>JBBDGP010000331.1:1427500-1847500 GCA_037952835.1 Lithobates septentrionalis
GAAGAAATGACACTTTGCTACAATGTAAAGTAGTGAGTGTACAGCTTGTATAACAGTGTAAATTTGCTGTCCCCTCAAAATAACTCAACACACAGCCATTAATGTCTAAACTGCAACAAAAGTGAGTACACCCCTAAGTGAAAATGTCCAAATTGGGCCCAATTAGCCATTTTCCCTCCACGGTGTCATGTGACTCAGTGTTACAAGGTCTCAGGTGTGAATTGGAGCAGGTGTGTTAAATTTGGTGTTACCGCTCTCACTCTCTCATACTGGTCACTGGAAGTTCAACATGGCACCTCATGGCAAAGAACTCTGAGGATCTGAAAAAAAGAATTGTTGCTCTACATAAAGATGGCCTAGGCTATAAGAAGATTGCCAAGACCCTGAAATTGAGCTGCAGCACGGTGGCCAAGACCATACAGTGGTCTATCAGGACAGGTTCCTCCCAGAACAGGCTTCGCCATGGTCGACCAAAGAAGTTGAGTGCATGCGCTCAGCGTCATATCCAGAGGTTATCTTTGGGATGTTCGAGTGCTGCCAGCATTGCTGCAGATGTTGAAGGGGTTGAGGATCAGCCTGTCAGTGCTCAGACCAGACCATACGCCGCACACTGCATGAAGTTGGTCTGCATTACTGTCGCCCCAGAAGGAAGTCTCTTCTAAAGATGATGCACAAGAAAGCCAACAAACAGTTTGCTGAAAACAAGCAGACTAAGGACATGGATTACTGGAACCATGTCCTGTGGTCTGATGAGACCAAGATAAACTTATTTGGTTCAGATGGTGTCAAGCATGTGTGGCAGCAACCAGGTGAGGAGTACAAAGACAAGTGTGTCTTGCCTACAGTCAAGCATGGTGGTGGAAGTGTCATGGTCTGGGGCTGCATGAGTGCTGCTGGCACTGGGAAGGTACAGTTCATTGAGGGAACCATGAATGCCAACATGTACTGTGACATACTGAAGCAGAGCATGATCCCCTCCCTTCAGGGACTGGGCCGCAGGGCAGTATTCCAACATGATAACGACCCCAAACACACCTCCGAGATGACCACTGCCTTGCTAAAGAAGCTGAGGGTAAAGGTGATGGACTGGCCAAGCATGTCTCCAGACCTTAACCTTATTGATCCTTTGTGGGGCATCCTCAAACGGAAGGTGTAGGAGCACAAGGTCTCGAACATCCATCAGCTCTGTGATGTCATCATGGAGGAGTGGAAGAGGACTCCATTGGAAACCTGTGAAGCTCTGGTGAACTCCATGCCCTAGAGGGTTAAGGCAGTGCTGGAAAATAATGGTGGTCACACAAAAAATTGACACATTGGGCCCAATTTGGACATTTTCACTTAGGGGTCTACTCACTTTTGTTGCCAGCCGTTTAGACATTAGTGGCTGTGTGTTGAGTTATTTTGAGGGGACTGCAAATTTACAATGTTAAACAAGCTGTACACTCACTACTTTACATTGTAGCAAAGTGTCATTTCTTCAGCGTTGTGACATGAAAAGATATAATAAAATATTTTTAAAAATGTGAGGGGTGTACTCACTTCTCTATCATATCTCAAAACAAATAATGCTGGGCTGGTGTTAATAAATGTATCCAACCAAGGGGAGGGGCATATTTATTTGGCAAGACATTTTTGCATCTTTCACGGAGAGGCGCGAAGTAGCTGCAGCATCGTGGTTTTATATGACATACGCTGTATACAGTTGGTGCACTGGAGCACCTTTTAAATGTGAGTTCTATGCACATTTTTTAATAAATTGAATATTGTTTAAAATGATATAAGCACTTGGAGCTCTTTCTCTCTCATATCAAGTCATAATTGAGGTACATCAAAGGAGCAACGAGGAGGAAAGCATGATCTGTCCAGGGTGATTAACCACTTGCCAACCGGCCCATAGCCGAATGACGGCTACAGGGTGGTTGCATACCTCTGGGAGAATGTACAGTGACGTCCTCCCTGCTCTCGCGCGCCCCTGGGGCACGCACCCAAGAACATCCGTGACATCATGGATCACGGTAAATGGCCGCTGATAGCGGCCGTTTACCACATGATCGCTCCGTCAAATGACGGAGCGAACACATGTAAACAAACCGGCATCATGTCATGACGCCGGTTCCTCTCGCCCCTCTGTGTACCGATTGGTACAGTGCGAGAGGAGAGGGGGAGAGATCGGATGGCAGCAGCGCTGTGGGCTGGATCTGTAGTGCCCACAGCGCTGCTCTGTGACAATTGCAGTCACATCCAGCCTTCCATCCATCCATGCTCAGCCATACCTCCATGCTCAGCAATACCCTGCAATACCCCGTAATACTTTGCAATACCCCACAATATTCTGAAATACTCTGCAATACCCTGCAATACCCTGCAATACTCTGAAATACTCTGCAATACCCTGCAATACTCTGCAATACCCTGCAATACTCCGCAATACCCCGCAATACCCTGCCATACTCTGCCATACTCTGCCATACTCTGCCATACTCTGCCATACCCAGCCATACTCTGCAATACCCAGCCATACTCTGCAATACCCTGTCATACTCTGCAATACCCTGCCATACTCTGCAATACCCTGCCATACTCAGCCATGCTCAGCCATACTCGGCCATGCTCAGCCATACTCGGCTGTACTCAGCCATACTCGGCTGTACTCGGCCTCTGTATGTGGCCAGGCTGTGGAAGTCTCATACATGTGGTATCGTCGTACTCAGGAGGAGTAGGAGAATCTATTTTGGGGTGTAATTTTTGGTATGTACATGCTATGTGTTAGAAATATTGTATAAATGGACAACTTTGTGTTAAAAAAAAATGCGTTTTAACCACTTCCCGCCCGCCATCATATGACGTCCTTGACTTTGTGTGGGGATATCTGAATGATGCCTGCAGCTACAGGCATCATTCAGATATCAGCTTTATCACCCGGCGATTCCCTACACCATAAGAATGATCATAGCGGCTGTTACACTGCTTGATCGTTCTTACGGGAGGCGAGAGGGGATGCCCCCCTCCCGCCACCCTCCGGTGCTTCTACCGACTCACCGATACGAATGAAGCCAGGATCGTTTTTTTTTTATTCTATTTCAGGCTTCCCAGCCTAGAGGTGAGATGTGGGGTCTTATTGACCCCATATCTCACTGTAAAGAGGACCTGTCATGCCATATTCCTATTACAAGGGATGTTTACATTCCTTGTAATAGGAATAAAAGTGATCAAAAAATGTATTTTTTAGAGAAAAGTGTCAAACTAAAATAAATAAAGTAAAATGAACAATAAAATTTTTTTTTTAAAGCCCCCCTGTCCCCGTGTGCTCGCATGCAGAAGCGAACACATATGTAAGTCCCGTCCACATATGAAAACTGTGTTCAAACCACACATGTGAGGTATTGCTGCGAACGTTAGAGTGAGAGCAATAATTTTGGCCCTAGACCTCCTCTGCAACTCAAAACATGTAACCAGTAAAAGATTTTATAGCGTCGCCTATGGAGATTTTTACGTAGCGAAGTTTGGCGCCATTCCACGAGCGTGTGCAATTTTGAAGGGTGACATATTAGGTATCCATTTACTCGGCGTAACTTCATCTTTCACATTATGCAAAAACATTGGGCTAACTTTACTGTTTTATTTTTTTTTAAAGCACAAAACATTTTTTTTCCCCAAAAAACGCATTCGAAAAATTGCTGCGCAAATACCCTGCAAGATAAAAAGTTGCAATTACCGCCATTGTATTCTCTAGGGTTTTTGCTAAAAAAACATATATAATGTTTTGGGGTTCTATGTAATTTTCTAGCAAATAAATGATGATTTTTACATGTAGGAGAGAAATGTCAGAATTGGCCTGGGTGCTCCAGAACGCCTGAAGGTGCTCCCTGCATGTTGGGCCTCTGTATGTGGCCACGCTGTGTAAAAGTCTCACACATGTGGTATCGTCATACTCGGGAGTAATAGCAGAATGTGTTTTGGGGTATAATTTGTGGTATGCATATGCTGTGTCTGAGAAATAACCTGCTAATATGACAATTTTGTGAAAAAAAAATGAAAAAAAATCTTGATTTTGCAAAGAATGGTGGGAAAAAAATGACAACTTCAAAAAACTCACCATGCATCTTTCTAAATACCTTGGAATGTCTTCTTTCCAAAAAGGGGTCATTTGGGGGGTATTTGTACTTTTCTGGCATGTTAGGGCCTGAAGAAATTAGATAGGCCGTCAGTACTTCAGGTGTGATCAATTTTCAGATATTGGCACCATAGCTTGTGGACTCAATAACTTTCACAAAGACCAAATAATATACACCAATTTGTACTTATTTTTACCAAAGATATGTAGCATTATAAATGTTGGCCAAAATTTATGAAGAAAAATTACTAATTTGCTAAATTTTATAACAGAAACAAAAATTAATTTTTTTACAGAATTTGCGGTCTTTTTTCTTTTATATTAGCGGATAAATATAGCGCAAAAAATAAAAAACTCAATGGTGATTAAATACCACGAAAAGAACGCTCTATTTGTGTGAAAAAAAGACAAAAATTTCATATGGGTACAGTGTTGTATGACCAAGTAATTGTCATTCAAAATGTGAGAGCACCGAAAGCTGAAAATTGGTCTGGTTAGGAAGGGGGTTTAAGTGCCCAGTGGTCAAGTGGTTAAAAAGCTTTATTTGACCAAACTTAAGTGTGAGGTCATACTCTGTGAGGCGAGCGCATTTCCTATCGGGGAGCACTGAGGTGAATTGATACAAAGCACTGATTTTTGAGGATTTGTGAAGACCCAACAAGTTAAAACTTTTTTCTGACAATATTTATTAACGATTTAATTGCGCTTAAGCACAGGATTTATATTATTATAAGAAGAAATATACATGAATGTATTATATTATTATTTATTCACATGTTATTATGATGGCACTCATATTGGCACAGGAAAATGAATTGAGACACTAAGTGGTTGGATAGATTTATTAACACAAGTGCAGCATTATTTGTTTTGAGTTTCATTTGCACATTTTATATTGGAAGTGTGTTACTTGCTGCTTGCATATATTGCACAGATTGTATTCTAGTTGCTCGCAAGACTACCGATTATATTTATAAAACCACATGTGTGTATTATTTGTTATTTGAGCCCATAGTGAGGCCAAAAAATAGTGCACATTTTAATCCTACCTAAAACATACTGACCATTGACCATGACCTTGACCCTGACACTAACCTAGAGCAAAGTGTAATAGGTCAAAAAGAGTGCCAAATGTGGCTTTGGATTTCTCAACTCGGGTGAATGTCCTCTCCTGGGGGATCCCTTCTTTGTGGCAAGCTAAAGAATACAGGCCAATTGGTAAGTGTTGTTCAATTTTGATAGCTTGCAAAATCAGTGTCCATTTCCTCTCTTTCACTACCTCTTGGAATAACTTTAGATCAAACTCTATCTAGCCATTTTTTCTTTAGTATTTATTTATTTTTCTTCTGACACACAATGTATCTTGTTCTCTATTCAGAGGAGAAAAACAGTACACGGGCAAGTTTTACTGAGTCGGGTTTACTGGGTTGTCACAGCAATCATGTGATCGTCAGCTGGTTCTCCCGGCTCCCAATCATTATTAGAAGAACAGGGGTTGTCAGTTATAGCTATGTCTCTGTGCTTGGAGCACGCTATAGAGAGTGCTTCCAGAAAAATTGATGATTGCATATATGCAGTGCTTGTAAAAAAAGGTCCACTTCACAACGTATAAGCTTCAGTAATATGGTGTATACTGTAAGTACACCAAAGGTGGCTACAAAAGCTGGCATTACCTATTCCAAATAATGTCCCACATACAGTTGTGCTCATAAGTTTACATACTCTGGCAGAATTTATGATTTCTTGGCCATTTTCAGAGAATATGAATAACACAAAAAAAAATTCACTCATGGTTAGTGTTTGGCTGAAGTAATTTATTATCAATCAACTGTGTTTACTCTTTTTAAATCATAATCACAACAGAAACAAACCAAATGATCCTGATCAAAAGTTTACATACCCTGGTGATTTTGGCCTGATAACATGCACACAAGTTGCCCCAAAGGGGTTTGAATCGCTATTAAAGGTAACCATCCTCACCTGTGATCTGTTTGCTTGTAATTAGTGTGTGTGTATAATACGGTCAACGAGTTTCTGGACTCCTGACAGACCCTTGCATCTTTCATCCAGTGCTGCACTGATGTTTCTGGATTCTGAGTCATGGGGAAAGCAAAATAATTGTCAAAGGGTCTGCGGAAAAAGGTAATTGAACTGTATAAAACAGGAAAGGGATATAAAAATATATCCAAGAAATTGAGAATGCCAAACTCTAATCAAGAAGTGAAAAATAAGAGGTTCTGTTGAAACCAAACCACGGTCAGGTAGACCAACTAATATTTCAGCAACAACTGCCATGAAAATTGTCCAAGATGCAAAGAAAAGCCCACAAATAACTTCAGGTAAAATACAGGACTCTCTGAAAACATGTGGTGTGGCTGTTTCAAGATGCACATTAAGGAGGCACTTGAAGAAAGATATGTGAGGTATCTTGCGATGGACTTCTGCGCTACTAAAGTGATTAAGGAATATTCTGTGTATTGCTGCAAAATCAAATAGTGAACACCATTCCACTACCTTAAATGTACAAAATGCACAATAATTGAATGTGTCTGTTATTCTGCGCAAAACCTCTCCACTGATAAATGTGAACAATAGCAATAAGTGAAGCTACAAACAATCAACTCTAAATAAAATAAATAATGCAAACATCTAAAGTGACCTCAGTGCTGGTACATAAAGTGAAGTGACTGATGCATATATATACAGTGACTGAACAAAGTGCACGTGCGTTGATAGGAGATCTGGTGACTTTCGTGGTGTTGGATACCCACTCGGGGCTCCCAGAACTCTCATCTTGCTGACACAGTAAAAGTGCCTGTTTGAATCCGTTGGATGTTGTGCTCTTTCCGTTTGGGTCGATACTGGCGTTCTGACGTGCCTATAGGTAGGCGATCTTCCCTCCAATGAATGGGCTCCACATGGGGAGTAATCAAAAGGAGGAGACTCCAATAGTATAATACCGTATAGCCAAAGATTTTATTAAAAAATATCTGCTTACATTTAGGAACGAAATTTAGCGCAAGACAGCAGTAGGAAACAGCGTGGTTGCGATCCCCGCTATGTCACTTCCGGTCCGCGTGTGTTGTGTATCCGGTCACGTCCTACGCGTTACGTCATGTCACATGACTTCCTCAGGGCCGTGAGGAAGTCATGTGACATGACGTAACGTGTAGGACGTGACCGGATACACAACACACGCGGACCGGAAGTGACATAGCGGGGATCGCAACCACGCTGTTTCCTACTGCTGTCTTGCGCTAAATTTCGTTCCTAAATGTAAGCAGATATTTTTTAATAAAATCTTTGGCTATACGGTAATTTACTATTGGAGTCTCCTCCTTTTGATTATTCCCCATGTGGAGCCCATTCATTGGAGGGAAGATCGCCTACCTATAGGCACATCAGAACGCCAGTATTGACCCAAACGGAAAGAGCACAACATCCAACGGATTCAAACAGGCACTTTTATTGTGTCAGCAAGGTGAGAGTTCTGGGAGCCCCGAGTGGGTATCCAACACCACGAAAGTCACCAGATCTCCTATCAACGCACGTGCACTTTGTTCAGTCACTGTATATATATGCATCAGTCACTTCACTTTATGTACCAGCACTGAAGTCACTTTAGATGTTTGCATTATTTATTTTATTTAGAGTTGATTGTAGCTTCACTTATTGCTATTGTTCACATTTATCAGTGGAGAGGTTTTCCGCAGAATCATTAACTTGAAGAAAGATGGGCTGCATGGTCGAGTCGCCAGAAGAAAGCCATTACTACGCAAATGCCACAAAGTATCCCGGTTATAAAATGCCGAACAGCACAGACAGGCCTCAAACTTTCTGGCACAAAGTCATTTGGAGTGATAAGACCAAAACTGAGCATTTTGGCCACAACCATAAATGCTACATTTGGAGAGGAGTCAACAAGGCATATGATGAAAGGTACACCATTCCTAATGTGAAACATGGAGGTGGATCGCTGATGTTTTGGGGATGTGTGAGCTACAAAGACACAGGAAATGTGGTCAAAATTGATGGCAAGATGAATGCAGTATGTTATCAAAAAATATTGGAGGAACATTTGCATTCATCAGCCAGGAAGCTGTGCATGGGACGTACTTGGACATTCCAACATGACAATGATCCAAAACACAAGGCCAAGTTGATCTGTCATTGGCTACAGCAGAATAAAGTGAAGGTTCTGGAGTGGCCATCTCAGTCTCCTGTTCTCATTATCATTGAGCCACTCTGGGGAGATCTCAGAAGTGCAGTTCATGCAAGACAGCCCAGGAATTTACTGGAACTGGAGGCTTTTTGCCAAGGGAAATAGGCGGCTTTACCATCTGAGAAGGCAAAGAGCCTCATTCACAAATACCACAAAAACTTCAAGCTGTCATTGAGGTTAAAGGGGGCAATACACGGTATTAAGAACTGGGGTATGTAAACTTTTGATCAGGGTCATTTGGCTAGTTTCTGTTGCCACTATGATTTAAAAAGAGTAAACACAGTTGACTGATAATAAATGGCTTCAGCCAAACACTAACCATGAGTGAAAGAAAGGTTTTTGAGTTATAATTCATATTCTCAAAAAATGGCCAAGAAATCATAAATTCTGCCAAGGTATGTAAACTTTAGACCACAACTGTATCCCTCATAGATACAGAACTGCTCCGAACCTTTGTTTTACTATGATTCGCAGCTGCCTTATAAGAAGACCATGACTGAAGGTCAGTGGAATGGATCCAACATCCTACATGATCCAACATGAGCTAATGTGAGCAGGTAAACCCTCCCACTGAGCACACAAGAAGTGGAAAGTGACTGAAGAAAGTAGGAAGTAACTAAAGCCAACGTGCCAGTTTTTACAGAAACATCAGCAGGTAAGAATCCACAATGATTGCTCAACACTTACACCCCGTTCACATAGGGACGACTTGTCAGGCGACCTAGTCGCCTGACAAGTCGCCTCCCGTTCTGTGCTATGGAACCGTTCTAAGGGGAGCGACGCAAGTCGCTCCGACTTAGAAAAAGGTTCCTGTACGACTTCGGGGGCGACTTGGGGCGACTTGCATAGACTTCTATACAGAAGTCGTTTTGCAAGTCGCCCGGGCAGTCGTGTGCAGGTCGCCTCGGTGAGGCGACCTGCAAGTCGTGTTGCCCCTGTGTGAATGGGGTCTTAGCAGCGTATACAACTAACCAGGAAACAATTTTTACAATTAGACGGTTGAGAGTTCCTGAAACTTTTTTGCTGACAAAGCATAAGTCTATTTTTCAATATTCCAAAACAAGTATGCGGCTCTGTATAAACAATACCGCTGGAAATTTTCAAATGTCATGCCGAGCTCCCCGTAGAAATAGAACAAGGCAGCTTGTGATTTAAAATAAGATATTGATTACATTTGTTTAAATTGCTCTGAATGTGGGTTGTAAAGGTCAGGAAAATAAAATGCCTTAATAAATCATTTCTGCAATCTTTACAGATAATTGTTGGGCGCACATGCCTTTCAAATACAGAAATAACTTAAAACTAATTTGGAGATGTTGGCATGAACACATTTGTCATATTTAACCTGATTACAACCATAAACCAAAGTGCAATATTACCATATAGTAATTGACATGTCCATTGTACATAATGGAATCTATAGGTCACCTGCCTGGCAGATACATTTTTTATATATATATATATATATATATATATATATATATAATATCTCACAAAAGTGAGTACACCCTTCCCATTTTTGTAAATATTTTATTATATCTTTTCATGCGACAACACTGAAGAAATGACACTTTGCTACAATGTAAAGTATTGAGTGTACAGCTTGTATAACAGTGTAAATTTGCTGTCCCCTCAAAATAACGCCACACATAGCCATTAATGTCTAAACCGCTGGCAAGAAAAGTGAGTACACCCCTAAGTGAAAGTGTTCAAATTTGGCCCAATGAGCCATTTTCCCTCCCCGGTGTCATGTGACTCGTTAGTGTTACAAGGCAGTGGCGTAGCGTGGGGAGTGCAGGGGGTGCCGTGGCCCCAGGCGCGACATTTAGGGGGGCGCCAGTATGTGTCCCTACTGGCTGCCTCCTCCTAATTTCAAGTTTCTGTGTTCCCCGCGCTCCGGCCGCCATGGTAAGTGTCTGGAGCCCTGTGATTGGGAGTATGGGGGTCATGTGAGGTGTAGGGCTGGCCTGTCCGCGATCGCTCCTGAAGTCCCGCCTCCGTACATGACCCCCATATGCCCAATCACAGTGCGCTCGACAATGAACATGGCAGCAGCCAGAGCGCGGGGGAGAGAAGCAAAAATGTAAGCCGCCACTGTCTTCTCCTCCTCCAGGCCGATGCAGGCCAGGACAAGAAGGTGAGTGAGACTCCCTCGTGAGAGTCATGTTACTGGCCCCGGGGGGGGGGGGGGCGGAGAGAGAGAGAGACTGTAGGCAGGACAGTATAGTTTAGGCAGTGTAGTATAGCTGTCAGTATAGTGTAGTATAGCTGTCAGTATAGTCTAGTATAGTGGTCAGTATAGTGTAGTATAGTGGTCAGTATAGTGGTCAGAAAAGTGTAGTATAGTGGTCAGTATAGTGTAGTTTAGTATGGTGGTCAGTGTAGTATTGTGGTCAGTATAGTGTAGTTTAGTATGGTGGTCAGTGTAGTGTAGTGGACAGTATAGTGGTCAGTGTAGTGGTTAGTGTAGTGGACAGTATAGTGTAGGGGTCAGTGTAGCGGATAGTATAGTGGACAGTATAGTGTAGGGGTCAGTGTAGTGGACAGTATAGTGTAGTGGTTAGTGTAGTGGACAGTATAGTTTAGTGGACAGTGTAGTGGACAGTATAGTGTAGTGGTCAGTGTAGTGGACAGTATAGTGTAGTGGTTAGTGTAGTTGACAGTACAGTGTAGTGGACAGTATAGTGTAGTGAACAGTATATTATAGTCAGTATAGTGTAGTGGTCAGTGTAGTGGACAGTATAGTATAGTGGTCAGTGTAGTGGACAGTGTAGTTCTCAGTGTAGTGGACAGTATAATATAGTGGTCAGTGTAGTGTGTAATGGTCAGTAAAGGAATCAGGTTGGTCAGTGTTGAAATCAAGTAGGTTAGTGTAGTGGTCAGTATATGAATCAGGTAGGTCACTACTATTGTATTTGAAGGGACTCGGGGAGTGCTAAAAGTCCACAGGTTAGGGGGGGCAAATTACTTGCCTTGCCCCGGGTGCTGACAACCCACGCTACGCCACTGTTACAAGGTCTCAGGTGTGAATGGGGAGCAGGTGTGTTAAATTTGGTGTTATTGCTTTCACACTCTCATACTGGTCACTGGAAGTTCAACATGGCACCTCATGGTAAAGAACTCTAAGGATCTGAAAAAAAGAATTGTTGCTCTACATAAAGATGGCCTAGGCTATAAGAAGATTGCCAAGACCCTGCAACTGAGCTGCAGCATACAGTGGTTTATCAGGACAGGTTCCACTCAGAACAGGCTTCTCCATGGTTGACCAAAGAAGTTGAGTGCACGTGCTCAGCGTCATATCCAGGGGCTGTCTTTGGGATGTTTGAGTGCTGTCAGCATTGCTGCAGAGGTTGAGGGGGTTGAGGGTCAGCCTGTCAGTTCTCAGACCAGACCATACGCCGCACACTGCATCAAATTGGTCTGCATTACTGTCTTCCCAGAAGGAAGCCTCTTCTAAAGATGATGCACAAGAAAGCCCACAAACAGTTTGCTGAAGACAATCAGACTAAGGACATGGATTACTGGCTACAATGTAAAGTAGTGAGTGTACAGCTTGTATAACAGTGTAAATTTGCGGTTTCCTCAAAATAACTTAACACACAGCCATTAATGTCTAAAACGCTGGCAACAAAAGTGAGTACACCCCTAAAATGTGAAAATGTCCAAATTGGGCCCAAAGTGTCAATATTTTGTGTGGCCACCATTATTTTCCAGCACCTTTTGGGCATCTTATACACTCACTACTTTACATTGTAGCAAAGTGTAATTTCTTCAGTGTTGTCACATGAAAAGCTATAATAAAATATTTACAAAAATGTGAGGGGTGTACTCACTTTTGTGAGATACTGTATATTTAAAACCTGTTGCCTTCCACTTAACACCTATACGGGTGGGCTTAAATGCCCACAGGTTGCACATGTGTGTTACTGAGCAGTTGGTAGTTCTATGCTGAGAGCACGCTGACAGCTCTCAGTCCTTAATAAGGATCAGGAGCAGCTCCCAAACATGTCACCACTGAGGCAGTCAACCACAGTGGTCACAAGATCACAGATGCTAAACTCTCCATTACTCTTGGTTAGTTGTATTTTACCCTCTCTGTGTTAAGAGGTTATTTTAGAGAGTCTGAAGGCTTTGACCCTAAAATGCATTTTCGCTTTCAAGTAATCCCCAGAAAACATACCGGTAATTTGTGACCTGCCAGCCTGGAATAATCTACATGGGATTTCATTCTGAGTCTTCTTGTTAGCAAGTAGCCATTTTGTCCACGCAGATTGGGTCTCATGAGGTATGTCTTTTGCATAAAGGAGTTTTAAAACAGATTGGGTCTCATGAGGTATGTCTTTTGCATAAAGGAGTTTTAAAACAGAACATAAAAAAGGCCCCCTTCACACTGATTGACCAATTGGGTCCGTCTGAAAAACTGATGAAAAAAATCGGACCATCCATTGCTCTCCATGTCCTCTGACACCCGCCAACATCGATCCTGTCTGCTAAAAACAGACAGATGGGGATCCATTCCCACCTGTCTGTCTAAATGAAAGACAGTCAAATGGAAACAAAGAGGCAGTCCGTTTCCATCCGACAGCCCAGAGGAGCGGACATGGACCCGTCATCCACCTGCTCAGTAGAAATCAGTGGAGTGATCCCGTGCTGAGCAGGTGGATCCACTGGCGGACTCTGCCAGTGTGAAAAGGGGCTAAAGGTGAGTATTGACGCAAAAGCTATTCTTTTATTATTTTTAATGATACATTATTTCTTCTTATTTGTTCATTTATTTCAGACTCCCTGCCTTTATTCTTGGTTCTGTTTATTCTCTTTTCTTGTTACGCTCCCCATTACCTATTTGTTACTCTTCTTGTGTTGCTCCCTTCAACTTTGTCTTGTTTCTTCTCATTTGGATGGTAGGTAGCTTAATGCATGAAGAAGGGTTAGAGCCTCTTTCAGGTTTATAATGCTGTTGGTGTCCCTACATTGAATTGAGTTACCCTCAGTTGCTGTCAGGATCAATCCAAGCAAACACACATTTTTTTGGAGAGAAAACCAGTTTTGGAAATTTACACTGTTGTTTACAAATTTTTGATTAGTTTTACATAGCGAGGGTATTGTAACAACGTGAATACCGTAAATGCCAAAGATTATTCATTGTTTGTCTTATACAGAGTAGTATGTGATCAGTAGAATTTGCATTCTGGAGAGGGGATAAGACATAATACAAGTCTAGTAGGTGAAAATTGTCAACATACATAAATATCTATGACATTCAACTAAACGTATTGCTGTAATAATACGCCATGGAAAAATCGAATTATGCAGATAAGAATGACATTAGCATGTCATCTAAGTTTCAAATTCAGTATAGTGGATACATTCCTATTAGCAGATAAATTCCTATTAAATCATACTGTATCTATGGTCAAAATGTAAAATTATATTTAATTTTCACATTGTATTTCACTTATTTCTAGCCTACTTCTATTACTCAGAATGATCTTGAGGTTGGTAAAATTACTTTGTGAAGCTCCTCACACATTTTCTTCCTTGAATTTTGTTACACATAGTCACTATATCCTGTGAGTAGGCACTTCTGTATAGATCAGTGATGGCGAACCTCGGCACCCCAGATGTTTTGGAACTACATTTCCCATGATGCTAAACTATACTGCAGAGTGCATGAGAGCATCATGGGAAATGTAGATCCAAAACATCTGGGGTGCCAAGGTTCGCCATCACTGGTATAGATAGATAGATATCTTGTGAGCTACCATTAGAGATATATAGTAAAGGGAAGTTTGGGACTTTAAATGAAGCGGGTGAAACGTGGAGTTAAAAGTAAAAAGTATTTTATTTGTAGCATAGTATTAATAAACAAGAAAAATTTCATATGTAAACATGTATATCCTTAGCACAAGATGTAAACGTAATAGACAAGAATGCATATCAATAAAACGCATGTCATAATAGATATATAGTAATGGAAGTACTGGCATATAGAGCAATAATATGGTTTGCAGGTGCCAAGGATGGCATACCCGATAACTGTGTCCATGATCACATCATAAGAAATAAATATAAATACATAGTTGGTATCAAAGTGGCATCAGATTAAACTCGTAGCTTGACGCGTTTCGTGAATACCTTCACTCGTCAGGAGCAGATGCGACAATTGCCTATAAAGTATAATAGATATAATAAACCACACGTAGTATGGAGGGGAAAGGGTAGGTAAACGTATGCTGTGAGTAATTGACCACACAGCAATTACTCACATCACAGCATACGTTTTACTTTATCGTGCCTCATTTAAAGTCCCAAATCCCCCCCCCCCCTTTTTTACCATTAGAGATAACCAACCTAGGTTGCAACTACCATCAAGCGTAGTGTTAAATAATGTAAATAAAAATTAAATTGTAAATTGTAGATAGAGAACCAATACAAAGCAGCTTAGCATTAATCACACTCCCATAATCTGTGTAAAAAGTAAATAAATCAAAAAAATGCAGCGCTATGTGATATTAACCTCACTAATGTAAATATAAATAACAAGAATCATTGCCGTGAACAATTACATAAAGAGTGCAAGTTATAAGAAAAACAATAATATATGGATTAGTGAATATTATGTTGCATAATGCTTCAAATAAATCAAAAATCAAAAATCTTTGTTTCAAGCAAGTTCACAGTGAAAATAATTAATAATAAAATAAAATTGAAGTACTTCAAATTAACATCAAAATATCAAACATTCTCATTTTCATTCTTAAGTCCACAGTGAAAATGATTAATATTGAAAAATAATGTCTCATAAGGTGACTCTGTGCTGATGATTCAGGTAATAGGAACAGTGACTTCACACACGTGCTCCCCCCCCCCCCATGTGACTGTGCTCATCTCAAGGTGTGTGACCGCACAATCAAGTTTGGTCTACAAAATCAGCTGAGCTACCTCTGGGCTCTTAAGCCTCGTACACGCGATCAGATTTTCAGACGGGAAATGTGTGATGACAGACTGTTGGCAGAAAATCTGACCGTTTGTATACTCCATCGGACAATTGTTGTCGGACAAATGTTGGATGGCAGGCTGTCTGTTGTTGAATTTTCCAAGAGTGTGTACACAAGTCCTTTGGACAAAAGTCCAAAGTACAAACACGCATGCTCGGAAGCAAGGATGAGCTGGAAGTGGTCGGTCTTGTAAACTAGCATTCGTAATGGAGAATTAACATTCATGACGTGGCAAATTATGAAATGTCGAAATGCAGCGCATATTCTCTTCTTCTTTAATGGGATAATAATGAAGCTGCTTTGCTGGTGATACTGATGGAGTTATTGCAAACACATTTTCAAAGGCTTTTTTTTTCTAGTGATATCAAGAATAATATTATTATTCTTGCTATATTTTTTTTTTGGTGCAAGTTACCACAACACCATTATTCTGTAATTTCTAAGATCAACGATAGAACTATGTTGGTGTCCCTTGTTAATTTTACATTGTATTTTTTAACCACTTGCCGACCACTGAACGCCGATATATGTCGCACAATGGCAGCGGTGGGCAAATGGGCGTACCTGTACATTCCCTTTAATTGGCGGGGCTAGCGGGCGCATGACCATGCCCGTGGGTCCCGCAGACTCAATGCCTGCTGGTGTCCCGCGATCATGTCACGGAGCGGCAGAACGGGGAGATGCATATGTAAACAAGGCATTTCCCTGTTCTGTCTAGTGACATGACAGGGATCTACTGTTCCCTGTCATTGGGAGCAGTGATCGCTGTCATGTCAGTGGTAGCTCACCCCCCCCACAGTTAGAATCACTCCCTAGGACACACTTAACCCCTTGACCGCCCCCTAGTGTTAAACCCCTTCCCTGCTACTGCCACTGTCATTTACACAGTAATTAGTACATTTTTATAGCACTGATCACTGTATAATTAACAATGGTCCCAAAATAGTGTCAAAATTGTCCGATGTGTCCGCCATAATGTCGCAGTCACGATAAAAATCGCAGATCGCCACCATTACGAATAAAAAAATAAACAATAACGCCAAAAAAACTATCCCCTTTTTTGTAGACGCTATAACTTTTGCGCAAACCAATCAATATACGCGTATTGCAATTTCTTTTTTACCAAAAATATGTAGAAGAATACATATCGGCCTAAACTGAGGAAAAAAATTGTTTTTTCATATATTTTTGGGGGATATTTATTATAGCAAAAAGTAAAAAATATTGCTTTTTTTCAAAATTGTCGCTCTTTTTTTTTGTTTTTTATAGCGCAAAAAAAGAGAAAACAAATAAAATTAGATATTCTATCTGCCAATAGAACTTAACCAAACAGTGCATTCTATGCATCCAAAAATATGGAAAATACACCAAATCAAATCATTATTATTCAACCTAAAAATAAAATAAAAGCCTCATGCATGTGTCCTGCTTCTTAATATAGAGGGTCAACAATGCCAAGAGTTGGTGAAAGCAGGGATCTGTCATCCAGAGATAATTACGAAAATCATCTGGATTATTCTCCTGGAGCTCCAGCAGCAAAGGCATATGACATAACTGGTCACGATTAATAAAGCAACCAATTTTTGGTCCAAGAACTCCTCCTCCTCCTGTTCCTGGACTGGACTTGGGTCAAAGCAAAAACTCCAAGGCCAATAATAAATAACACATTATCTCCTCTGATACCGCAACATGGATGGTTGACGAACGGCCGTTCAGAAACAAACTAAAAAACGCAAAATGAAAAGCGTGAAATGAAAAGCGCGAATCAACACTCACCAAACTTCTACTAACACGAAATTGGCAGAAGGAGCACAAAGGGTGGGTTTTTTTTCGGCTCATAGTATGCCTAGTACGTCACTACGTTCGTGTTGTTGGCCGACAATTATGTGCCGTTTGTATGCAGGACAAAATCCAGGCACACAACTTCGGACAAAAGTCTGAGGTTTTGTCTGTGGAAAATCCGATTCTGTGTATGAGGCTTAAGTATGATGGGTTTTGCAGGATCCCCCAGGTATAATTCCAGAGATGTTTTCCTCAATTTAAAGTAAGAAAGAGGCTAGATAGTGCATTATCGTTTTAAGTATAAATTTATTGTAGGACGCGAAACCAGAAGAAAAACCCAGGGGAAGATATTAGCCCTCTCAGCTGTAACAGCGCGGCACTGGAGGGCTTCATTCTAAGGTAAGTTTCTCATAATGTGCTAGTGTGCAATGCATCCCCTGCAAGACATTGTCCTGCAGGGGATTTTGTTTGTTCCATCAACTGCGGTTTACTACTGCTTTAACTGGTTGCCGCCCGCCCACTGTCAAATGACGGCAGGGCAGTGTGGCTCTTGTTCTGGGATGCTGTCATATGACGGCGTCCCAGAATGGGCACTCCTGCGAGCCCGTGGAGGCGCGCAGCGCGGCAATTGGGCCGTGTTGCTATTACATGGCGTGACCCCGATCTGTGTAAAGAGTCGCGTCCGTGGCTCTTTAACCATGTGATCAGCTGTGTCCAATCACATGTAAACACGGAGATGCAATGTAATCAAGGCACTGATCATCAGTGCCCTGATTACAATAAAGAACTAAAGTGTACCAATACAGTGCCCACCAGGGGCAGCAATCAGTGCACACCACTGCCCACAAGTGCCACAAATCAGTTTGCATTAGCCATGCCAGTCAGTGCTGGCAAACAGTGCCACTTATCAGTGCTGCCCATCGCTGCTGTCCAATGCCCATTAGTGCCACCCATCAATGCCCATCAGTGCCAATCTGTACCGCCTATCCATGCTGCCTATCTGTGCCCACCAGTGCCGCCTATCAGTGCCCGCCACTGCTGCCTATCAGTGCCCACCTGTGCCTCCCATCAGTGCCACCTAACAGTGCCCATCAGTGCTGCCTATCAGTGCTCATCAGTGCCACATATCAGTGCCACCTATCAGTGCCCATAAGTGCAGCATATTAGTGCCTCCTCATCAATGCCACCTCATCAGTGCCCATAAGTGCCACCTCATCAATGCCCACCAGTTTAGCCTATCAGTGCCCATTGGTGCCGCCTCATCAGCGCACATCAGTGAAGGCGAAAAATTACTTGGTTACAAAGTTTATTGACAGAAAAAAAAGTAAAAAACTTTTTTTTTTTCCAAAATTTTTGGTCTTTTTTTTTTTTTGTAAAAAATAAAAAACCCAGCAGTGATTAAATACCACCAAAAGAAAGCTCTATTTGTGTGAAGAAAATGATAATAAATTTGTTTGGGTACAATGTAGCATGACTGCGCAATTGTTATTCAAAGTGCGACAGCGCTGAAAGCTGAAAAATGGCCTGGGCGGGAAGGGGGTGTTAGTGCCTGGTAGGCCAGTGGTTAAAAAGCAGAGAAGAAAGCATGCAGGGAATGCAGGAAGTTGTGGAAAGGGATGGCCAGCTGACAGACAGCACTCACAACATGAAAGGAGATTTTTCAAGTAAGCTTATATTGGATTATCAAATATAACTATTGTTTGTATTGTAATTACAGTGCTGTGACCATAGATTAAGATTGGTTGGTTATGAAAATCTTCGGTATCAGTAGGGTTTGGGGGGGGGGGGGGGGGAAGGGTACCAGTTCTGGGCGTGATCTTTAAATGGATCTCACTTACAAGATGTGGCCTTAACAATATATCTTGAAGGCACCTGCAAATATTGTAGTTTGAGGCAGTGGATACACATATGGAATCTTCAAACTGGTGACTGAGCTTTGCTGGCAGTTGTAAATAAGTGATGGTTCACTCCTTTTTTGATGATTTATAAAAAAAATGTTTTTAAAGCGGGGGTCCACCTATCTATGTTTTTTTATTTTTTTAGTTCATTCACAAACTTTTCTTCTCAGCATTACATACTCACATATTGTGTGTAATATGGCCGCCTGTGTCAGATTTCGTTGGAAAGAATAACTTATATTATTCACTGCAGGCGGTTTCCATCTTCATTGTGGGCATTTGAAGCCCACAAGCATTTATTTCCTGGATGCGGTGAATGCTGTGCTCACAGCATTCACCGCTCGTTCCCGCACATGCTCAGTGGCATCCTGGGAAGCCTGAGACTAGCTCCCAGGAGACTGTGTGAAGTCTGGGAGAGGCTAGAAACACGCCTACTCCCACGGGAGGAGAACCAGGAAGTGCAAAAAAGAATAGAAAAATAAAAGGTAATTACGGCGATTTAAATTTTTTTTAAACGGCATGTCAGCATCTAGGCAAGGAAAAGAATACATACAGATATTGTTCAAAATTTGGGTGGAACTCCGCTTTAAGAGAGTATAGGATGTCCTATTGGAGGAAACATATATAGCCATATAAAGAGAATTTCAGATTCATTGTATATATTATAAGGCTTAGATCCTGAGGAAGTGTGTCTCTCACGAAACATGCTGGTCCTAGACACCAAAAACCTTTATATTGGTTATATACATCAATTCTGTGGTTTTAGAGCTCATTCACACTGGGAATTGCATGTGATCTTGCTGCGTGTTCCTGTGTGATTCACATGGAGTTTTGTGCAGTATGATTTTAGCTCATTCATTTACATGCACTACTTTTGGAAATGCACCGCAAATGTACCATGCGATCCAGTGTGGGCAAACGCACTGCGGTTACGATCTGCATTTGGGGTGTTGTTAATTTTGCACTGACACCCGCTGCAGAATGCAAGGCCAGTATGGAATGTGGGTTTTCAGTACAGCATTCTAGTGTGAGCAAGCCCTAAATCACGTTCTTTGTCCAATCTGTGATTTTTTTATACTCGTGCATACTCAAACTCATGGTTTTTAACCAATACGGAACATATTTACTCTCTTTATGCCCAGGCCAATATTCAGCGCTGTCATATTTTCAATAACAATTGCTCAGTCATGCACCTAAATTAAAGTTTATAATTTTTTCACACAAATAGAGATTTCTTTGGGTGGTATTTATTCACCACTGGGTTTTTATTTTTGGCTAAATAAACAATAAAGACAGAGTTTTTCTTTGTTTCTGTTATAAAACTTTGCAAATAAATAATCTTTCTTCATAAATGTAGGCCAAATGTATTCTGCTACATTTCTTTGGTAAAAATTACCCAGATCAGTGTATATTATTTAGTCTGTAGGAAAGTTATACACCATAAACTATGTATATACAGTATATCCGAAAATCGATCAGTCTTGATGTACTGATGGTCGATCTAATTTCTTGAGGCCGAAAATGCCAGGACAGTACAAATACCCTCCAAAATTACATTTTTTTGGAAAGTAGACAGTCCAATGTGTTTAGTAAGTAGCATGGCAAGTTTTTTGAAGTTGCAATTATTTTGTCACAATTTTTACAAAGAAATGTAAAAAAATATTTTTTTTTCACAATTTTTATTTTTTTATTTGTACATACTGTGAGCAATACAGCATCATCATATAACTAGTGTGGCAGCAATCAGGGACACTGATTGGTGACAATATGTAAAAAAAAATAATAATACATTTTTTTTATTTTATTTTTTACAATTTTTTTTTTTTTTACATACTGTGACCAGAGCAATACAGTGTTACCATACTAACACTTTACCACTCTAGGAAGGTGATCTTGGTTTATTTTTATTTTTAATACATTATGATTGCTTATAAAAGTACAGTAATAATCACTGTTATAAGCAACCATTTTTTTATGATTAACATCCATTCATCCAGTGTGTACTTTAGTGGTTAGCTGTGACTGGCCACAGCTGAGCATATTGTACAGATGGGCTGTAATTGGCCCTGTCTGTACCATGTGATCACTGTGACTAATCACAGAGATCACCACTATAGTACACAATGAATGTAACACATGGAAGTCATTAATTGTGTACCATTACCATGTGATTTGCTGTGATTGGTCAGAGTGATCACATGGTATAAGCAGCGACCTGGTACACTGATCTGTCATCCACTGTGTCCGGTGAGAGCACTCCCGCCCAGCCATTATTCTGCTATAGAGAGAGGGTTAATCTTGTGTGATTTCTTGCTGGCACATATAAAGTCAGTTTACCTGGAGGGTCCAGAGGTAGAGATAGTCAGCGCAGAACATAAACCAAAGTGTAGTATTGTGGGCATTAGTGGTAGGTTGACTAAAGCACATAAACCCGAGGTAAGTATAGTAACAAGTCCTATTTGCAACCTCGGAACACCCAATAAGAAGACAGTATGCGACCGGTCTAAACTACGTGGCATGTTCACAAATGCCAGGAGCCTGGCGGACAAGATGGGAGAACTAGGGATACTGTTGTACAAGGAGGATTTTGATTTTGTGGGAATTTCAGAGACTTGGTTCAACAGCTCTCATGATTGTCTGGCAACCATTCAAGGGTATTCCCTTTATCGCAGTGATAGGGAGGGTAAAAAAGGGGGAGGGGTATGCCTGTATATTAAGAATAATGTACAAGTGAATGTGAGAGATTACATCACTAGGGGAGCTAGGGAGGAGGTGGAATCCTTATGGGTAGAGCTCCAAAGGGATACAACTAAGGGGAAAGTAATACTGGGAGTATGCCATAGGCCTCTTATCACAAATTGGATTAGCGGCACGGAGGTGTCATAATAATGGGGGATTTTAATTATCCAGACATAGACTGGGCGGAAGGAACCACTCATTCGTCTAAGGCTCGCCAGTTCCTAAATGTCTTGCAGGACAATTTCATGGGTCAGATGGAAGACGCACCAACTAGAAACAAAGCGCTACTAGACCTACTGATTACCAACAATACAGACCTGATCACGGATGTGGAAATACTGGGCAATTTAGGTAACAGCGATCACAGGTCAATTAGCTTCAGTATAAATCACACAAATAGGAAACATAAGGGGAATACAAAGACACTGAATTTCAAAAGAGCCAACTTCCCTAAACTACGAACCTTGCTAGAACATATAAATTGGCAGAAAATCTTAGGAACAAAGAACATGGAGGAGAGATGGGTTTGCTTTAAGAGCATATTAAATAAGGGCATTAGCCAATGCATCCCATTGGGAAATAAAAGAGTGAACAGAAGTCCTGGATGGCTTAATTCCAATGTAAAAATGCATATAAAAGCAAAGGAGAAGGCCTTCAAAAAATACAAGGCTGAGGGATCATCATCAGCAATCAGACTTTACAAAGAATGCAACAAGAAATGTAAGGGTGCAATTAGAGCGGCTATGATAGAACACAAAAGACACATAGTGGGGGAGAGCAAAAAAAACCCCAAGAAATTCTTTAAGTGTATAAACAGTTAAAGAGGGAGGACAGACCATATTGGCCCCATAAAGAACAAGGAAGGGAATCTAGTTACAAATGATGGTGAGATGGCGAAGGTATTGAATTCATTCTTCTCCTCAGTCTTCACGAGGAAATCGGGAGCTTCAGTAACCAAAACTGCTGTGTTTATCCACAGGACACATCACAGGAGACACCCACATGCCTAACAGAGGACAGAATTAGAAATAGACTTGAAAAATTTCACATTAATAAGTCACCGGGGCCAGATGACTTGCACCTGAGGGTCCTTAGGGAACTCAGTCAAGTAATTGCCAGACCATTGTTCCTAATTTTTACTGAAAGTCTACTGACTGGAATGGTACCAGCTGATTGGAGAAAAGCCAGTGTAGCACCAATATTTAAAAAAGGGCCAAAATACATCCCTGGGAATTACAGACCAATTAGCCTAACATCAATAGTATGTAAGCTCTTGGAGGGGATGATAAGGGATTATAGACAAGATTTTAGCAATGAAAACAGTATCATTAGCAGTAAGCAGCATGGATTCATAAAGAATCGTTCTTCCAAACCAATCTATTAACCTTTTATGAGAAGGTGAGCTGTCATGTAGATAAAGGGAGGCTCAGAGACGTGGTGTATCTGGATTTTGCAAAAGCATTTGACACAGTTCCCCATAAACGTTTACTGTACAAAGTAAGGTCAGTTGGCACGGACCATAGGGTCATTACATGGATTGAAAACTGGCTACAAGGGCAAGTTCGGAGGATAGTGATAAATGCGGAGTACTCAGAATGGTCGGGTGGAAAGTGGGGTCCCCCAGGGTTCTGTCCTGGGACCAATCCTAATTAATTTATTCATAAACGACCTGGAGGATGGGAGGAACAGCTCAATTTCTGTATTTGCGGATAATACTAAGCTAAGTAGGCAATAACTTCTCCGCAGGATGTGGAAACCTTGCACGTAGATCTGAACAAATTAATGGGGTGTGCAACTACATGGCAAAATGAGGTTTAATGTGGAGAAATGTAAAATAATGCATTTGGGTGGCAAAAATATGAAAGCAATCTACTCACTGGGGGGAGAACCTCTGGGGGAATCTAGGATGGAAAAGGACCTGGGGGTCCTAGTAGATGATAGGCTCAGCAATTGCATGCAATGCCAAGCTGTTGCTAACAAAGCAAACAGAATATTGGCATGTATTAAAAAGGGGATTAACTCAAGAGATAAAGTGTTAATTCTCCCGCTCTACAAGACTCTGGTCTGGCCTCACCTGGAGCATGCTGTCCAGTTCTGGGCACCAGTCCTCAGGAAGGATGTGCTGAAATGGAGCGAGTACAGAGAAGGGCAACAAAACTAATAAAGGGACCGGAGGATATTTGTTATGAAGAAAGGTTACAAGCACTAAACTTATTCTCTCTGGAGAAGAGATGCTTGAGAGGGGACATGATTTCAATTTACAAATACTGTACTGGTGACCCCACAATAGAGATAAAACTTTTCAGCGGAAGGGAATTTAATAAGACATGTGGCCACTCATTAAAATTAGAAGAAAAGAGGTTTAACCTTTTGCACGTGCACTCAACTTCTTTGGTCGACCATGCGAGGTCTGTTCTGAGTGGAACCTGTCCTGTTAAACCACTGTAATGTAATGAGTCACATGACACTGGGGAGGGAAAATGGCTAATTGGGCCCAATTTGGACATTTTCACTTAGGGGTGTACTCACTTTTTTTGCAAGCGGTTTAGACATTAATGTCTGCATGTTAAAGTGGAGTTCCACCCAAAAGTGGTACTTCCACTCATCGGATTCCTCCCCCCCTCCGGTGTCACTGTTGGCACCTTTCAGGGGGGAGGGGGGTGCAGATACCTGTATATTACAGGTATCTGTAACCACTTCTGGCATAGATAGCCGCAGAATTTGCGGTTATTTACGCCACTTCCTGTTTCCCCCCCGCTGTCTGCTGGGAAACACACGGGTCCCAGAGACAGCAGGGACCATCCGTATTGCGCTGCGCGACTCGCGCATGCGCAGTAGGGAACCGGGAAGTGAAGCCGCAAGCCTTCACTTCCTGAGTCCCTTACCGAAGATGGAGGCGGCAGCACCCGAGGACCGAGAGACGGTTCGGCCTCGGGTGCCGACATCGCGGGCGCCCTGGACAGGTAAGTGTCCATGTTTTAAAAGTCAGCAGCTTTTAAAAAAAAAAATTTCGGCGGAGCTCCGCTTTAAGTTATTTTGAGGGGACAGCAAATTTACACTGTTATACAAGCTGTACACTCACTACTTTACATTGTAGCAAAGTGTCATTTCTTCAGTGTTGTCACATGAAAAGATATAATAAAATATTTACAAAAATGTGAGGGGTGTACTCACTTTTGTGAGATACTGTATATATAAACACATATATACACACTGTATATATACACTGTATATACTTTTAATTAATACACTCATTAAAAACAAAATCTATAAATGAACATATTTCTTCTATAATGCTGTCTTTCCTTCATGATCCAGAACATGCATTCATTTACATTAATTTGCCTAATGTATTCTTTACAGAATATTGCAATAGTAAAATGATGGAGGAAAAAAATCTCTCTCTCTCTCTCTCTCTCTCTCTCTCTCTCTCTCTCTCTCTCTCTCTCTCTCTCTCTCTCTCTCTCTCTCTCTCTCTCTCTCTCTCTCTCTCTCTCTCTATCTATCTATCTATCTATCTATCTATCTATCTATATATATATATATATACATTTGGCAAAATAGATGAACGCACAGCAAGCCCCAGAGGATGGACAGAGACGAGATTTATAGCCAGGGGCATTTTCTCTTGATGTGGAATATATCACTCGACGCTGTATACTCATGTTTACAGAGAACTGAGGGCTCTCCTGTCTCCAGAGGATGCACATAACCTTTAGACATTACCAGCCTGTGGTAAGGCAAAAAAGAACTTGTTTGTTTTTGCCCACCAGGGATTGTAAATAGAACATTTTAGAAGTAGTAATGCAGGCGATATAGATTTAGAAAATGCACCCTGCAGACTGTACGCACAAAATAACTGGAGCTCAAGGGGGTCTATTAAGTATTGTTCCTTGTAAGATGATAGATGTTTTACACCTGTTTAATAAGAGTTTATACAGTATATATAAATTTATATATACACACACTGTATATCAATGTTTAAATGTATTTTTATTTCCTTAAATCAGATAACTATGAAATAGTGATTGTTAATGGCTCATATTTACCACTTGCCGCCTGCAGGCAGCAAGTGTTCAGCAGGAGAAAAGTAGCTTTCTCCCAACTCCAAAATGGGTACAGGGTTACAGACATGAAAAGCAAGAGGATAAAACTGCACAAAGACAAAGGGCATACCATTTCTCCTCTCCTAAAAGAGATGGCACTACAGGCAGCTGACAAGCATGCAAGCAAGTATGGTGAATGTTCTTACCATATTGCTTAGCTTGCTTTGCGAATTAAATTCCATACATGGACCCTGTTTTATAGAAAAAGTATAGTGTATTTATATACATATATATCTATATTATACAATTTTGTTCCATCCTAAAGAAGGGCGCAAGCTTTACAGCCTGAAACTGTTGAGAATTAGAACTGGTGTCATATGCAATTCACTTGTTTGTGATTCATTTTAGAATAAATTATTTTAAGTGCAGCAATCTCTTAACTGGTTTCTATATATGGCCGAATGGGAAGGCATGATTGCATACACTAGAAAACTGCTGTGCTGTTCACCCCACCTTGAAGCTATATATATATATATATATATATATATATATATATATATATATATATTATCACAAGTGAGTACACCCCTCACATTTTTGTAACATTTTATTATATATTTATTGTATATCTTTTCATGTGGTTTCATGTGACAACACTGAAGAAATGACAATTTGCTACAATGTAAAGTAGTGAGTGTACAGCTTGTATAACGGTGTAAATTTGTTGTTCCCTCAAAATAACTCAACACACAGCCATTAATGTCTAAACTAGTGGCAACAAAAGTGAGTACACCCCTAAATGAAAATGTCTATATTGGGCCCAAAGTGTCAATATTTTGTGTGGCCACCGTTACTTTTCAGAACTGCCTTAACCCTCTTGGGCATGGAGTTCACCAGAGCTTCATAGGTTGCCACTGGAGTCCTCTTCCGTTCCTCCATGAAGACTTCACGGAGGTGATGGATGTTAGAGACCTTGCGCTCCTCCACCTTCCGTTTGAGAATGCCCCACAGATTTTAGGTCTGGACATGCTTGGCAAGTCCATCACCTTTACCATCAGCTTCTTTAGCAAATCAGTAGACCTCTTGGAGTTATGTTTGGGGTCGTTATGTTGGAATACTGCCCTGCGGTCCAGTCTCCGAAGGGAGGAGATCCTGCTCTGCTTCAGTATGTCACAGTACATGTTGGCATTCATGGTTCCCTCAATGAACTGTAGCTCCCCAGTGCCGGCAGCACTCATGCAGCCCCAGACCATGACACTCCCCGGCATTAAGATAAAAAGTCTTCTGTGTGCAGCAGCCCCCCTAATACTTACCTGAGGTCCCTCTAGATCCAGCGATGTTGTATGAATGTCTCAACTGCCAGGGACTCCCCTCCTTATTGGCCGAGACAACAGAGCAGTGCCATTGGCTCCCTCTGCTGTCAATCAAAGTCAGTCAGCCAATGACGAGAGAAAGGGGGCAGGGCCGGGACATGGCTCCGTGTCTGAATGGACACAGGGAGCTGTGGCTCGGCTCAGATGCCACCATAGCAAGCTGCTTGCTGTGGGGGCCCTAAACAGGAGGGAGGGGCCAGGAACACAGACGAGGGACTCGAGAAGAAGAGGATCTGGGCTGCTCTGTGCAAAACCATTACACAGAGCAGGTAAGTATAACATGTTTGTTATTTTTAACAAAAACCGTCGACTCTCCTGCGCAAATCGCTGTAGCTGTACGGTGGCTAGTACAGGTGCAGTTGCGGGCTGGCGAGCGCCATAACTGGCATGCGCTCACGCCTGCTGCATGCTGCGGGAGCATGCCTGCAGGTCGGGGAGATCCCAGTTCTGACAGGCGACATGACAGAGATCTACTGTTCCCAGTCATCGGATACAGTGATCTCTGTCATGTCCCTGGCAGCCCATCCCCCCTACAGTTAGAACACACCTAGGAAGCACACACAAAGTGGGATTCCGGCAATAAAAATAAAAGAAAAGTCAGCAGCTACAAACACTGTAGCTGCTGACTTTAAATATGTACTTGGTGCCCGCGATGTCGGCCGCCCGAGGCCGACCCGTCCCTCGGCTCTCGGGTCCCGGCACCGCCATCCTAGGTAAGGGAAACAGGCAGTGGAGCCTTGCGGCTTCACTGCCAGTTTCCTACTGTCCCCGTGGTGTTCTGGGAACACACACAGTTCCCAGAAAACAACGGGGCCGCTCACTGAGGAGCAGAAAATGCTGCCGAAAAGGAAGAGGCAGATTAGGAAGACTGCCTAGCAACAAGGGTTTAGGTAAGTTTAAAAAAAAAATTTTTTCAATTTTTTTTTATTATTTTCCTTTTAGGATTTTTGGTGTAATTTTTTTTTCAGGGTGGCCCTCCACTTTAACACCTTAATCGCCCCCTAGTGTTAACCCCTTCCCTGCCAGTGTCATTTTTACATTGATCAGTGCATTTTTATAGCACTGATCAATGTAATAATGTTACTGGTCCCCAAAAAGTGTCATTGGTGGTCAGATTTGTCCGCCGCAATGTCGCAGTCCCGCTAAAAATTGCAGATCACCGCCATTACTAGTAAAAACAATTAAAAAATAAACAAAAGTCCCTAAATCTATCCCATGGTTTGTAGACGCTATAACTGTTGCACAAACCAAACAATATACGCCTATTGTGATTTTTATTTTTTTACCAAAAATATGTCGAAGAATATATATCGGCCTAAACTGATAAATAAATTTGTTTTTTTTAATATTTTTTGGGATATGTATTATAGCAAAAAGTAAAAAAAAAAACATTTCAAAATTGTCGCTCTTTGTTTATAGTGCAAAAAAGATCTCTCTCTCCTCCTAGACAGTCCCATCCCCCCACAGTTAGAACACACCTAGGGAACACAGTTAACCCCTTGATTACCCCCTAGTGTTAACCCCTTCCCTGCCAGTTGACATTTACAAAGTAATCAGTGCATTTTTATAGCACTGATCGCTGCATAATTGTCAATGGTTTTAAAAATGTGTCAAAAGTGTCCGATGTGTCCCCTATAATGTCGCAGTCCCGATAAAAATCACAGATCGCCGCCATTACTAGTAAAAAAAAAAAAATAATAAAAATGCCATAAATCTATCCTCTATTTTGTAGACGCTATAACTTTTGCGCAAACCAATCAATATATGTTTATTGCGATTTTTTTTACCAAAAATATGTAGAAGAATACCTAAACTGAGGAAAAAAAATGTTTTTTTAATAAAAAATGTGGGATATTTATTATAGCAAAAAGTAAAAGGTATTGTGTTTTTTTCAAAATTGTCGCTTTTCTTTTGGTTATAGCGCAAAAAATAAAAAACGCAGAGATGACGTAAATTTTGTTTGGGTAGAAAGTCGCATGACCACGCAATTGTCAGTTAAAGCGACGCAGTGCCGAATCGCAAAAAATGGCCTGGTCATTGAGCAGCCAAATCTTCTGGGGCTGAAGCGGTTAAGGTGGCAAATTCTTCCGGGACTGAAGTTGTTAAGCTATTGAATGTATATGAATATAAAAAAAATATAAAAAAATATAAAAAAAAAAAAAAACTTTTTTTCAGTAAAGAAACTAAGGTTAGCCTTAATAATATATTGTAATATTTGGGGGATGGGGTTAACTCATTGGTAGCATATTTAGTCCATGCCAGTCCGAACTGTATTTTAGAGCTTGCTGTCCCAATTTTATTAACCGCTTCAATACTCCCAAACTTATATATACGGCCTTTTATTAAAGTGGTTTTACATGATTGGTTGAGGCAACAACCATCATGCCAGTATCATTTTTTACAGTGAGCAATTACCTACATGGTAACAATAATCTTAGTGGCACTTGGGGAACTCAGTCAAGTGATTGCCAAACCGTTGTTCCTAATTTTTACAGATAGTCTACTGACTGGAATGGTACCAGCTGATTGGAGAAAAGCCAATGTAGCACCAATATTTAAAAAGGGCCCAAAATACATCCCTGGGAATTACAGACCAGTTAGCCTAACATCAATAGTATGTAAACTCTTGGAGGGGATGATAAGGGACTATATACAAGATTTTAGTAATAAGAACGGTATCATTAGCAGTAATCAGCATGGATTCATGAAGAATCGTTCTTGCCAAACCAATCTATTAACCTTCTATGAGGAGGTGAGTTGCCATCTAGATAAAGGAAGGCATGTAGACGTGGTGTATCTGGATTTTGCAAAGCATTTGACACAGTTCCCCATAAACATTTACTATACAAAATAAGGTCCGCTGGCATGGACCATAGGGTGAGTACATGGATTGAAAACTGGCTACAAGGGCGAGTTCAGAGGGTGGTGATAAATGGGGAGTACTTAGAATGGTCATGGGTGGCTAGTGGGGTTCCCCAGGGTTCTGTGCTGGGACCAATCCTATTTAATTTGTTCATAAACAACCTGGGGGATGGGATAAACAGTTCAATCTCTGTATTTGCAGACAATACTAAGCTAAGCAGGGCAATAACTTCTCCGCAGGATGTGGAAACCTTGCAAAAAGACCTGAACAATTTAATGGGGTGGGCGACTACATGGCAAATGAGGTTCAATGTAGAAAAATGTAAAATAATGCATTTGGGAGGCAAAAATATGAATGCAATCTATACACTGGGGGGAGAACCTCAGGGGGAATCTAGGATGGAAAAGGACCTGGGGGTCCTAGTAGATGATAGGCTCAGCAATGGCATGCAATGCCAAGCTGCTGCTAACAAAGCAAACAGAATATTGGCATGCATTAAAAGGGGGATCAACGCAAGAGATAAAATGATAATTCTCCCACTCTACAAGGCTCTGGTCCGGCCGCACCTGGAGTATGCTGTCCAGTTCTGGGCACCAGTCCTCAGGAAGGATGTACTGGAAATGGAGTGAGTACAAAGAAGGGCAACAAAGCTAATAAAGGGTCTGGAGGATCTTAGTTATGAGGAAAGGTTGTGAGCACTGAACTTATTCTCTCTGGAGAAGAGATGCTTGAGAGGGGATATGATTTAAATTTACAAATACTGTACTGGTGACTAGGGATGAGCTTCGTGTTCGAGTCGAACCCATGTTCGACTCGAACATCGGCTGTTCGGTCGTTCGCCGAATTGCGAACGATATGGGCCGTTCGCGCCAGATTCGTGTGGCGCGTCACGGCCCATAATTCACTGCGGCATCGCAGTGCATTGCTGGCTGATGATTGGCCAAGCATGCACTATGACCCGCATGCTTGGCCAATCACAGCGCCGCCTGAACAGAGAGCCGTAATTGGCCAAAGCCAAGGAGGCTTTGGCCAATTATGGCTCAGGGGATTTAGTACACGCCCCACACTATATAAGGCCGGCTGCACGGCGGCCCTGTGCAGTGAGTTCCGGTGTGCTGAGAGATAGAGAGAGAGAGAGACAGTGTCATTTCATTTGAGTTAGCTAGATTAGGCAGGACAGTCAGTCAGTTAGCTGCACTTACAGTGTATTGTGTATATATATGCATCCCAGGTGTTGCATATATATATATACACTGTATTCAGTTTAGCTAGATCCGTTCCTGTTATCTTCCTACTGACAGGCAGGCTTGTCTTGTAACAGTATTTTCAGCTACCTGAAGAAAATTACTGGTGTTCTTTTGATCCTATTAGTACCACAGTCAGGCAGCTAGACTATTTAAAGTTAGTGCAGTGCGTCCTGCTCACAGTGTTCAGCTAGATCCGTTCCTGTTATCTTCCTACTGACAGGCAGGCTTGTCTTGTAACAGTATTTACAGCTACCTGAAGAAAATTACTGGTGTTCTTTTGATCCTATTAGTACCACAGTCAGGCAGCTAGACTACTTAATGTTAGTGCAGTGCGTCCTGCTCACAGTGTTCAGCTAGATCCGTTCCTGTTATCTTCTTACTGACAGGCAGGCTTGTCTTGTTACAGTATATACAGCTACCTGAAGAAAATTACTGGTGTTCTTTTGATCCTATTAGTACCACAGTCAGGCAGCTAGACTATTTACATTTAGTACAGTGCGTCCTGCTCACAGTGTTCAGCTAGATCCGTTCCTGTTATCTTCCTACTGACAGGCAGGCTTGTCTGGTTACAGTATATAAAGCTACCTGAAGAAAATTACAGGTGTTCTATCCCAGCTTAGTGCAGCTACAGGCCATTAGTATGTCTGGAAGGCCAAGAAGGAGAGGCAGACAGTCACAAGCCAATAAGAGAGGGCAAGCAGGCTCTGTGTCTAGTGCTGGTCGTGGAGACGGTGCATCCTCATCAGCACGTGGCCGTGGGACACGCTTGGCCTTTTTTTCGGCAGCTGGCCGTGTTGAGCCGCAACATGCAGAAGACTTGGTCGAATGGATGACCAAGCCGTCCTCATCCTCCTCATCCTCTCTCACCCATGCCCAGGGTACTTTGTCTGGCAAAGCAGCGGCCTCTTCCCTCAGCTCAATGTCATCAGTGACTCCTTCCCTAGCACCACCATGTCCTCCTGAGGAGTCCCTCGAACTGTTTGACCACAGTGTTGGGTACATGCTCCAGGAGGATGCCCAGCGTTTGGAAGGCTCTGATGATGATACTGAGCTTGATGAAGGCAGTAACATGAGCACGGACAGAGGGGGTGCCCAAGAAGGACAGCAATCTGGCAGTCATGCTCCCCCTGCTGCAGCATACTGCCAGGTTTGCTCCAGTGATGAGGAGGGAGGGGATGATGAGGTCACTGACTCAACATGGGTGACTGATAGGAGAGAGGAGGAGGAGAAGGAGGAGGAGGAGGCGGCACATCACCAATGAGGCAGGATGCCCTCCAGGGGCCAGCCTAAGGGCAGCACATTGACTGCATCACACCCCAAAGCTCCACATGTGCAGGGCGCTGCAGTCTCTGCGCGTTATTCAAAAAGTTCTTTGGTGTGGGCCTTTTTTGAGACGAGTGCATCAGATCGCACCGCTGCTATTTGCAACATATGTCTCAAGCGTATCTCGCGTGGCCAAAACATCTCCCGCTTGGGTACCACATGCTTGACCAGACATATGTTGACCTGCCATGCAGTTCGTTGGCAAGCATATCTAAAAGACCCACACCAAAGAACAAAGAGGACCTCTCCTTGCTCCTCATCAGCTGAGATTTCCAACCCCACTAGACCTTCAGTCCTCTCTGAGACCTGCACTAAGAGGAATGAAGGTGTAGAATTAGGTGTGTCACAGCCAAGTACTTGTGGGCAATCTGCTTTTGGTACACTGACGTCAGATTGTACCAGGCAAATTTCCCTGCCCCAGCTGCTGCACCCCCGAAAGAAGTTTGCTCCCAGCCATCCACATGCCCAGCGGTTGAATGCTAGCTTGGCAAAATTGCTAGCACTTCAACTGCTGCCTTTTCAGTTGGTAGACTCTGCCCCCTTCCGTGAGTTTGTGGAATGTGCGGTTCCTCAGTGGCAGGTACCCAAACGCAACTTTTTTTCACGGAAGGCGATTCCGGCTCTCTACCGGCATGTGGAAGGCAATGTCCATGCCTCGCTGGACAGGGCGGTCAGCGGTAAGGTGCATATTACCGCTGACTCATGGTCCAGCAGGCATGGACAGGGACGTTACCTAAGTTTCACGGCGCATTGGGTGACTCTGCTGGCAGCTGGGAAGGATGCAGGACAAGGTGCAGTATTGTTGGAGGTTGTTCCGCCACCACGCCTCCAAAATGCTAATGATTGTGACACACCTCTCTCCTCCACCCCCTCCTCTTCTTCTTCCTCCATGGCCTCTTCCTGTGCTTTGTCCTCGGAACCAGCGGTGCTCCGTAGGCGTTCAAGGGGCTACGCAAGTACGCAGGCCAAAAGATGCCATGCGGTGCTTGAGCTGGTGTGCTTGGGGGACAGGAGCCACACTGGGGCAGAGGTTCTGTCAGCTCTGCAGGGGCAGGTTCAGAGGTGGTTGACGCCATGCCAACTTAAGGCAGGAATGGTGGTTTGCAACAATGGCACCAACCTCCTCTCTATCCTCCGACAGGGACAAATGACCCATGTGCCCTGTTTGGCTCACGTCCTTAACTTGGTGGTGCAGCGGTTCTTGGGCAGGTACCCGGGCTTACAGGATGTCCTGAGGCAGGCCAGGAAAGTCTGTGTGCATTTCCGCCGGTCATATAATGCCAGTGCTCGGCTGACGGACCTCTAAAAGGAGTTTAACCTGCCCAAGAACCGAATAATCTGTGACCTGCCCAAGAACCGAATAATCTGTGACATGCCCACCAGGTGGAACTCAACGTTGGCCATGCTGCAGCGGCTGCACACGCAGCAGAGGGCCATCAATGAGTACCTGTGTGACTATGGCACCAGGACAGGGTCAGGGGAGCTTGTTTTTTTTTCCCCACGCCAGTGGGCCATGATCAGGGATGCATGCACTGTCCTGTCACCATTTGAGGAGGCCACGAGGATGGTGAGCAGTGACAGTGCATGCATCAGTGACACTGTCCCCCTTGTCCACCTGTTGGAGCACACGCTGCGTGGAATAATGGACAGGGCACTTGAGGCAGAACAGAGGCAGGAAGAGGAGGACTTCCTTAGCTCTCAAGGCCCCCTTTATCCAGACAGTGTTCCTGCGTGCCCGCCGATCACACAGGAAGAGGACGAGGAGGAGGAGGAGGAGGAGGAGGAAGATTGTGTCAGTATGGAGGTGGAGCCTGGCACTCAGCATCAGCAGCAGTCTTTAAGGGATCAGTCCCAAGAAACACATGGACTTGTACGTGGCTGGGAGGAGGTGGCTGTGGACCATGTCGTCCTTAGTGACCCAGAGGACTCCGGACCGAATGCCTCAGCAAACCTACGCTGCATGGCCTCCCTGATCCTGCAAAGCCTGCGTAAGGATCCTCGTACTCGTGGGATCAAGGAGAAGGACCAATACTGGCTGGCAACCCTCCTTGATCCACGTTACAAGGGTAAGGTTGCGGACCTTATCTTGCCATCGCAGAGGGAGCAGAGGATGAAACATCTTCGGGAGGCCTTGCAGAAAGGTCTGTGCAACGCGTTCCCAGAGACTGGGAGGTTACAAACTCCTGTTTCTGGACAACGTGTTGCTGAGGCTTCGGTCAGTCAAAGAAGGAGCGGTGGAGAAGGTGGCCGTCTGACCGATGCGTTCAGACAATTTTTTGGTCCGCAGCCCCAAGGTATGATCGGTTCCAGCAACCATCGCCAGCGTCTGTTTTACATGGTGCAGGAATACCTAGGGGCAAGATCAGATTTGGACACCTTTCCCACCGAAAATCCTCTGGGTTACTGGGTCTTGAGGATGGATCACTGGCCAGAGCTTGCACAGTATGCAATTGAGCTACTGGCCTGTCCTGCATCCAGCGTTCTTTCGGAACGCACATTCAGTGCTGCTGGAGGCGTGGTAACCGATCACAGGGTGCGTCTGTCCACCGACTCGGTCGGTCGACTGACCTTCATAAAAATGAATCAGTCTTGGATCACCACCAGCTACCAAGCACCCGATGCTGATGTAACTGAATAATTTTTTTTGAAATCTCAGATCCCTTCAAAGACTGCCTATGCTGATGCTGAGTGACTATCCCTGAGTAATTATCCTCTTCCTCCTCAATGATCACGCTGATAGCTTGTAAGAACATTTTTGGTTCTGGGCGCCACCACCAGTGCCTAAGGCACAATTTTTCAGCCCCTGTTTAACAGGAGCGTGTAATTACAATTTTTGATGCAATACTTTGCAGCAGGGCTCGTTCCTGCGTTCCAACTAGAGTGTCTGTGAGGGGTTGCAGTGTTGTGGCACCAGCACCAGTGCCTAAGGCCCAATTTTTCTGCCCCTGTTTAAAAGGGGCGTGTAATTACAATTTTTGATGCAATACTTTGCAGCAGGGCTCGTTCCTGCGTTCCAACTAGAGTGTCTGTGAGGGGTTGCAGTGTTGTGGCACCAGCACCAGTGCCTAAGGCCCAATTTTTCAGCCCCTGTTTAACAGGGGCGTGTAATTACAATTTTTGATGCGATACTTTGCAGCAGGGCTCGTTCCTGCGTTCCAACTAGAGTGTCTGTGAGGGGTTGCAGTGTTGTGGCACCAGCACCAGTGCCTAAGGCCTAATTTTTCAGCTCCTGTTCAACAGGGGCATGTAATTACAATTCTTGATCTAATATTTCACAGCAGGGCCCATTTCTGCACCCACCAAGAGCGAGTGAGGACTTACAGTGTTGTGGCACCAGCACCACCACCACCACCAAAGGCCCAATTTTTCTGCCCTTGTTCAACAGGGGCATGTAATTACAATTCTTGATCTAATATTTCACAGCAGGGCCCATTTCTGCACCCACCAAGATCGAGTGAGGACTTACAGTGTTGTGGCACCAGCACCACCACCACCACCACCACCAAAGGCCCAGTTTTTCTGCCCCTGTTTCAACAGGGGCATGTAATTACAATTCTTGATCTAATATTTCACAGCAGGGCCCTGTGAGGGCTTACAGTGTTGTGGCCACAACAACCTAAGGCCCAAATTTCTGCTGTGTATATAGGGCAGGCCCCTACTTTCAAACATCTAACTTACAAACAACTCCTACTTGCAAACGGAAGGAGACAACAGGAAGTGAGATGAAATCTACCCCTAGGAAGGGAAATTCTCTCCTGTAAGAGTTAATATGGGAAAAACATTTCTCCTTTCCACTGATGCTTTCCAATCCTTGTTCCACAAAAAAACCCAAATTTTCAAAAACCATTTGTCATTGGGACAAAAGTGAGGTGAAATCTTCTGAAGAAGAGGAAAGACAGCAAAACAAATGTCACAGGGGTGATAACCCTTCCCTATGTTTTCCAAAAAGCTTAAAAAAGATTTTTTGGCTGGAGCTAAACACGTTAAAAATGTTCAAAATTACAAACAGATTCTACTTAACAACAAACCTACAGTCCCTGTCTTGTTTGCACCGCCTGTATACTGCTGTTCAGAGTATATAGGGCCCGGTGGCCCCACACCTTTCCTTATTTTAATTTGGGTGCGGGGTTCCCCTTAATATCCATACAAGACCCAAAGGGCCTGGTAATGGACTGGGGGGTAACCATGCCGTTTGTCTCACTGATTTTCATCCATATTGCCAGGACCAGACATGACATTAAACCCGCAAGCAGTTTTAAATGAGATTTTTTCCTTTAACCACTTGCCGACCGCCTAACGCAGATATACTGCGGCAGAATGGCACGGGCAGGCAGAATCACGTACCCATATGTGATCTGCCTCCCGCGGTGCCAGCGGCGGTCGGCTTGTGACTGGGAGCGTTGAGAGGCGAGGGGGAGACCATCCGATCGTGGCCCCCCCCTCGCGATCGCTCCCAGCCAATGGGAATCCTCCCCTGCCTGTGTGTAGTTTCACACAGGCAGAGGATGTGATGTCATCTCTCCTCGGCTCGCCAGTTTCCGTTCCAGCGCCGAGGAGAGAAGACATGTGAGTGCACAAAACACTACACACACACAGTAGAACATGCCAGGCATACTTTACACCCCCGACCCCCCCCCCCCGATCGCCCCCCGATCACCCCCCAATCACCCCCCCCCTGTCACAAACTGACACCAAGCAGTATTTTTTTTTTTTTTTCTGATTACTGCTAGGTGTCAGTTTGTGACAGTTAGAAGTGGTAGGGCAGTGAGTGTTAGCCCCCTGTAGGTCTAGGGTACCCCCCTTACCCCCCCTAATAAAGTTTTAACCGCTTGATCACCCCCCGTCACCAGTGTCACTAAGCGATCATTTTTCTGATCGCTGTATTAGTGTCGCTGGTGACGCTAGTTAGGGACGTAAATATTTAGGTTCGCCGTCAGCGTTTTATAGCCTCAGGGACCCCCATATACTATCTAATAAATGTTTTAACCCCTTGATTGCCCCCTAGTTAACCCTTTCACCCCTGATCACCGTATAACTGTTACGGGTGACGCTGGTTAGTTCGTTTATTTTGTATAGTGTCAGGGCACCCGCCGTTTATTACCGAATAAAGGTTTAGCCCCCTGATCGCCCCGCGGTGATATGCGTCGCCCCAGGCAGCGTCAGATTAGCGCCAGTACCGCTAACACCTACGCACGCAGCATACGCCTCCCTTAGTGGTATAGTATCTGAACGGATCAATATCTGATCCGATCAGATCTATACTAGCGTCCCCAGCAGTTTAGGGTTCCCAAACACGCAGTGTTAGCGGGTTCAGCCCAGATACCTGCTAGCACCTGCGTTTTGCCCCTCCGCCCGGCCCAGCCAAGCCCACCCAAGTGCAGTATCAATCGATCACTGACACTTACAGAACACTAAACGCATAACTGCAGCGTTCGCAGAGTCAGGCCTGATCCCTGCGATCGATAACAGTTTTTTTGGTAGCGTTTTGGTGAACTGGCAAGCACCTGCCCCAGGCAGCGTCAGGTTAGCGCCAGTACCGCTAACACCTACGCACGCACCGTACACCTCCCTTAGTGGTATAGTATCTGAACGGATCAATATCTGATCCGATCAGATCTATACTAGCGTCCCCAGCAGTTTAGGGTTCCCACAAATGCAGTGTTAGCGGGATCAGCCCAGATACCTGCTAGCACCTGCGTTTTGCCCCTCCGCCCGGCCCAGCCCAGCCCACCCAAGTGCAGTATCGATCGATCACTGTCACTTACAAAACACTAAACGCATAACTGCAGCGTTCGCAGAGTCAGGCCTGATCCCTGCGATCGCTAACAGTTTTTTTTGTAGCGTTTTGGTGAACTGGCAAGCACCAGCGGCCTAGTACACCCCGGTCATAGTCAAACCCGCACTGCAGTAACACTTGGTGACGTGGCGAGTCCCATAAGTGCAGTTCAAGCTGGTGAGGTGGCAAGCACAAGTAGTGTCCCGCTGCCACCAAAAAGACAAACACAGGCCCGTCGTGCCCATAGTGCCCTTCCTGCTGCATTCGCCAATCCTAATTGGGAACCCACCGTTTCTGCAGCGCCCGTACTTCCCCCATTAACATACCCAACCAAATGCAGTCGGCTGCATGAGAGGCATTTTCTTTATGTCCTCCCGAGTACCCCTACCCAATGAACCCCCCCAAAAAAGATGTTGTGTCTGCAGCAAGCGCGGATATAGGCGTGACACCCGCTATTATTGTCCCTCCTGTCCTGACAATCCTGGTCTTTGCATTGGTGAATGTTTTGAACGCTACCATGCACTAGTTGAGTATTAGCGTAGGGTACAGCATTCCACAGACTAGGCACACTTTCACAGGGTCTCCCAAGATGCCATCGCATTTTGAGAGACCCGAACCTGGAACCGGTTACAGTTATAAAAGTTACAGTTACAAAAAAAAGTGTAAAAAACAAAACAAAACCACAAACAAAAATATAAAATAAAAAAAAATAGTTGTCGTTTTATTGTTCTCTCTCTCTCTCTATTCTCTCTATTGTTCTGCTCTTTTTTACTGTATTCTATTCTGCAATGTTTTATTGTTATTATGTTTTATCATGTTTGTTTTTCAGGTATGCAATTTTTTATACTTTACCGTTTACTGTGCTTTATTGTTAACCATTTTTTTTGTCTTCAGGTACGCCATTCACGACTTTGAATGGTTATACCAGAATGATGCCTGCAGGTTTAGGTATCATCTTGGTATCATTCTTTTCAGCCAGCGGTCGGCTTTCATGTAAAAGCAATCCTAGCGGCTAATTAGCCTCTAGACTGCTTTTACAAGCAGTGGGAGGGAATGCCCCCCCCCAACGTCTTCCGTGTTTTTCTCTGGCTCTCCTGTCTCAACAGGGAACCTGAAAATGCAGCCGGTGATTCAGCCAGCTGACCATAGAGCTGATCAGAGACCAGAGTGGCTCCAAACATCTCTATGGCCTAAGAAACCGGAAGCTACGAGCATTTTATGACTTAGATTTCGCCGGATGTAAACAGCACCATTGGGAAATTGGGAAAGCATTTTATCACACCGATCTTGGTGTGGTCAGATGCTTTGAGGGCAGAGGAGAAATCTAGGGTCTAATAGACCCCAATTTTTTAAAAAAAGAGTACCTGTCACTACCTATTGCTATGATAGGGGATATTTACATTCCCTGAGATAACAATAAAAATGATTTAAAAAAAAATGAAAGGAACAGTTTAAAAATAAGATAAAAAAAAAAAAATAATAATAAAGAAAAAAAAAAAAGCACACCTGTCCCCCCTGCTCTCGCGCTAAGGCGAACGCAAGCGTCGGTCTGGCGTCAAATGTAAAAAGCAATTGCACCATGCATGTGAGGTATCACCGCGAAGGTCAGATCGAGGGCAGTAATTTTAGCAGTAGACCTCCTCTGTAAATCTAAAGTGGTAACCTGTAAAGGCTTTTAAGGGCTTTTAAAAATGTATTTAGTTTGTCGCCACTGCACGTTTGTGCGCAATTTTAAAGCATGTCATGTTTGGTATCCATGTACTCGGCCTAAGATCATCTTTTTTATTTCATCAAACATTTGGGCAATATAATGTGTTTTAGTGCATTAAAATTTAAAAAAGTGTGTTTTTTCCCCAAAAAATGCGTTTGAAAAATCGCTGCGCAAATACTGTGTGAAAAAAAAAAATGAAACACCCACCATTTTAATCTGTAGGGCATTTGCTTTAAAAAAAATAAATAATGTTTGGGGGTTCAAAGTAATTTTCTTGCAAAAAAAATTTTTTTTTTTATGTAATCAAAAAGTGTCAGAAAGGGCTTTGTCTTCAAGTGGTTAGAAGCGTTAGTGATGTGTGACATAAGCTTCTAGATGTTGTGCATAAAATGCCAGGACAGTTCAAACCCCCCCCAAATGACCCCATTTTGGAAAGTAGACACCCCAAGCTATTTGCTGAGAGGCATGTCGAGTCCATGGAATATTTTATATTGTGACACAAGTTGCGGGAAAGAGACAATTTTTTTTAATTTTTTTTGCGCAAAGTTGTCACTAAATGATATATTGCTCAAACATGCCATGGGAATATGTGAAATTACACCCCAAAATACATTCTGTTGCTTCTCCTGAGTACGGGGATACCACATGTGTGAGACTTTTTGGGAGCCTAGCCGCGTACGGGACCCCGAAAACCAAACACCGCCTTCAGGCTTTCTAAGCCTTAGAAATCCTGAATGCGGTGATTGGTTTTCGGGGCCCCGTACGCGGCTCCCAAAAAGTCCCACACATGTGGTATCCCCGTACTCAGGAGAAGTAGCTAAATGTATTTTGGGGTGCAATTCCACATATGCCCATGGCCTGTGTGATAAGGTGACCAGATTTTCAAAATGAAATCCGGGGACATTTTTTTTTTGGCAAATGGTAAACGATTTTATAAGCATATATTCCTCAAATTATATATTCAGTGTATGTGGTATATGTTTATGGAAGGATTATATGATATATACGTTATTTCTCACATTTCGTCCATGAGATAAAAAAAAAGAAGATTCTTACAATTTTTTGGAATACGACTACCAAATGTTAAGACGATAAGATGGAGATAAAACTTTTCAATGCATATTTTGTATTTTATTCTTGCCAAAGAATTTTGGTTCAACAATAACAATGAACAATAAATTAACAATTCAGAACAGTAAAAGATTGCATGGTAACAACACGTAGGATACCTTCAAACATAAATAATCAAATATTAATAGCTAACTGTTCTAAGACTACAAATGTTACAGGAACAAAAGCAATATAAAATACTGGAGGAGTTTTACAACATTTTGCGGAGTAACCTTTTAACTTGCATATTTCTCAGTGCAGAGCCCCTCCATTAGTATAGAATCCCCCCAGTGCAGAGCCCCCAATAGTATAGACACCCCCTCACTGCAGAACCCCCATTAGTATAGAATCCCCCCAGTGCAGAGCCCCCCCCCCATTAGTGTAGAATCCCCCCAGTGCAGAGCCCCCCATTAGTATAGAATCCCCCCAGTGCAGAGCCCCCCATTAGTATAGAATCCCCCCAGTGCAGAGCCCCCCCATTAGTATAGAATCCCCCCAGTGCAGAGCCCCCCCATTAGTATAGAATCCCCCCAGTGCAGAGCCCCCATTAGTGTAGAATCCCCCCAGTGCAGAGCCCCCCATTAGTATAGAATCCCCCCAGTGCAGAGCCCCCCATTAGTATAGAATCCCTCCAGTGCAGAGCCCCCCCATTAGTATAGAATCCCCCCAGTGCAGAGCCCCCCCATTAGTATAGAATCCCCCCAGTGCAGAGCCCCCATTAGTATAGAATCCCCCCAGTGCAGAGCCCCCATTAGTACAGAATCCCCCCAGCGCAGAGCCCCCCATTAGTATAGAATCCCCCCAGTGCAGAGCCCCCCCATTAGTATAGAATCCCCCCAGTGCAGAGCCCCCCCCATTAGTATAGAATCCCCCCAGTGCAGAGCCCCCCCATTAGTATAGAATCCCCCCCAGTGCAGAGCCCCCATTAGTATAGAATCCCCCCAGTGCAGAGCCCCCCCATTAGTATAGAATCCCCCCAGTGCAGAGCCCCCATTAGTATAGAATCCCCCCAGTGCAGAGCCCCCATTAGTATAGAATCCCCCCAGTGCAGAGCCCCCATTAGTATAGAATCCCCCCAGTGCAGAGCCCCCCCATTAGTATAGAATCCCCCCCGTGCAGAGCCCCCCCCATTAGTATAGAATCCCCCCAGTGCAGAGCCCCCATTAGTATAGAATCCCCCCAGTGCAGAGCCCCCCCATTAGTATAGAATCCCCCCAGTGCAGAGCCCCCATTAGTATAGAATCCCCCCAGTGCAGAGCCCCCATTAGTACAGAATCCCCCCCGTGCAGAGCCCCCCATTAGTATAGAATCCCCCCAGTGCAGAGCCCCCCCATTAGTATAGAATCCCCCCAGTGCAGAGCCCCCATTAGTATAGAATCCCCCCAGTGCAGAGCCCCCCCATTAGTATAGAATCCCCCAGTGCAGAGCCCCCATTAGTATAGAATCCCCCCAGTGCAGAGCCCCCCCATTAGTATAGAATCCCCCCAGTGCAGAGCCCCCATTAGTATAGAATCCCCCCAGTGCAGAGCCCCCATTAGTACAGAATCCTCCCAGTGCAGAGCCCCCATTAGTATAGAATCCCCCCAGTGCAGAGCCCCCCCATTAGTATAGAATCCCCCGGTGCAGAGCCCCCATTAGTATAGAATCCCCCCAGTGCAGAGCCCCCATTAGTATAGAATCCCCCCAGTGCAGAGCCCCCCCATTAGTATAGAATCCCCCGGTGCAGAGCCCCCATTAGTACAGAATCCTCCCAGTGCAGAGCCCCCATTAGTATAGAATCCCCCCAGTGCAGAGCCCCCCCATTAGTATAGAATCCCCCGGTGCAGAGCCCCCATTAGTATAGAATCCCCCCAGTGCAGAGCCCCCCCATTAGTATAGAATCCCCCCAGTGCAGAGCCCCCATTAGTATAGAATCCCCCCAGTGCAGAGCCCCCATTAGTATAGAACCCCCCAGTGCAGAGCCCCCATTAGTATAGAATCCCCCCAGTGCAGAGCACCCCCATTAGTATAGAATCCCCCCAGTGCAGAGCCCCCATTAGTATAGAATCCCCCCAGTGCAGAGCCCCCATTAGTACAGAATCCTCCCAGTGCAGAGCCCCCATTAGTATAGAATCCCCCCAGTGCAGAGCCCCCATTAGTATAGAACCCCCCAGTGCAGAGCCCCCATTAGTATAGAATCCCCCCAGTGCAGAGCACCCCCATTAGTATAGAATCCCCCCAGTGCAGAGCCCCCATTAGTATAGAATCCCCCCAGTGCAGAGCCCCCCCCCCCATTAGTATAGAATCCCCCAGTGCAGAGCCCCCCCCCATTAGTATAGAATCCCCCAGTGCAGAGCCCCCATTAGTATAGAATCCCCCCAGTGCAGAGCCCCCCCCCCATTAGTATAGAATCCCCTCAGTGCAGAGCCCCCCCATTAGTATAGAATCCCCCCAGTGCAGAGCCCCCATTAGTATAGAATCCCCCCAGTGCAGAGCCCCCTTTAGTAAAAAAAAAACCCCAGTGCAGAGCCCCCCATTAGTATAGAATCCCCCCAGTGCAGAGCCCCCCCCATTAGTATAGAATCCCCCCAGTGCAGAGCCCCCATTAGTATAGAATCCCCCCAGTGCAGAGCCCCCCCATTAGTATAGAATCCCCCCAGTGCAGAGCCCCCCATTAGTATAGAATCCCCCCCAGTGCAGAGCCCCCATTAGTATAGAATCCCCCAGTGCAGAGCCCCCCCATTAGTATAGAATCCCCCCAGTGCAGAGCCCCCATTAGTATAGAATCCCCCCAGTGCAGAGCCCCCCCCCCCCATTAGTATAGAATCCCCTCAGTGCAGAGCCCCCCCATTAGTATAGAATCCCCCCAGTGCAGAGCCCCCATTAGTATAGAATCCCCCCAGTGCAGAGCCCCCCATTAGTATAGAATCCCCCCAGTGCAGAGACCCCCCCATTAGTATAGAATCCCCCCAGTGCAGAGCCCCCATTAGTATAGAATCCCCCCAGTGCAGAGCCCCCCCATTAGTATAGAATCCCCCCAGTGCAGAGCCCCCCATTAGTATAGAATCCCCCCAGTGCAGAGCCCCCCCATTAGTATAGAATCCCCCCAGTGCAGAGCCCCCATTAGTATAGAATCTCCCCAGTGCAGAGCCCCCCCATTAGTATAGAATCCCCCAGTGCAGAGCCTCCATTAGTATAGAATCCCCCCAGTGCAGAGCCCCCCCCCCATTATTATAGAATCCCCCAGTGCAGAGCCCCCATTAGTATAGAATCCCCCCAGTGCAGAGCCCCCCCATTAGTATAGAATCCCCCCAGTGCAGAGCCCCCATTAGTATAGAATCCCCCCAGTGCAGAGCCTCCCCATTAGTATAGAATCCCCCAGTGCAGAGCCCCCCCATTAGTATAGAATCCCCCAGTGCAGAGCCCCCATTAGTATAGAATCCCCCCAGTGCAGAGCCCCCATTAGTATAGAATCCCCCCCAGTGCAGAGCCCCCATTAGTATAGAATCCCCCCAGTGCAGAGCCCCCCCATTAGTATAGAATCCCCCCAGTGCAGAGCCCCCCCCCCATTAGTATAGAATCCCTCCAGTGCAGAGCCCCCCCCCATTAGTATAGAATCCCCCAGTGCAGAGCCCCCCCCCCCCCCCCCATTAGTATAGACTCCCCTGCACATGTCCACCACATACTGTAAATAAATGAAGTTTACAGACCTCAGAACAGCGCGGATGATACACACAGCCGTGTGTGTCCCTCGGGCTCCTCCTCCTCCTGTGTGAATGTAAACAGAGAGGAGGGGGAGGCGGCTTCAGTCCGCTGTGCTGAGGGACACAGCGCAAGTCCCGTGGCACAGATCAGGGCAACGGCCAGAGTTAGCGGTGCGTGCCGCTACGTTCCTGAGTGCCGCCCCTGCAATCCGGGGACAAATCCGGGGACAGACGGGCTCCGGGGAGAGTGTCCTCAATCCGGGGACTGTCCCCGGAAAACGGGGACGTCTGGTCACCCTACTGTGTGAGCAATATATCATTTAGTGACAACTTTGTGCAAAAAAAAAAAAAAATTTGTCACTTTCCCGCAACTTGTGTCAAAATATAAAACATTCCATGGACTCAACATGCCTCAAAGCAAATAGCTTGGGGTGTCTACTTTCCAAAATGAGGTCATTTGGGGGGGGGTTTATGCCATCTGGCCATTTTATGGCCTTCAAAACTGTGATAGGTAGTGAGGAGTAAAATCAAAAATGTACGCCCTTAGAAATCCTGAAGGCAGTGATTGGTTTTCGGGGCCCCGTACGCGGCTAGGCTCCCAAAAAGTCCCACACATGAGGTATCCCTATACTCAGGAGAAGTAGCTAAATGTATTTTGGGTGCAATTCCACATATGCCCATGGCCTGTGTGAGCAATATATCATTTAGTGACAACTTTTTGTAATTTTTTTTTTTTTTTTTTTTGTCATTATTCAATCACTTGGGACAAAAAAAATGAATATTCAATGGGCTCAACATGCCTCTCAGCAATTTCCTTGGGGTGTCTACTTTCCAAAATGGGGTCATTTGTGGGGGTTTTGTACTGCCCTGCCATTTTAACACCTCAAGAAACGACATAGGCAGTCATAAATTAAAGGCTGTGTAAATTCCAGAAAATGTACCCTAGTTTGTAGGCGCTATAACTTTTGCGCAAACCAATAAATATACACTTATTGACATTTTTTTTACCAAAGACATGTGGCCGAATACATTTTGGCCTAAATGTATGACTAAAATTTAGTTTATTGGATTTTTTTTAGAACAAAAAGTAGAAAATAACATTTTTTTTCAAAATTTTCGGTCTTTTTCCGTGTATAGCGCAAAAAATAAAAACGGCAGAGGTGATCAAATAACATCAAAAGAAAGCTCTATTTGTGGGAAGAAAAGGACGCAAATTTTGTTTGGGTACAGCATTGCATGACCGCGCAATTAGCAGTTAAAGCGACGCAGTGCCAAATTGTAAAAAGTGCTCTGGTCAGGAAGGGGGTAAATCCTTCCGGGGCTGAAGTGGTTAAAAATGACATTTGGTGCAGGGACTGTTCTAAACACGGGAAACACGTGCCACTTTACAGGCATACTATGGACACCTCCCAGGTACGATATTTAAAGGAATATTTCACTTTTTTTTTTTTACTTTAAGCATCATTAAAATCACTGCTCCCGAAAAAACGGCCGTTTTTAAAAGGTTTTTTTGCATTGATACATGTCCCCTGGGGTAGGACCCAGGTCCCCAAACCCTTTTTAGGACGATACCATGCAAATTAGCCTTTAAAATGAGCACTTTTGATTTCGAACGTTCGAGTCCCATAGACGTCAATGGGGTTCTAACGTTCGTGCAAATTTTCGGTCCGTTCGCAGGTTCTGGTGCGAACCGAACCGGGGGGTGTTCGGCTCATCCCTACTGGTGACCCCACAATAGGGATAAAACTTTTTCGCAGAAGAGAGTTTAATAAGACTTGTGGCCACTCATTACAATTAGAAGAGAAGAGGTTTAACCTTAAACTACATAGAGGGTTCTTTACTGTAACAGCGGCAAGGATGTGGAATTCCCTTCCACAGGCGGTGGTCTCAGCGGGGAGCATTGATAGCTTCAAGAAACTATTAGATAATCACCTGAATGACCGCAACATACAGTGATATATAATGTAATACTGACACATAATCACACACATAGGTTGGACTTGATGGACTTGTGTCTTTTTTCAACCTCACCTACTATGTAACTATGTAACTATACAGTCACTGGATTACTATTACAGGTGGCACAAGGGGGTGCCTTTTTATTTTTAAATGGATATTATATTGTGTTTGTGTTCAGTAAAATGTATTAAAGTGAATTATTCCCAAAAAAATATAATTTCCAAAACCGCTGTTCAACTACCACGTGACACAAAAAATTTCAACACCCACTAATATATTCTTCTAGGATCTCTGCTTTAAAAAAAATACATAATTTGGGGGTTTCAAGAAATTTTCTAGAAAAAAAAATGCTGATATATACATGTATGATAGAATTGTCAGAATTGGCTTGGAAGGTTAGTAGTTAAACAAAATCAAAGTTCAACATGAAAGCAGTTGTCCATGCAGGGGGTTTTCACCATTAAAACAGGCACAGTAAAAATGATTCAAAGTCACATGGCTTCTTCTCTTCAGTAGCGCCACTGCTTATGCCTTAAACCTTGGTCTTTGGGATTTTAACTGGTCCCTATGACCATCTCACATGGTACCCCTGTGTTTCTGTGCCCCTTTCTCAACTCACCCAGCTTTCCTGGCTTTTTAGTTGCGGTTCCCTGCTGCATGGTCCCATGCCCTGGCCTCTTGATAGGAGATCTCCTGAAATCTCTGGCTGTCTCAGTCCTTTGAGATTTCTAGATTCCCTCAGTCTTCTGGACTTGCCTAGTCATCTTGACTCTCTCAGTCCTTCAGACTTGCTTAGCTGTCTCGATCCCTCCAGGCTTTTTTACAAGAATACTCCAGTCTTCATCATGTGTCTCCTGAACAGTGCACACTTGTCTCCAAATTTACGCTCAAGCCTGTCATTGTAACTGGTGTGCATACCTGCCCACTCTACCTGCTGGTCTTCTGCAAGACCTGGACACTGCTTTGGAGAACTTCCCCTCCCATAGCAAACTGGGCTGTCTACTTAGAACACCCACCTATGCAGGCTTGTTGGCAATCTGTAGTGCCATCTCTTTGAGAGGGAAGGTGCATGCCATTTGTCATTGAGCAGTCTGATCTCCCTGCTTTTCAGGTCTGTGACCATTTTTGGAGTTGGCTACTTGTCCGCTGAAGCTTGCCACCTGCAGGCTGTAATGGGTAAATATGAGCTAATCACAAGCATTTATTGACCAACCTTACTAACAGAACTGCATGGGTTATGATGATACTTCTCTATTTCAAAATACCAAGGGCAACCAAAATCAAAAGTACAGTTGTGTTGCTTTTATTAACATTAAACTGTGTGTTAATCAAAAACGTGTTGTTTAGTTTTGCACAGCCTGGGGTAGGAACAATGTTTTTGATGTTATAGCTCTATGGGGTTGATTTATTAAAGGCAAATCCACTTTGCACTATAAGTGCACTTGGGAGTGCAGTCGCTTTAGATCTAAGGGGAAGATCTGAAATTAGGGGAAGCTCTGCTGATTTTATCATCCAATCATGTACAAGCAAAAATGCTGTTTTTTATTTTCCTTGCATGTCCTCCTCAGATCTACAGCGACTGCACTTCCAAGTGCATTTGTAGTGCAAAGTGGGTTTGCCTTTAGTAAATAAATCCCTATGTATTTCTTAAACTACACATAATCTTACGAAGTGCTCACATCTCTTGTTAAATGTCAGATCATTTTTCTAAAACAGCAATAAAAAGCTTACAAGGATTCTAACCTTCCTTTACCGTACATTCGGACATGCGTCAAACCTTGCTGAATAGCAGTCTTCAGTGGGTTGCTTTTCAAAGTTGTTTCAAAGTTGGTGAGGACGCCATAAGTCGCGGAAAAATCTTCTATCAAAATATAGGCTACTCCGCATTCCACAGGATCTCATTGGAAGAATGGTGATATCACTCTAACCAAGAAACAATGGACTAAAGCAAGGGAAAGGTAAATATGAATTAATTTTAATACACCCACAGATTTTTTTTTTTTTTTAATTTTTGGCCAGCATTTTGGGATAGGGAGGGAGCGTTCTGTGAATAAGCAAGTCTTTCTAATTTAGTACAAGGTCTACTTTAACATTTATTTTAAAATTGTAACCAGTGTTGCAGTTTTTCAATATTTTTTAAATATATATATGTTATTTTTTAAAAAAACGTTTGAATGTGCGTGTTAAGGCACATATTATATTAACACAAAAATATATATTCTTAAGCTGCAGTTGGAAAGTGGTGAGGTACTTTTGCGCAGTCATTTCCCAGTTGTCTTCAATCTTCTGTGTTTTATCGTTGTGCTTCTCCCCATCCTCCACATCCCCCACCGCTGCAGCAGTTCCTAGGCATGGGCTGCATACAGATAAGCTGATCTGAGGAGATATACAGGAGGCCGGTTCTATGAACTCAACAGTAATGGGAACGCAATTAACATATATAACAGCGATGCAACGGTTTGTTTCTTCTGGGTCCCATATCTTTCTGCCACCATGGGAGAAGCAGACTGAGTCTCATTACTGTTTTATTGTCATCACAGCGGTAGAGCTTCACTTTTCATTTATTGAGACCAAACTCTGTGTTTTGTTAGTTTCACTTAAGTAGATTGTAGATTTTAAGTTAGTTTCACCCTCCAATTGGTAAACTCAAGTCAACTAGTGTTCATTACATTTAGAGAAGAATATATTAACCTCTTACAGGTAGTGCTCACCTTGTCACCTTGGGGAGGACATGACCTGGAAACATTACTATAGTTTTCAATTTAATAATTGGAAGTCTGTCTTCACTGGAGGATGTGAATTTTCTTTTTGATTATTTAGTATGCTCAGGATTAGATATTCTTTATTTTTATTCCAATATATGTAAAATATTATTTTCATTTATATTCAGTGGGTGCAACACTAGGCATATTTTAACCACTTTTCCCCCCTAGGTACGTCATATCACATCCTGGACTTTGAGTGGTGATATCTGAATGACGCCTGCAGCTACAGGCATCATTTAGATATAATCTTTTTTGGCTGGCAATTCCCTGCACTGTAAAAACAATCATAGCGGCAGTTCAGCCACATGATCGTTCTTACAGGCGGCCTCCAGTGCTGCCACCAGCACACCCGGGTGATCGGCGAGCCGGAGAAGGAAAACACTGGTGCCGGAAGTTGAACATTTCCAAGGGACAGTTGGTCCCCAGCAATCTCTATGACCTTTGGAGGCCCGGGCGTGACGTTATGACGGAAGTAAACATAGCCGGGGACTCGGCTGGAAAGGCCGGGATCGTTTATTTTTTCTTTTGATCTCGGTCTTCCCTGCCTGAAGCAGAGATGTGGGGTCTTATAGACCCCACATCTCTCCATAAAGAGGACCTGTCACGCACTATTCCTAATACAAGGGATGTTTACATTCCTTGTAATAGGAATAAAATTAGTCAAAAAAATAAAATTGAAGGGAAAGTGTAAAAATTATTTAAAAAAAAAAAAAAATAAATAAAAAAATATAAAAATTTAAAGTGCCCTTGTCCCTGCATGCTCGCACACAGAAGCGAACGCATACGTATGTCGCGCCCACATATGTAAATGGTGTTCAAACCACAAGTGGGATATCGCCCTAGCCCAAGACCTTCTCTGTAACTCTAAACTGGTAACATGTACAAAAATTTCAAGCGTCGTCTATGAATATTTTTATGTACCAAAGTTTGGCGCCATTCAACGAGTGCACGCAATTTTAAAGCATGACATGTTAGGTATTTATTTACTAGTTTTGACTAGTGTTTTCTCATTTTAATCTATTCTTTCTTGTTCTATTCTTAACAAAGCTCAAAAGCACAAGCATTATTTTACACACACGTGAATAAGTCTGAGCAGTGACTCATTTTCCTTCATCTACTTTCCTTTTGCTGTATACAGTGCAATAGAAGAGGGAGAGGGAGCCTGATGGCATTTCAGCTTAGACTGTAGTTATCTGCGGCTGTTATGAGCCACTAAAATACTGTATATGTATAGTTTTTTTTCCAGGCATTGTTAAAGCAAACCTAAAATTACAAAAAAAAAAAAATATATAGTAAGTACAAGTCTTTTATATTTAACCAATAATTAGAGCCTAGAACACGATGTGGGAAATCCACTTTCTACGCTAATTTCCAAAACCACGTTCCAAACGCACTGCCCTTAACCACTTCAGCCCCGGAAGGATTTACCCCCTTCCTGACCAGAGCACTTTTTACAATTCGGCACTGCGTCGCTTTAACTGCTAATTGCGCGGTCATGCACTGCTCTACCCAAACGAAATTTGCGTCCTTTTCTTCCCACAAATAGAGCTTTCTTTTGATGGTATTTGATCACCTCTGCCATTTTTATTTTTTGCGCTATAAACGGAAAAAGACTGAAAATTTTGAAAAAAAATGATATTTTCTACTTTTTGTTATAAAAAAAATCCAATAAACTAAATTTTAGTCATACATTTAGGCCAAAATGTATTCGGCCACATGTCTTTGGTAAAAAAAATGTCAATAAGCGTATATTTATTGGTTTGCGCAAAAGTTATAGCGTCTACAAACTAGGGTACATTTTCTGGAATTTACACAGCTTTTAGTTTATGACTGCCTATGTCATTTCTTGAGGTGCTAAAATGGCAGGGCAGTACAAAACCCCCCCAAATGACCCCATTTTGGAAAGTAGACACCCCAAGGAAATTGCCGAGAGGCATGTTGAGCCCATTGAATATTTATTTTTTTTGTCCCAAGTGATTGAATAATGACAAAAAAAAAAAAATTTACAAAAAGTTGTCACTAAATGATATATTGCTCACACAGGCCATGGGCATATGTGGAATTGCACCCCAAAATACATTCAGCTGCTTCTCCTGAGTACGGGGATACCACATGTGTGGCACTTTTTGGGATCCTAGCCGCGTACGGGGCCCCGAAAACCCAGCACCACCTTCAGGATTTCTAAGGGCATACATTTTTGATTTTACTCCTCACTACCTATCACAGTTTTGAAGGCCATAAAATGCCAAGATGGCACAAACCCCCCCCAAATGACCCCATTTTGGAAAGTAGACACCCCAAGCTATTTGCTGAGAGGCATGGTGAGTATTTTGCAGCTCTCATTTGTTTTTGAAAATGAAGAAAGACCAGAAAAAAAATTTTTTTTTTCTTTTTTCAATTTTCAAAACTTTGTGACAAAAAGTGAGGTCTGCAAAATACTCACTATACCTCTCAGCAAATAGCTTGGGGTGTCTACTTTCCAAAATGGGGTCATTTGGGGGGGGGGGGGGTTTGTGCCACCTGGGCATTCCATGGCCTCCGAAACTGTGATAGGCAGTGAAGAGTGAAATCAAAAATTTACGGCCTTAGAAAGCCTGAAGGCGGTGCTTGGTTTTCGGGGTCCCGTGCGCGGCTAGGCTCCCAAAAAGTCCCACACATGTGGTATCCCCGTACTCAGGAGAAGCAACAGAATTTATTTTGGGGTGTAATTTCACATATTCCCATGGCATGTTTGAGCAATATAACATTTAGTGACAACTTTGTGCAAAAAAAAAAAAAAAAAATTTGTCTCTTTCCCGCTACTTGTGTCACAATATAAAATATTCCATGGACTCGACATGCCTCTCAGCAAATAGCTTGGGGTGTCTACTTTCCAAAATGGGGTCATTTGGGGGGGGTTTGAACTGTCCTGGCATTTTATGCACAACAATTAGAAGCTTATGTCACACATCACCCACTCTTCTAACCACTTGAAGACAAAGCCCTTTCTGACACTTTTTGATTACATGAAAAAATTATTTTTTTTTTGCAAGAAAATTACTTTGAACCCCCAAACATTATATATTATTTTAAAGCAAATGCCCTACAGATTAAAATGGTGGGTGTTTCATTTTTTTTTTTCACACAGTATTTGCGCAGCGATTTTCAAACGCATTTTTTGGGGAAAAAACACACTTTTTTAAATTTTAATGCACTAAAACACACTATAGTGCCCAAATGTTTGATGAAATAAAAAAGATGATCTTAGGCCGAGTACATGGATACCAAACACGACATGCTTTAAAATTGCGCACAAACGTGCAGTGGCAACAAAATTAATACATTTTTAAAAGCCTTTAAAAGCCTTTACAGGTTACCACTTTAGATTTACAGAGGAGGTCTACTGCTAAAATTACTGCCCTCGATCTGACCTTCGCGGTGATACCTCACATGCATGGTGCAATTGCTGTTTACATTTGACGCCAGACCGCCGCTTGCGTTCGCCTTAGCGCGAGAGCAGGGGGGACAGGGGTGCTTTTTATTTATTTATTTTTTTCTTTATTATTTTTTTGCTTTTTTATCTTATTTTTAAACTGTTCCTTTCATTTTTTTTTTTTTTTAAATCATTTTTATTGTTATCTCAGGGAATGTAAATATCCCCTATGATAGCAATAGGTAGTGACAGGTACTCTTTTTTGAAAAAATTGGGGTCTATTAGACCCTAGATCTCTCCTCTGCCCTCAAAGCATCTGACCACACCAAGATCGGTGTGATAAAATGCTTCCCCAATTTCCCAATGGCGCTGTTTACATCCGGCGAAATCTAAGTCATAAAATGCTCGTAGCTTCCGGTTTCTTAGGCCATAGAGATGTTTGGAGCCACTCTGGTCTCTGATCAGCTCTATGGTCAGCTGGCTGAATCACCGGCTGCATTCTCAGGTTCCCTGTTGAGACAGGAGAGCCAGAGAAAAACACGGAAGACGGTGGGGGGGGGGGCATTCCCTCCCACTGCTTGTAAAAGCAGTCTAGAGGCTAATTAGCCGCTAGGATTGCTTTTACATGAAAGCCGACCGCTGGCTGAAAAGAATGATACCAAGATGATACCTAAACCTGCAGGCATCATTCTGGTATAACCACTCAAAGTCGTGAATGGCGTACCTGAAGACAAAAAAATGGTTAACAATAAAGCACAGTAAACGGTAAAGTATAAAAAATTGCATACCTGAAAAGCAAACATGATAAAACATAATAACAATAAAACATTGCAGAATAGAATACAGTAAAAAAGAGCAGAACAATAGAGAGAGAATAGAGAGAGAGAGAACAATAAAACGACAACTATTTTTTTTTATTTTTGTTTGTGTTTTTTTTTTTTTTACACTTTTTTTTTGTAACTGTAACTTTTATAACTGTAACCGGTTCCAGGTTCGGGTCTCTCAAAATGCGATGGCATCTTGGGAGACCCTGTGAAAGTGTGTCCTAGTCTGTGGAATGCTGTACCCTACGCTAATACTCAACTAGTGAATGGTAGCGTTCAAAACATTCACCAATGCAAAGACCAGGATTGTCAGGACAGGAGGGACAATAATAGCGGGTGTCACGCCTATATCCGTGCTTGCTGCAGACACAACATCTTTTTTTTGGGGGGGGGGGGGTTCGTTGGGTAGGGGTACTCGGGAGGACATAAAGAAAATGCTTCTCATGCAGCCGACTGCATTTGGTTGGGGATGTGAATGGGGGAAGTATGGGCGCTGCAGAAGCGGTGGGTTCCCGATTAGGATTGGCGAATGCAGCAGGAAGGGCACTATGGGCACGATGGGCCTGTGTTTGTCTTTTTGGTGGCAGCGGGACACTACTTGTGCTTGCCACCTCACCAGCTTGAACTGCACTTATGGGACTCGCCACGTCACCAAGTGTTTCTGCAGTGCTGGTTTGACTACGACCGGGGTGTACTAGGGCGCTGGTGCTTGCCAGTTCACCAAAACGCTACAAAAAAAAGTGACAGTGATCGATCGATACTGCACTTGGGTGGGCTGGACTGGGCTGGGCCGGGCGGAGGGGCAAAACGCAGGTACTAGCAGGTATCTGGGCTGATCCCGCTAACACTGCATTTTTGGGAACCCTAAACTGCTGGGGACGCTAGTATAGATCTGATCGGATCAGATATTGATGCGTTCAGATACTATACCACTAAGGGAGGTGTACGGTGCGTGTACGGTGCGTGCGTGGGTGTTCGCGGTACTGGCGCTAATCTGACGCTGCCTAGGGCGACGCATATCACCGCCGGGCGATCAGGGGGCTAAACCTTTTTTCGGTAATAAACGGCGGGTGCCCTGACACTATAAAAAATAAACAAACTAACCAGCGTCACCCGTAACGGTTATACGGTGATCAGTGGTGAAAGGGTTAACTAGGGGGCCATCAAGGGGTTAAAACATTTATTAGATAGTATATGGGGGTCCCTGTCGCTATAAAACACTGACGGCGAACCTAAATATTTACGTCCCTAACTAGTGCCACCAGCGACACTAATACAGCGATCAGAAAAATGATCGCTTAGCGACACTGGCGACAGGGGGTGATCAAGGGGTTAAAACTTTATTAGGGGGGGTAAGGGGGGTACCCTAGACCTACAGGGGGCTAAACCTTTATTCGGTAATAAACGGCGGGTGCCCTGACACTATAAAAAATAAACGAACTAACCAGCGTCACCCGTAACGTTTATATGGTGATCAGTGGTGAAAGGGTTAACTAGGGGGCAATCAAGGGGTTAAAACATTTATTAGGTAGTATATGGGGGTCCCTGTCGCTATAAAACGCTGACGGCGAACCTAAATATTTACGTCCCTAACTAGCGTCACCAGCGACACTAATACAGCGATCAGAAAAATGATCGCTTAGTTACACTGGTGAGGGGGGGTGATCAAGGGGTTAAAACTTTATTAGGGGGGGTAAGGGGGGTACCCTAGACCTACAGGGGGGTAACAGTAACTGTGCTAACACTGCTAACTGTCACAAACTGACACTATGCAGTAATCAGGAAAAAAAAAAAAAACCTGCTTGGTGTCAGTTTGTGACGGGGGGGGGGGGTGATTGGGGGGGGGGATCGGGGGGCGATCGGGGGTGTAATGTATGCCTGGCATGTTCTACTGTGTGTGTGTGTTGGTGCACTTACATGTCATCTCTCCTCGGCGCTGGAACGGAAACTCCCGAGCCGAGGAGAGATGACATCACATCCTCTGCCTCTGTGTACTATACAGAGGCAGGGGATGTTTCTCATTGGCTGGGAGCGATCGCGAGGGGGGGGCCACGATCGGATGGCCTCCCCCTCGTCTCTCAATGCTCCCAGCCAAATGCCGACCGCAGCTGGCACCGGGGGGGGGGTCCGATCGGACCCCCCACCCGCGGGAAGGCAATCACGTTTCAGGTACGTGATTTTGCCTGCCCGTGCCGCTCTGCTCACGTATATAGGCGTGAGGCGGTCGGCAAGTGGTTAAAATCTGCATCAGGTGTCAATGCAATGCTAACGACACCCCCAATCCAGGTGACAAACGCAGTTCATTAGCATTGCATTGACACCTGCCACAGATCTCAAGGGCAATGAGTTTGGAACTCGGGTTCAGGAAATGCGCATAAAATGTGGGCTTCCAGCTATGCATTCTATGCATTCTGGTTTAAATGGCCCCTAATCATTGCGTTGCCTTTACAGAAGTAGCATAAGAGCCAGTTGCAGTGCGTTTTTTTAAAAGTAGTTCATGCAGTAGTTTTAGTGCGGTGCACTATGGGTGGCACGGATGGGTGGCACGGATAGGTGGCACTGGTGGGCACTGATAGGTACCATTGATGGGGGGCACTGATGGGCGGCACTAATGGGCACTTATGGGCACTGGTAGGTGACACTGATGGGCACTGATAGGTGGCACTGATGTGCAGCACTTGTTGCACTGATGTGGGTGCTGATGGGTGGCACTGATGGGTGGCACTGATGGGTGGCACTGTGGGCACTGATGGGTGGCACTGTGGGCATTGATGGGTGGCACTGTGGGCACTGATGGGTGGCACTGATTGATGGCACTGTGGGCACTGATGGGTGACGCTGGTGGGCACTGGTAGGTGGCACTGCTGCCTATTGCTGTCACAGAAGATCGCCCGATCACGGCCGCTGGTGATCGGGTTTTTTTTTCCTCCTCACGCTGTCAGCGCGAGGAGGAAAAATAGCCGATTACCGGCTCAGTTTACATCACATGATCAGCTGTCATTGGCTGACAGCTGATCATGTGGTAAGGGGTCGGGACCGACCCCTTACTCTGATCTGTGATCAGGCGAGTCTCATAGACTCGCTGATCACCGAGCGCGCCGCGCGCGCCCTGCAGGGGGCGTGCAGGCCGCTCGTGCACGGGACAACGTCAATAGACGTCGTCCCGGCAATGTAGATCCGCGCTGTTGCTGTCATTTGGCAATGGCCCGGATCTGAAGCGGTTAAAGTCCTTCTGATTTGCTCCTGTAATTGCTCCTGTCATTGGCTCTTCTTCTCCTGCCAATAAGGACACAGGGGAGGGTGCAGAGTGAGCAGCTCTGTGTGAGTCAGTTAAGAGGAAAAAAGTGAGGGGGGAAAAATCCCCCTCAGACACTGACAGGCACTTTTCTCCCTCACAGAAGAACCTTAGTCAGCTTGGCTAGGCCCCGGGAATATGCAGGGCATCTGCCACATTTATAAAGACATTATATATCACAAGGGCTAAATCTGTGTCTGTAGTGCATGTTCAATCCTTAATACCATTACTAATAACATGTTATTTGATATTTACTCCAGGAGTATGTAATGAGTTTGGCAAATCTAGAGAAATGCTTGAATTATGCATTACAAGTTAGCTAAACCCATTATATTTTAGTCAACTAAAATGTACTGGAGGTTTTAGTCAACTAAAACTAAAACATTTGAGATTACTAAAATACAACTAAAACTAAAATGGCATTTTAGTCAAAATACTAAAATATGACTAAAACTAAAAGGGCATTTAGTCAAAAGTTAAAACGAAATCGAAATTTGACGTCAAAATTAACTCTGCTGCACGGCTTGCTAAGGGAGCACTCAGTGAAGAGGAGGAATGGACAGCGCAGACGGGGAACTGAAAAAGAAGAGGTAAGTATGCCTCTCTTTTATTATATAATATAAAAAAATAGACTTTAATACTGCTGTAACATCTATGATCTCTCTAAATACCTCCTTCCCAGAAGCAAGTTACAAAGTTTTAATGAGACATGATAAACGATCCAATCACATACAGCCTCTTTCACTCCATAGGCTTTTCCTTGTTGCACCATGAGATGCGGACAAAGAGGTTCTACCATATCTGGTGATCATATAATAAATGAGAAATCAGCTAGTAGTTTATTAATAGAAGGAATCAATTTGATAAGGTTTGGGCCCCATGTATAGCATAACCTTCAAATAGTACTGGTGGACGGATTAAACCATCCTTGCAGGATTATCCTTATTCATCTTTTGGATCTATTCTTAGCTTCTCTCTGTATTTTCTTTATTCAGCCTTTGTGGTGTCCTTTTGATTTTTTTCCCCCAGCTATATTTCTATTTCTCCTAATTCACCATAACATTGCTTCAATATTCCAGCAAAACTGAAGTGCTACATAGATTTCGCACTATGATGTACCTTGATGAGACGCTAAGCTTATCCATTTTTTAGCTTTGTCGGAAATCTACAATGCAGTTGTTTCCTTCGAAACTTCTATAAAATGATTGAAACAAGGCAAGTTTAATGTGTTAACACATGGTCATGGTATTTGCTTCTTTGTGCCTTTTTAATGAAAACATTCTGAGAAAATGCTTTTGCTTTGGTTTAGCTTGTGCTTGTCCAAGTATTTCACACAATACAAATGCCTCTGGCCATCTCTCTTAATCATGGCCCTAGTTCTGAAAACCAACAAATTAGAACCGGAATCCTATTCCATTATTTCTAGCTGAATGTCAGGCAACTGGCCTGCTTTAAACACTCAAATTTGATGCTTTGGCCCCCCAAAGCAACACTCAGTCAAGAGCATCGAGGAGGCGCTGAGAGGCAGGGGCTGAAACATGCAGTAGCTCGCCTTGCGGCGGACCACCAGCTTGATTCCAAGATCTAACTACAAGCTTTTGAGCTGCAACAATTTTAATATATGCTATTGGAATTGTAATTGATGGCATCAGACCTCCAATAGATCCTTGTTAAAAGATTTAAAGGGTAGTGTCCTGATTAGATGCTGTTTTAGAGAAAGGAGCTAAAGTGGCTCAAAACTCAAACATTTTTTACCTTATGCATTCCCTGCATTAAGGTAAAAACTAGGGTTGCACCGATACCACTTTTTTAAGACCGAGTACAAGTACCGATACTTTTTATTCAAGTATTCGCCGATACCGATTCTTTTTTTTAATGTCATGTGATAGTGGCACTAATATGCGGCACTGATAGGGTGGCACTGATGAGGAGGCACTAATATGCAGCACTAATGGGCACTGATAAGACAGCACTGAAGGGCACTGATGAGAAGGCACTAATGGGCACTGATAGGTGGCACTGATGGGCACTGATGAGGTGTAGACTGTGTCAGTAGTTTTTTAATTTTTTTTCCAATTTTTTTTTTATTATTTTTTACAATTTATTTTTTTTGTTATTTTTTTTTTACAATGCTTTTTTTTTTGGGGGGGGGGGGGGTGGATGGTTTTATGATTATGTTGATGATGGTTTATTTTTATTTTATTTTTTATTTTTATTTTTTCCTTTAAATATTTATTATATTTTTTTTAATTTTTTTTATCAGCCCTGTTGGGGGTTTTGGTGACATATCAAGGGTCTAAGCAGACCCCTGACATCTCCCCTTTGAGACAAAGAAATGGACTGAGGACACTCCCCCAGTCCTTTTCTCTGCAGCCTCAGCTGCACTGAAGTTGAATGGACAGGAGACAGCGGCTTTGGGGTTCTTAGCACTACGTGGCCCCGAGATACGGGGCCCCAAATTCGGTCAACTGTGTCAATCTGCAGCAATGTCATTTCGGGACCCTTTGGGTTCAGAGACCCCAAATTTTGGCTGCAGCTAGGGGGCATCTAGGAACCCTTAACTACCGAGTTTGAAGTTCAGGGGACCTATGGCATGCAAATGGGCACAGTGAGGCATGCAAATGGGCACAGTGATGCTGCAAATGGGCATTGTTGACCCTCTTTTCCACTTACGGTAGCTGTGCATTTCTCACCCTCGTCTTATACTCGGGTCAATAAGTTTTTCCCATTTTTTTTGTGGTAAATTAGGGCCTCGACTTATACTCGGAACGACTTATACTCGAGTATATACGGTAAATACACTAATGTGTCGCTAGTGTCGGGCACCTAGGACAGATGTCTCCCTTACCTCCTGCAGGGTGCCCTGGATCTCCAACACCATGATGGCCCAGAATTACAGGATGCAGGATTCTGTATATCTCAGGCCAGCTGGCTGTCAGAGCGATAGTTTACAGCTGAGGGAAGCTGCCCATAGGCTTTTCCTTTGCTCTGACATTACACAACAGGTAGGGAAGCCCAGGAAAAGGAACATCCCAGCATTTGCCAGGCTGTATATGAGGTCTGTAAGTTCAGGGGGGGGGATTATACTGGAGGACATAATGACCTGGTTGGGGCCCAAAGTTTTGTACTCGGAGGGGGATGGGGGGCAGAGAGAATTTGTGCTGGGAGGGGAGATTTTGGGGAGAAGATGATTTGTGCCAGAAGGGGGATTTGGGGGACAGGGTAGGATTTTTTGCTAGAAGTGGGAATTTTGGGTGGGGGAGAGGATTTGTGCCGGTGTTCTGACATAAACTGTCCTCCTATCGGATAGTGTCTGCCCCGTACTGCGCAGGCGCAGCGCTTGTGCAGTACGGAGGAGAAGGAGATGCCGAAAGTGTCCGAAGTTGATCAGCTGACCATCAGCTGTACACGGCGCTTGGGCACTTCTTAGCGATGGCTTTGTAAGAGGGCCCCCCGAGGGCTCGATTCGCTCGTCACGCTTCGGGCACGGCCTCGCTGCGCTCGGCAACTATTTATTCTAACTCTATGTCCACTTGGATAGTAGGGAATAACCCTGGACATAGGATGAGAATAAAAGTGCAGGCGCCGTGTACAGCTGATGATCAGCTGTTGAACTTCGGAGACTTTCTAGGTCTCGTTTGTCCTCCGTACTGCGCCTGCGCAGTACAGGGCGGACACTATATGATAGGGGACTGTATTAGACAAGACACTGGGATTGAGGATTGTAGGAAAAAGGATGTGTGGTGAGGGAGGGACAAAGATTTGTGCTGGAACGGGGGATTTCAGCAGAGGGAGGGGGGAATTTGACTTTTTTTGCATGGCTTGCTGAGGGAATTTTGGTTTTGGGGGGATGTGCCTGCAGATTAGTACTGGATTTTTTTGATGGGGGGGTTTTGCTTAGAGTGGAACGTGAAAACAAGTATTGATTGGTGACTCCTGTACTCTTTTTGTTTTGTATCCTTCACCCCTGCACTCTGTACACTAAACACACTTGGCCCCTGCATTTTCTGCAATATGTACTCCTGACCCTGTAATCTGTGCGCTATGTATTCCTAAACCCAGCACAGGCCAAAGCGCTCTGTATGTTGCACACACCTGACCCTTGCACTTCACTTTATGTGCTACATACGTCTGACCCCTGCACTCTGTGTGCTACATACGTCTGACCCCTGCACTCTGTGTGCTACATATGTCTGACCCCTGCACTCTGTGTGCTACATACTTCTGACCCCTGCACTCTGTGTGCTACATACGTCTGACCCCTGCACTCTGTGTGCTACATACGTCTGACCCCTGCACTCTGTGCATTATACACGCCCAAACCCGACACTGACCACAGCAATCTGTGTGTAATATACTCCTGACCCCTGCACTCTTTGCATTACTGAGCCCTGCACTCTGTGTGTTATGTACTCTTAAACCTGCCACTAACTGCAGCATTCTCTGTGTTATGTAGTCCTGACTCTTGCACTCTTTGCATTACACACCTCTGTCCCCTGCACTCTCTGCATTACAGAATCCTGCGCTATATTGGCTATATTATACATTACATACAGTACTTCTGACCACAGTAATTAATGTCGCAACAGTTTCTGATTGCTAAGCTATCTCTAACATTTTTCATGAAGTTCTTCTTTATGGTAGGCTCAGACAAATTATCTCAGGTGTACAATAACATTTGTAATGGAAGCGTTTCGTTTTTTGAAAATAAATGTGCTGAGGTTTATACATGTCTGTCAGACTCTTGCATGTGGCACAGCATTTAATGCATATTTTATGGGTACAAAGAGGCTTGGGCTTTATTTAACTATGCCCCTTTAAGCCTCTCCCACTGTTAACAAAATTTGGTCATATCCACTATTTGCTGCATTGGTGCACCACATTAGAACAGAACAAAGCAGTCAGGAGCTGTCATTTACTGTCAATTTAAACTGTATTTTCTTTCTTTGTAAATTGTGATTTTGCTGCAGTAAGTTGTATACATCATACAGATTGAACATTTCATAGGCTTAATTTGCTTGAAAGAAAAAAAAACATAATTATAACGTGGTCACAATGCCAATATGGTGATCATATGGCTTTTTTTAAAAACATAGCCACAGTCATCACATAGTGATCACTAAAATGTTATAGTTATAATAAATGTTATAACATAGTCACAGTGCCAACATGGTGAGCACATTAAAGTTATAAATTGGGGTGCTCAAAATATAAAAGATATGAACTGTCTTTTGTTTAAAAAATCCACAAAATATACTGTGACCCAACACTGAATATTTCAACATGTGATTATACCATCATAGTGATAAAGAATGATTAAAACAATTTCCACAAATCAAGTGTCCATGTGTATTCATTCAAATAAGTGTTCATATAAAAAGTTATACTGTGCACCACTCCTAGTGACAGGGTAACGATCAATCTGTGTTCAAAATATAAAAGATTAAATGTGCTTCTTACCAGATCCCCATGATCTCTAAATTATAGGAGATCATGATACGCATGAGGTGAACAGATGTATGGACTCATCTAGTGTTTATTCCTACCTCCACAATGGATGGATCAAACAGCCTGCTGATCAGCCTAGTACACTCAATCTGGATTCAGTAAAGAGTACTCTCCACTCGATATATGTGTAGGGTTAAGAACAGAGGGAAGGCTCATTGTGTATTATATAAACATAAGGGATTTATTGGGCTAAAAATATTCACTTACATCATTATAAATAATAATATAAACAAGCAGTAGAAAGAGGATAATCCAACCCAGGCATCACCAACAGGTCTGGATCATAATCGCATCACAACTCCCATCTCCTTCCAACGCGTTTCCCCGTAACAGGCTACGTCTGGGAATGGAGGATCTTCCAGGCAAACCTGTCCTTAATTTATCTACTGCTATATATGCTCTAGCTTGGAGATTCTCAAAACTAGAGTTAGGACCTCAGTATACAGAAGAGCTTTGATGTGGGTACTGCAGCATATACTTTCAAATGTGTGCAACGAAACTCTGTTTTAACGTGAATTGTTAGACAGGGTCAATTTGGTTTGTTTGCAAGCTAGACAGTAAGTATGCTGGGAAATTGGTTTGGGGATCATATGGTTTTATTTTATAACATAATCACAGTGCTGACATTTTGATCACATGGTTTTGTCACTGGCAAATGCTACTGTGTTCCACATAGGTTCACTCAATGTGCACCTAAAAAATACTTTTCTTAAAAGCTGTGGCAAAAAAACGAATAAAAATAAAGGTTAAAATATGTAAAAATATTAAGCAACTTTCAAAATCATCAAAAATAATTTAAAGCTCATTGTACTCTTAAAAATTCCCCTAATTTCATCTTCTGAATGTGACTTCAATATATTTTACCAAAACACCAAATTGAACTGCTTTTTGAAAAAAAAAAAAAAACTTTTAATAAAATGAAAACTCTCAGTTTTGTTAATTTCTACTGAACACTGGACTCAGAACCATTGAAAAGAAAATGAGAGACAGGGCTGTTTTCTGCCGGAACGAGGCGGAATGCCGTTCTGCCACCTCAGGCAGCCCTCTCAGCCTGTCACGTGACACAGAAGTCGGTAGAGGAAGTTTTCTATGCCACTCACTTCCTCCATCAGCTTCTGTATGCTAGCACTGGCCCGGGGTATGATACTCCACATCTGCTTGATTGGTGCCCCAGGACTGGGTACAGACGCTGCAACTGTTGATGTTTAGGATTCTAGAGCTTCAATCCTCGCCTGCTGTCTGTCAGATCAGTGTAGCACGGATCCAGTCAAAGTGCTCTGAAACTCCTCCTTGGTTCTGTGCTACATTGATCTGCAGAGAGGAGACTGCAATAGGATGAGGGAAAAAAACCCCGCTCTGCCTAAAATTACAGAGTCGGTTGCACTGTTCTAATGCAAATGCCGGTGAGAGAACTGCAGAGGAAAGGGGAGGGGGAAGGGGTTTCTGCAGAGAGACCGTGAAAACTTTGAGGATGTTCTGCAGAGGTCAGAGCTGGGGGGGGGGGTTATAGATTGTGCAAAGTGAGACAGGGGGATTTGTACAGAGTTAAGAGAGCTGTGGGGGGAGCTGGGGGGTGCAGTGGTGAAAAATAGGAAGTTGCAGAGGTTGAGCTCTGTAGATTAGGGTGAGCTGTACATAGGGGTGCAGAAGTGGACTATGGAGAGGGGAGAGATAAGCCATGGATAGGGGTGCAGAGGTGATTTTGGACTGGGGGTGTAAGCTGTGGATGTGGGAGTGTGCAGAGGTGACATGTTGACAGAGGGTAAAAAGGAGAGTTGTGAATGGGGGGCACATGCTAAGGTCGATTGTGGAATGTCGGGGGAGAGAGTGAGCTGTGGACAGGGGGAGATGGTTGAGCTGTGGATGGGGGGTTGAGCTGTGGATGGGGGAGAGGGTGAGCTGTGGACAGGGGGGTTGAGCTGTCGATGGGGGAGTTGAACTGTGGATGGGGGGGTTGAACTGTGGATGGGGGGTTTAGCTGTGGATGTGGGGTTGAGCTTTGGATGGGGGGAGAGGGTGAGCTGGGGATGGGGGGGTTAAGGTGTGGATGGGGGGATTTAGCTGTGGACGGGGGGGTTGAGCTGTGGACAGGGGGGTTGAGCTGTGGATGGGGGGAGAGGGTGACCTGTGGACAGGGGGGTTGAGATGTGGATGGGGGGGTTGAGCTGTGGATGGAGGGGTTGAGCTGTGGATGGAGGGGTTGAGCTGTGGATGGGGGGGTTGAGCTGTGGATGGGGGTTGAGCTGTGGACAGGGGGATTGAGCTGTGGATGGGGGGAGAGAGTGAGCTGTGGACAGGGGGGTTGAGCTGTGGAAGGGGGGAGAGGGTGAGCTGTGGACAGGGGGATTGAGCTGTGGATGGGGGGTTAAGCTGTGGACAGGGGGGTTGAGCTGTGGATGGGGGGAGAGGGTGAGCTGTGGACAGGGGGATTGAGCTGTGGATGGGGGGAGAGGGTGAGCTGTGGATGAGGGGTTGAGCTGTGGACAGGGGATTGAGCTGTGAATGGGGGAGAGAGTGAGCTGTGGACAGGGGGGAGAGGGTGAGCTGTGGACCGGGGGATTGAGCTGTGAATGGGGGAGACAGTAAGCTGTGCACAGGGGGGAGTGGGTGAGCTGTGGACAGGGGGATTGAGCTGTGGATGGGGGGAGAGGGTGATCTGTGGATGAGGGGTTGAGCTGTGGACAGGGGGTTGAGCTGTGAATGGGGGAGAGAGTGAGCTGTGGACAGGGGGAAGAGGGTGAGCTGTGGACCGGGGGATTGAGCTGTGAATGGGGGAGACAGTGAGCTGTGGACAGGGGGGGAGAGGGGGAGCTGTGGACCGAGGGATTGAGCTGTGAATGGGGGAGAGAGTGAGCTGTGGACGAGAGGAGAGAAGGTGACCTGTGAATGGGGGGGTGAGCTGTGGACAGGGGGAGAAGGTAAGCCTTGACCACATCCATTATTTGATTATTTGGCAACACTTTACTTCTGTTTCCAGAGGAATGGCGCAAATTGGGGCTGGGAGTTGATTGGGGTGGGTAGGTTCCTTCACCTATTCTGTGAGAAAAAAAGCCCTGATAAGAGGTATTAATTGTTTCAAATATTCTTACCATTAGCTACATCTACACTGGTGTTCAAATTCCTGCGGTTGAAACGCTTACACTCGCTGAGAGTATCAAATTAAACATTTAGGCTGTCAATTTGCATTTTCCTGTCTGCCGACTGCTTATGTATGAAGTAAGCTGTTTCAGCTCCCTAAATTGCAACCGTTGAACAACTTTGAACAAGCCTGGGACTTCTACTGGTACTTTGACATATTTCAAAAGGAATTGACTTTTAAAAAAAGTTTATATCTAGCAAATTAGGAACCCCACCTTTAAAAAAGAAAAAAAGATCATTCAAACCCATGTGTCTGGGTATGGTTCCAATATGTTGTATATAACTGTATCATTGTTGAAGCACCAAAATAATATCTGCAGTGTGAGTCAGTTACTCTTGTTCCTTTTAATTGATTGTGGTTTTTACATTGTAGACAGAATTGCCAGTGTCCTTCGAGAAGTTCCAGACTTATATCCATTCAACACACCAATGCAACACCATGACTGACAAATTAATCTTGTTTTGTGGGTCACCTTGTAGACATGTTTTTTAGAGGATTATATAGAGGATATAAATGTCACTGCTAAGTTTGAATTTTCCAATAATTCACATCCTAGAGAAATTTCCAAGAACTACAAATTATACAAGGCATTAAATATTGATTAGAAAGTAACCTGCCTACTGGCACCCAGCTGGGCTAAGTGTTTCCCTATGGGTTTTTGTAAAATTAACATGCACTATTAACAAAAACCAATTACAAACTGCACAGTGAGGGACTGATTGAAACCTTTCAGTTTTTATTGTTCTTATATGTTTCATTTTTTTAAAGTGAAAAAATAAAAAAATAATAATAATATTACTAAGCAGTAACAATGGCCAATGCCAACTAATACCACTTGGATCTACCTTGATATAGTTTCTTTATAGTAAGGAATGTAACTATGTTTTCTAAGCCTGTGTAGCGCTTCCCCCTAAGGAGTCGCTTGGTAAATTGGGTTATCTGTTCTTCTGCATCAACTCTCACAACTCTCATCAACTCACTGACACACCAGGTTAAGCAAATGGATACCACACTGCTACCGGAAGCACAAATTTAGATACTCTGCAAATAACTAAGGTCCAGTAGGTTCAACTGGTTAGTGGTAATTAAACCCAATATATTTTCACGGGTTGCAGTAAATAGCAGTATGCACATAAAAGAGTAAGTAAAGGATTAGGTAATTAACAGTTCACTAGACAATATGTTCACTAGGCTATAGTAGCATAAAATGGAGTTTGATGCAGCTAAATTAGAGTAAACCAGATAATCCACAAAATCAGCAATAAGTAATGGCTTTAGAAAACAGTAACAGCAATGGTAACCAATACTAGTCTGTAAACAGTAGGCTAGATACACTATAGAGTGCACTGTATATGAATGGCAGCAATTAAATTTAAAACTCCCTAAAGAGGTACATCTTATTATGAAAAATAGGCAAAGTTCCTGTGTAGCATCTACCAGAGTGAGCAGGCTTTAGTCCTAATTCTTTAGCTGGCTAGCATTGGGACCCAGGCTTCACGGTGGTGCGCATGAGTACAGTCCCAGTAAAGTCTGTATGCAGTACATAATGTTGTTTGTTAGATGGCCAGTCCCTATGTGCTCAGTCTCTGCTAGCAGCAACAGGTTAATTGCAGCAGTGTCATCTCAACAGTCCCAGCAGTCTGTTCAGATGTGAGCTCACTTCTGGATCTGCCTGGAGTGACTCCAGTCCTTAGCATATGGCTGTAGGCTTGTGGTAGGTTGATGTGCACACAGGAGCAGCTATGTGCACACCTCAGTCTTCTCACAGGAAGTAGTCCAATGGGCCAAAGACTGTCATAGTAAAGTTTCATTCCTGAACTTCATTTCTGATGATTCAGTGCTGCCAACCATCGAATCTCTTGAGCTCATTCTGCTTGTCAGCTCCCCCTGGTGGATGGAGGTGAGGTAGTGTTAACCCATTCAACTTAAGTGGATGGTGAGCACAGAGAGCACTGCAACATAGTGTCCTAAATTGCTCTCTGTCTCCTGGCTACACCTGCAATTATTATATTATCACTTCTCTCCGCCTTCTACAGCACACATGAACCAAGCACACTGCCTGAGCATCTATCTCAGCCTGTCCATTTATAAAGAACCAAAATAAAAAGTGAAAAAAAAAATTCCATCCTCTTCTTTCAAATTACCTTGTGCTGGTGAAAACAAAAATCTATTTGATCCCACCAACGATTCAAATTTGAAAGGTTTTCCACCAAAATTTTGCTAGAATTTTTATTTTTTTTGTTTAATTAGTTTTTATTGAGGAAAAATGTGTATAATGGATGATGTAATACACAATATACAATATACATTACAGAGTAGATTAGAACAGGTTGACGAGAGAACCTTGTAATAACAGAACAATCTGTATGAACATATTCCAATGCCATCTATAACATATATTAAGGTTCAGTGTGCTCAGCTTGGAACGGCTTGTCAAAATTGACAACAAACTCATCAAACATAAAGTGCAAGCGCCATTATCTTCTCTGTAAAAGCCCTTTACTGAGGCATACATCCTTGAAAAGATAGAATGTAGGTAAAAGAAAAGAAAAGATGGAGAAAAAAGAATAAGGACAAAGATGGGGAAGGTGGGAGGGGGAGTGTATCTGCCTTGGTCCAATCCCACATATACAATACCCTTATCTAACATCACATTACCCAGGTGGAGACATAATTTCCGCATATGCGTCAGTGTATTTGAAGGCAAACCAGCGGGACCATATTTTTTTTGCTAGGTCAGATTTATTTCTAAGGGAAAGAGTCATATCTTCCATGTAGTAAATATTGTCTACTTTCACTAGCCATTGGTGTAGCGTCGGTATGGTAGTTTTTTTTCAATATTGGGGGATGAGTGCCTTTGCAGAATTAAGGAGGTGTGGCGTTATAGATTTCTTATAGGGTCCCACTGGTTTACCTATACAGTGTAGTAAAACAAACCACGGGTCATTGGGGATCTTCCATCCCTGGATCTCCTTGGCCCAGTGTAGAATAGCCAGCCAATAGGGATGAGTCGAACACCCCCCGGTTCGGTTCGCACCAGAACCTGCGAACGGACTGAAAATTCGCACGAACGTTAGAACCCCATTGACGTCTATGGGACTCGAACGTTCGAAATCAAAAGTGCTCATTTTAAAGGCTAATTTGCATGGTATTGTCCTAAAAAGGGTTTGGGGACCCGGGTCCTGCCCCAGGGGACATGTATCAATGCAAAAAAAACTTTGAAAAACGGCCGTTTTTTCGGGAGCAGTGATTTTAATGATGCTTAAAGTAAAAAAAAAAAAAAAGTGAAATATTCCTTTAAATATCGTACCTGGGGGGTGTCTATAGTATGCCTGTAAAGTGGCGCGTGTTTCCCGTGTTTAGAACAGTCCCTGCACAAAATGTCATTTTTAAAGGAAAAAATCTCATTTAAAACTGCTTGCGGGTTTAATGTAATGTCGGGTCCTGGCAAGATGGATGAAAATCAGTGAGACAAACGGCATGGGTACCCCCCAGTCCATTACCAGGCCCTTTGGGTCTTGTATGGATATTAAGGGGAACCCCGCACCCAAATTAAAATAAGGAAAGGTGTGGGGCCACCAGGCCCTATATACTCTGAACAGCAGTATAAAGGCGGTGCAAACAAGACAGGGACTGTAGGTTTGTTGTTAAGTAGAATCTACTTGTAATTTTGAACAGGTACATTTTTAACGTGTTTAGCTCCAGCCAAAAAATCTTTTTTAAGCTTTTTGGAAAACATAGGGAAGGGTTATCACCCCTGTGACATTTGTTTTGCTGTCTGTCCTCTTCAGAAGATTTCACCTCACTTTTTGTCCCAATGACAAATGTTTTTTGAAAATTTGGGTTTTTTTGTGGAACAAGGATTGGAAAGCATCAGTGGAGAGGAGAAATGTTTTTCCCAAATTAACTCTTACAGGAGAGAATTTCCCTTCCTAGGGGTAGATTTCATCTCACTTCCTGTTGTCTCCTTCCGTTTGCAAGTAGGAGTCGTTTGTAAGTTAGATGTTTGAAAGTATATACTCAGCAGAAATTTGGGCCTTAGGTGTTGATGTGGCCACAACACTGTAAGCCCTCACAGGGCCCTGCTGTGAAATATTAGACCAAGAATTGTAATTACATGCCCCTGTTGACCAGGGGCAGAAAAATTGGGCCTTTGGTGCTGGTGGTGGTGCTGGTGCCACAACACTGTAAGTCCTCACTCGCTCTTGGTGGGCCCAGAAATCGGCCCTGCTGTGAAATATTAGATCAAGAATTGTAATTACATGCCCCTGTTGAATAAGGGCAGAAAAATTGGGCCATTGGTGGTGGTGCTGGTGCCACAACACTGTAAGTCCTCACAGACACTCTAGTTGGAACACAGGAACGAGCCCTGCTGCAAAGTATTGCATCAAAAATTGTAATTACACGCCCCTGTTAAACAAGGTCTGAAAAATTGGGCCTTAGGCACTGGTGCTGGTGCCACAACACTGCAGCCCCTCACAGATACTCTAGTTGTAACGCAGAAACAAGCCCTGCTGCAAAGTATTGCAGCAAAAATTTTAATTACACGCCCCTGTTGAACAGGGGCTGAAAAATTGGGCCTTAGGCACTGGTGCTGGTGCCACAACACTGCAACCCCTCACAGATACTCTAGTTGTAACCAGAAACGAGCCCTGCTGCAAAGTATTGCATCAAAAATTGTAATTACACGCCCCTGTTAAACAGGGGCTGAAAAATTGGGCCTTAGGCACTGGTGCTGGTGCCACAACACTGCAACCCCTCACAGATACTCTAGTTGGAATGCAGAAACGAGCCCTGCTGCAAAGAATTGCATCAAAAATTGTAATTACACGCCCCTGTTAAAAACAGGGGCTGAAAAATTGGGCCCTAGGCACTGGTGCTGGTGCCACAACACTGCAACCCCTCACAGATACTCTAGTTGGAACGCAGAAACGAGCCCTGCTGCAAAGTATTGCGTCAAAAATTGTAATTACACGCTCCTCTTAAATAGGGGCTGAAAAATTGGGCCTTAGGCACTGGTGGTGGCGTCCAGAACCAAAAATGTTCTTACAAGCTATCAGCGTGATTATCGAGGAGTAAGAGGATAATTACTCAGGGATAGTCACTCAGCATCAGCATAGGCAGTCTTTGAAGGGATCTGAGATTTCAAAAAAAAATATTCGGTTACATCAGCATCAGGTGCTTGGTAGCTGGTGGTGATCCAAGACTGATTCATTTTTATGAAGGTCAGTCGATCGACCGGGTCGGTGGACAGACGCACCCTGTGATCGGTTACAAAGCCTCCAGCAGCACTGAATGTGCGTTCCGGAAGAACGCTGGATGCAGGACAGGCCAGTAGCTCAATTGCATACTGTGCAAGCTCTGGCCAGTGATCCATCCTCAAGACCCTGTAACCCAGAGGATTTTCGGTGGGAAAGGTGTCCAAGTCAGATCTTGCCCCTAGGTATTCCTGCACCATGTAAAACAGACGCTGGCGATGGTTGCTGGAACCGATCATACCTTGGGGCTGCGGACCAAAAAATTGTCTGAACGCATCGGTCAGACGGCCACCTTCTCCACCGCTCCTTCTTTGACTGACCGAAGCCTCAGCAACACGTTGTCCAGAAACAGGAGTTTGTAACCTCCCAGTCTCTGGGAACGCGTTGCACAGACCTTTCTGCAAGGCCTCCCGAAGATGTTTCATCCTCTGCTCCCTCTGCGATGGCAAGATAAGGTCCGCAACCTTACCCTTGTAACGTGGATCAAGGAGGGTTGCCAGCCAGTATTGGTCCTTCTCCTTGATACCACGAATACGAGGATCCTTACGCAGGCTTTGCAGGATCAGGGAGTCCATGCAGCGTAGGTTTGCTGAGGTATTCAGTCCAGAGTCCTCTGGGTCACTAAGGACGACATGGTCCGCAGCCACCTCCTCCCAGCCACGTACAAGTCCATGTCTTTCTTGGGACTGATCCCTTAAAGACTGCTGCTGATGCTGAGTGCCAGGCTCCACCTCCATACTGACACAATCTTCCTCCTCCTCCTCGTCCTCTTCCTGTGTGATCGGCGGGCATGCAGGAACACTGTCTGGATAAAGGGGGCCTTGAGAGCTAAGGAAGTCCTCCTCTTCCTGCCTCTGTTCTGCCTCAAGTGCCCTGTCCATTATTCCACGCAGCGTGTGCTCCAACAGGTGGACAAGGGGGACAGTGTCACTTATGCATGCACTGTCACTGCTCACCATCCTCGTGGCCTCCTCAAATGGTGACAGGACAGTGCATGCATCCCTGATCATGGCCCACTGGCGTGGGGAAAAAAAACAAGCTCCCCTGACCCTGTCCTGGTGCCATAGTCGCACAGGTACTCATTGATGGCCCTCTGCTGCGTGTGCAGCTGCTGCAGCATGGCCAACGTTGAGTTCCACCTGGTGGGCATGTCACAGATTAGGCGGTTCTTGGGCAGGTTAAACTCCTTTTGGAGGTCCGCCAGCCGAGCACTGGCATTATATGACCGGCGGAAATGCACACAGACTTTCCTGGCCTGCCTCAGGACATCCTGTAAGCCCGGGTACCTGCCCAAGAACCGCTGCACCACCAAGTTAAGGACGTGAGCCAAACAGGGCACATGGGTCATTTGTCCCTGTCGGAGGGCAGAGAGGAGGTTGGTGCCATTGTCGCAAACCACCATTCCTGCCTTAAGTTGGCGTGGCGTCAACCACCTCTTAACCTGCCCCTGCAGAGCTGACAGAACCTCTGCCCCAGTGTGGCTCCTGTCCCCCAAGCACACCAGCTCAAGCACCGCATGGCATCTTTTGGCCTGCGTACTTGCGTAGCCCCTTGAACGGCTACGGAGCACCGCTGGTTCCGAGGACAAAGCACAGGAAGAGGCCATGGAGGAAGAAGAAGAGGAGGGGGTGGAGGAGAGAGGTGTGTCACAATCATTAGTAGTGGCATTTTGGAGGCGTGGTGGCGGAACAACCTCCAACACTACTGCACCTTGTCCTGCATCCTTCCCAGCTGCCAGCAGAGTCACCCAATGCGCCGTGAAACTTAGGTAACGTCCCTGTCCATGCTTGCTGGACCATGAGTCAGCGGTAATATGCACCTTACCGCTGACCGCTCTGTCCAGCGAGGCATGGACATTGCCTTCCACATGCCGGTAGAGAGCCGGAATCGCCTTCCGTGAGAAAAAGTGGCGTTTGGGTACCTGCCACTGAGAAACCGCACATTAAACAAACTCACGGAAGGGGGCAGAGTCTACCAACTGAAAAGGCAGCAGTTGAAGTGCTAGCAATTTTGCCAAGCTAGCATTCAACCGCTGGGCATGTGGATGGCTGGGAGCAAACTTCTTTCGGTGGTGCAGCAGCTGGGGCAGGGAAATTTGCCTGGTACAATCTGACGTCGGTGTACCAAAAGCAGATTGCCCACAAGTACACACCTAATTCTACACCTTCATTCCTCTCAGTGCAGGTCTCAGAGAGAACTGAAGGTATAGTGGGGTTGGAGATCTCAGCTGATGAGGAGCAAGGAGAGGTCCTCTTTGTTCTTTGGTGTGGGTCTTTTAGATACGCTTGCCAACGAACTGCATGGCAGGTCAACATATGTCTGGTCAAGCATGTGGTACCCAAGCGGGAGATGTTTTGGCCACGCGAGATACGCTTGAGACATATGTTGCAAATAGAGATCTGATGCACTCGTCTCAAAAGAGGCCCACACCAAAGAACTTTTTGAATAACGCGCAGAGACTGCAGCGCCCTGCACATGTGGAGCTTTGGGGTGTGATGCAGTCAATGTGCTGCCCTTAGGCTGGCCCCTGGAGGGCATCCTGCCTCGTTGGTGATGTGCTGCCTCCTCCTCCTCCTCCTCTCTCCTATCAGGCCCCCACGTTGAGTCAGTGACCTCATCATCCCCTCCCTCCTCATCACTGGAGCAAACCTGGCAGTATGCTGCAGCAGGGGGAGCATGACTGCTAGATTACTGTCCTTCTTGGGCACCCCCTCTGTCCATGCTCATGTTACTGCCTTCATCGAGCTCAGTATCATCATCAGAGCCTTCCAAACGCTGGGCATCCTCCTGGAGCATGTACCCAACACTGTGGTCAAACAGTTCGAGGGACTCCTCAGGAGGACATGGTGGGGCTAGGGAAGGAGTCACTGATGACATTGAGCCGAGGGAAGAGGCCGCTGCTTTGCCAGACAAAGTACCCTAATCATGGGTGAAAGAGGATGAGGAGGATGAGGACGGCTTGGTCATCCACTCGACCAAGTCTTCCGCATGTTGCGGCTCAACACGGCCAGCTGCCGAAAAAAAGGCCAAGCGTGTCCCACGGCCATGTGCTGATGAGGATGCACCGTCTCCACGACCAGCACTAGACACAGAGCCTGCTTGCCCTCTCTTATTGGCTTGTGACTGTCTGCCTCTCCTTCTTGGCCTTCCAGACATACTAATGGCCTGTAGCTGCACTAAGCTGGCATATATATATATATATATATATATATATATATATATATATATATATATATATATATATATATATATATATATATATATATATATATATATATATATATTGTAGTAAGTACCTAGAGTGACTAAACATGGAGGAAATCCTAAAACAATTGGTGATATCCAATGCTGCACAGCAACAATCCAATGCTGCACAGCAGCAAGCAAACGCTGCACTGCATCAAGCAAACGCTACACAGCAGCAAACAAATGCTATCGCACAGGAGCAAACCAAGGCGCTGTGCCAACAGATTGGTGCTGTACAGGAGCTATTGCAGAGGCTGTTTGAACAGCTAGCCACTGATGCAAAAGAGGATAGGAAAACCCTGGCTGCGGTTGTGGAGACGCTAGCACAGTGGTCATGGACCGGTTCCTGAGGTCACTACCAGTTCCCCTGCAGAAGTGGGTGAGTCAAGGAGACCCCAACTCGGCGGACAACCTCGTGGAACTTGTTGAAAGGTACTTTGCTGCAGAGAACCTGGTCACCACCCCTACAGCCGCACGGACTTTCCGCCCAAAGCCACGGTCTCCCCAGGCAACCGGTAAGACTGTTCCAGGGGAAGTGGGTGGTAAGCATGGCATGGAAATAGGGGGGAGGATTTTTGGTGCCAGGACTGAAGTTTGGCGTCCCAAACAAGGGAAGCTACTGCCTGTCAGCAAACCAAACTGGGGAAACATCAGGTGTTTTCGTTGCCAAGAACTGGGACATGTTGCAGCAATTATGCCGATGGTAAAAGAACACTTACTGCAGGCCCAAGCAGCCCAACAGAGGATATACAACAGGGGGGCCCAACTCCGTGTTTTCTCACCTGGTGATAGGGTCCTGGTGTTAGTTCCCACTGTTGAGAGCAAGTTCCTGGCTAAGTGGCAGGGTCCCTTTGAAGTAATTGAAAGAGTTGGGGAGGTCAATTACAAAATATATCAACCAGGAAAAAGGAAGCCCGAACAGATTTACCACATAAACCTGTTAAAGCCCTGGAAGGATAGACTGGCGTTAACTGCGAGGTCCCTCCCGGTAACGCCTAAGGGTAATGAGTCCCCTCTGATCCCTGAGGTCACGATTCCAGACACCCTGTCATATTCCCAAAAGCAGGAAACTAGAGAATTCCTCATAAGAAATAGAGAGAAATTTTCAGAGTTACCTGGCACGACTTCAGCAGTTCAGCATGATATTGTTACTGAACCTGGGGTCCGTGTCAAGCTCAAACCATACCGAATTCCTGAAGCGAGGAGAAAGGACATCAGCGAGGAAGTTAAAAGAATGTTAGTCCCAAAACCGGATGGCACTTGGAGGTTCTGTAATGACTTCAGGAAGCTCAATGCAGTGACAAAGTTTGACACGTACCCAATGCCCAGAGTGGACGAACTTATAGACCGACTTGGCAAGGCTCGCTATCTGACCACTTTGGACTTGACAAAAGGTTATTGGCAAATACCCCTGACTGGTAGCGCCAAAGAGAAGACTGCATTTGTGACCCCGGAGGGTTCCTTTCAATATAAAAAAATGCCTTTTGGGTTGCAAAATGCCCCCGCAACATTTCAGAGGGCCATGGACAGGACTCTAAGACCCCACCGACAATATGCAGCAGCATATTTAGATGACATAGTGGTACATAGCACTGACTGGGAGTCTCACTTGCCCCGTGTCCAGGCTGTCCTTGATTCCCTCTTCAAAGAAGGTTTTACAGCAAATCCAAAGAAATGTGCCATTGGTCTAGAGGAAGCCAAGTATTTGGGCTACACTATTGGGCGTGGTGTTATAAAACCTCAAGTGAATAAAATAGAAGCCATCCAGGAATGGCCACGTCCTGCAAACAAGAAGCAGGTCAGGGCCTTTCTTGGCATTGCGGGGTATTATAGAAGATTTATCCCAAATTTTGCAACTATAGCTGCCCCACTGACAGACCTTACGAAAGGGAAAGACTCTGTAATGGTGAAATGGTCCTCAGTAGCAGAGGAATCTTTCCAAGTCCTGAAGAAGGCTCTTTGTGCACAACCAGTACTGTACTCCCCCGATTTCTCCAAGGATTTTTTGGTTCAGACGGATGCGTCTGATGTTGGTATCGGGGCAGTACTATCACAGGTACACAATGGGGAAGAACACCCTGTGGTGTACCTAAGCAGAAAGCTCAATGACCATGAGCAAAGGTATGCAGTCATTGAAAAGGAGTGTTTAGCCATAAAGTGGGCCGTGGACGCACTCAGGTACTATTTGTTAGGACGCCAGTTTGAGTTAATAACTGACCATGCTCCTCTGAAATGGATGGCCCAAAAGAAGGAGACTAATAGACGGGTGAACCGGTGGTTTTTGGCTCTACAGGATTACTCATTCACTGTAAAACACAGGCCAGGTGTTGAGATGGGGAATGTAGATGCCCTGTCCCGTGTTCACTCCTGTTGGGCTACACGTGTTCCAACCCTGGGGTTGAAACAAGGGGGGATATGTAGCAGAGCGTCCCAGAGAGAGCCAGGAAAAGTCCTGTTCGGGGTTTATACATCTCCCAGGATCCTCTCATACACGTTCAGGAATCTCTGATCCATGGTCCGGTTCAGGTCTTGGTCCTCTCCCCCAGGCTAATTTAAGCTCACCTGAGCAGACAGCCTTGGCTCTTGGCCTGGGATACTCAGAGAACTTCTGTGTAAGAGTGCAAAAAGGTATGTGGAAGCTGACAAGCTGTAGGCTTGCTCAGCTTAGTAGTTAGGATCTGTAAATATTGTTTAGTTAGTGCCGAGACACGGCTAGGTTTTGTTTTGGCTATTTTTTTGTTCCTATTTGTTTCTTTTGGAACACTGTACAGCACCTGTAAATAGACTTGTATATATCACAAATAAACACCGCACTGTTTGTCACTATTCCACTGGACTTGGTATCTGTGCCTGAAAGACTGCTCATCCCAGGGAGCTTTGTACCTTCTACCTGTCCCCCAGGTTACAATATATATGTATGTACTGATACTGCAGCTAGCAAAATCAACTGCCTGCCTGTAGTATGAGAACACCACCAACCTTCTACAGGTAGCTTTAGCTGAACACTGTGCAGAGCTCGCAAAAAACTAACATGTAGCTTTTTTAGCTGCCTGCGGTAGTGATAGGATCAGGAAAACACCACCAACCTTCTACAGGTAGCTTTAGCTGAACACTGTGCAGAGCTCGCAAAAAAATAACTTGTAGCTTTTTTAGCTGCCTGCGGTAGTGATAGGATCAGGAAAACACCACCAACCTTCTACAGGTAGCTTTAGCTGAACACTGTGCAGAGCTCGCAAAAAAATAACTTGTACTTTTAGCTGAACACTGTGAGGAGGACGCACCACACTAACTTGTAGTTTTAGCTGAACACTGTGAGCAGGACGCACCGCACTAACTTGTAGTTTTAGCTGAACACTGTGAGCAGGACGCACTGCACTAAATTGTAGCTTTAAATGAACACTGTGCAGAGGTCTCACTACACTAACTTGTAGGGTAAGCTGAACACTGTGAGGAGGACGCACGACACTAACTTGTAGTTTTAGCTGAACACTGTGAGCAGGACGCACTGCACTAACTTGTAGCTTTAGATGAACACCGTGCAGAGGTCTCACTACACTAACTTGTAGGTTTAGCTAAACACTGTGAGGAGGACGCACCACACTAACTTGTAGTTTTAGCTGAACACTGTGAGCAGGACGCACTGCACTAACTTGTAGCTTTAGATGAACACTGTGCAGAGATCTCACTACACTAACTTGTAGTTTTAGCTGAACACTGTGAGCAGGACACACTGCACTAACTTGTAGCTTTAGATGAACACTGTGAGGAGGACGCACCACACTAAATTGTAGTTTTAGCTGAACACTGTGAGCAGGATTCACTGCACTAACTTGGAGCTTTAGATGAACACTGTGCAGAGGTCTCACTACACTAACTTGTAGGTTTAGCTGAACACTGTGAGGAGGACGCACCACACTAACTTGTAGTTTTAGCTGAACACTGTGAGCAGGATGCACTGCACTAACTTGTAGCTTTAGATGAACACTGTGCAGAGGTCTCACTACACTAACTTGTAGTTTTAGCTGAACACTGTGAGCAGGACACACTGCACTAACTTGTAGCTTTAGATGAACACTGTGCAGAGGTCTCACTACACTAACTTGTAGTTTTAGCTGAACACTGTGAGCAGGACACACTGCACTAACTTGTAGCTTTAGATGAACACTGTGCAGAGGTCTCACTACACTAACTTGTAGTTTTAGCTGAACACTGTGAGCAGGACGCACTGCACTAACTTGTAGCTTTAGATGAACACTGTGCAGAGGTCTCACTACACTAACTTGTAGTTTTAGCTGAACACTGTGAGCAGGACGCACCGCACTAACTTGTAGTTTTAGCTGAACACTGTGAGCAGGACGCACAGCACTAACTTGTAGCTTTAGATGAACACTGTGCAGAGGTCTCACTACACTAACTTGTACTTTTAGCTGAACACTGTGAGCAGGACGCACTGCACTAACTTGTAGCTTTAGATGAACACCGTGCAGAGGTCTCACTACACTAACTTGTAGGTTTAGCTGAACACTGTGAGGAGGACGCACCACACTAACTTGTAGTTTTAGCTGAACACTGTTAGCAGGACGCACTGCACTAACTTGTAGCTTTAGATGAACACTGTGCAGAGATCTCACTACACTAACTTGTAGTTTTAGCTGAACACTGTGAGCAGGACGCACTGCACTAACTTGTAGGTTTAGCTGAACACTGTGAGGAGGATGCACCACACTAACTTGTAGTTTTAGCTGAACACTGTGAGCAGGATGCACTGCACTAACTTGGAGCTTTAGATGAACACTGTGCAGAGGTCTCACTACACTAACTTGTAGTTTTAGCTGAACACTGTGAGCAGGACGCACTGCACTAACTTGTAGCTTTAGATCAACACTGTGCAGAGGTCTCACTACACTAACTTGTAGTTTTAGCTGAACACTGTGAGCAGGACGCACTGCACTAACTTGTAGCTTTAGATGAACACTGTGCAGAGGTCTCACTACACTAACTTGTAGTTTTAGCTGAACACTGTGAGCAGGACGCACTGCAGTAACTTGTAGATTTAGATGAACACCGTGCAGAGGTCTCACTACACTAACTTGTAGGTTTAGCTGAACACTGTAAGGAGGACGCACCACACTAACTTGTAGTTTTAGCTGAACACTGTGAGCAGGACGCACGGCACTAACTTGTAGCTTTAGATGAACACTGTGCAGAGATCTCACTACACTAACTTGTAGTTTTAGCTGAACACTGTGAGCAGGACGCACTGCACTAACTTGTAGCTTTAGATGAACACTGTGAGGAGGACGCACCACACTAACTTGTAGTTTTAGCTGAACACTGTGAGCAGGATGCACTGCACTAACTTGGAGCTTTAGATGAACACTGTGCAGAGGTCTCACTACACTAACTTGTAGTTTTAGCTGAACACTGTGAGCAGGACGCACTGCACTAACTTGTAGCTTTAGATGAACACTGTGCAGAGGTCTCACTACACTAACTTGTAGTTTTAGCTGAACACTGTGAGCAGGACGCACTGCACTAACTTGTAGCTTTAGATGAACACCGTGCAGAGGTCTCACTACACTAACTTGTAGTTTTAGCTGAACACTGTGAGCAGGACTTACTGCACTAACTTGTAGCTTTAGATGAACACTGTGCAGAGGTCTCACTACACTAACTTGTAGTTTTAGCTGAACACTGTGAGCAGGACGCACTGCAGTAACTTGTAGATTTAGATGAACACTGTGCAGAGGTCTCACTACACTAACTTGTAGTTTTAGCTGAACACTGTGAGCAGGACGCACCGCACTAACTTGTAGTTTTAGCTGAACACTGTGAGCAGGACGCACTGCACTAACTTGTAGCTTTAGATGAACACTGTGCAGAGGTCTCACTACACTAACTTGTACTTTTAGCTGAACACTGTGAGCAGGACGCACTGCACTAACTTGTAGCTTTAGATGAACACCGTGCAGAGGTCTCACTACACTAACTTGTAGGTTTAGCTGAACACTGTGAGGAGGACGCACCACACTAACTTGTAGTTTTAGCTGAACACTGTTAGCAGGACGCACTGCACTAACTTGTAGCTTTAGATGAACACTGTGCAGAGATCTCACTACACTAACTTGTAGTTTTAGCTGAACACTGTGAGCAGGACGCACTGCACTAACTTGTAGGTTTAGCTGAACACTGTGAGGAGGATGCACCACACTAACTTGTAGTTTTAGCTGAACACTGTGAGCAGGATGCACTGCACTAACTTGGAGCTTTAGATGAACACTGTGCAGAGGTCTCACTACACTAACTTGTAGTTTTAGCTGAACACTGTGAGCAGGACGCACTGCACTAACTTGTAGCTTTAGATCAACACTGTGCAGAGGTCTCACTACACTAACTTGTAGTTTTAGCTGAACACTGTGAGCAGGACGCACTGCACTAACTTGTAGCTTTAGATGAACACTGTGCAGAGGTCTCACTACACTAACTTGTAGTTTTAGCTGAACACTGTGAGCAGGACGCACTGCAGTAACTTGTAGATTTAGATGAACACCGTGCAGAGGTCTCACTACACTAACTTGTAGATTTAGCTGAACACTGTGAGCAGGACGCACCGCACTAACTTGTAGTTTTAGCTGAACACTGTGAGCAGGACGCACTGCACTAACTTGTAGCTTTAGATGAACACTGTGCAGAGGTCTCACTACACTAACTTGTACTTTTAGCTGAACACTGTGAGCAGGACGCACTGCACTAACTTGTAGCTTCAGATGAACACCGTGCAGAGGTCTCACTACACTAACTTGTAGGTTTAGCTGAACACTGTGAGGAGGACGCACCACACTAACTTGTAGTTTTAGCTGAACACTGTTAGCAGGACGCACTGCACTAACTTGTAGCTTTAGATGAACACTGTGCAGAGATCTCACTACACTAACTTGTAGTTTTAGCTGAACACTGTGAGCAGGACGCACTGCACTAACTTGTAGGTTTAGCTGAACACTGTGAGGAGGATGCACCACACTAACTTGTAGTTTTAGCTGAACACTGTGAGCAGGATGCACTGCACTAACTTGGAGCTTTAGATGAACACTGTGCAGAGGTCTCACTACACTAACTTGTAGTTTTAGCTGAACACTGTGAGCAGGACGCACTGCACTAACTTGTAGCTTTAGATCAACACTGTGCAGAGGTCTCACTACACTAACTTGTAGTTTTAGCTGAACACTGTGAGCAGGACGCACTGCACTAACTTGTAGCTTTAGATGAACACTGTGCAGAGGTCTCACTACACTAACTTGTAGTTTTAGCTGAACACTGTGAGCAGGACGCACTGCAGTAACTTGTAGATTTAGATGAACACCGTGCAGAGGTCTCACTACACTAACTTGTAGGTTTAGCTGAACACTGTAAGGAGGACGCACCACACTAACTTGTAGTTTTAGCTGAACACTGTGAGCAGGACGCACGGCACTAACTTGTAGCTTTAGATGAACACTGTGCAGAGATCTCACTACACTAACTTGTAGTTTTAGCTGAACACTGTGAGCAGGACGCACTGCACTAACTTGTAGCTTTAGATGAACACTGTGAGGAGGACGCACCACACTAACTTGTAGTTTTAGCTGAACACTGTGAGCAGGATGCACTGCACTAACTTGGAGCTTTAGATGAACACTGTGCAGAGGTCTCACTACACTAACTTGTAGTTTTAGCTGAACACTGTGAGCAGGACGCACTGCACTAACTTGTAGCTTTAGATGAACACTGTGCAGAGGTCTCACTACACTAACTTGTAGTTTTAGCTGAACACTGTGAGCAGGACGCACTGCACTAACTTGTAGCTTTAGATGAACACCGTGCAGAGGTCTCACTACACTAACTTGTAGTTTTAGCTGAACACTGTGAGCAGGACTTACTGCACTAACTTGTAGCTTTAGATGAACACTGTGCAGAGGTCTCACTACACTAACTTGTAGTTTTAGCTGAACACTGTGAGCAGGACGCACTGCAGTAACTTGTAGATTTAGATGAACACTGTGCAGAGGTCTCACTACACTAACTTGTAGTTTTAGCTGAACACTGTGAGCAGGACGCACCACACTAACTTGTAGCTTTAGATGAACACTGTGCAGAGGTCTCACTACACTAACTTGTAGTTTTAGCTGAACACTGTGAGCAGAACGCACTGCACTAACTTGTAGCTTTAGCTGAACACTGTAAGGAGGACGCACCACACTAACTTGTAGTTTTAGCTGAACACTGTGAGCAGGACGCACTGCACTAACTTGTAGCTTTAGATGAACACCGTGCAGAGGTCTCACTACACTAACTTGTAGGTTTAGCTAAACACTGTGAGGAGGACGCACCACACTAACTTGTAGTTTTAGCTGAACACTGTGAGCAGGACGCACTGCACTAACTTGTAGCTTTAGATGAACACTGTGCAGAGATCTCACTACACTAACTTGTAGTTTTAGCTGAACACTGTGAGCAGGACACACTGCACTAACTTGTAGCTTTAGATGAACACTGTGAGGAGGACGCACCACACTAAATTGTAGTTTTAGCTGAACACTGTGAGCAGGATGCACTGCACTAACTTGGAGCTTTAGATGAACACTGTGCAGAGGTCTCACTACACTAACTTGTAGGTTTAGCTGAACACTGTGAGGAGGATGCACCACACTAACTTGTAGTTTTAGCTGAACACTGTGAGCAGGATGCACTGCACTAACTTGTAGCTTTAGATGAACACTGTGCAGAGGTCTCACTACACTAACTTGTAGTTTTAGCTGAACACTGTGAGCAGGACACACTGCACTAACTTGTAGCTTTAGATGAACACTGTGCAGAGGTCTCACTACACTAACTTGTAGTTTTAGCTGAACACTGTGAGCAGGACACACTGCACTAACTTGTAGCTTTAGATGAACACTGTGCAGAGGTCTCACTACACTAACTTGTAGTTTTAGCTGAACACTGTGAGCAGGACGCACTGCACTAACTTGTAGCTTTAGATGAACACTGTGCAGAGGTCTCACTACACTAACTTGTAGTTTTAGCTGAACACTGTGAGCAGGACGCACCGCACTAACTTGTAGTTTTAGCTGAACACTGTGAGCAGGACGCACTGCACTAACTTGTAGCTTTAGATGAACACCGTGCAGAGGTCTCACTACACTAACTTGTAGTTTTAGCTGAACACTGTGAGCAGGACGCACTGCACTAACTTGTAGCTTTAGATGAACACTGTGCAGAGGTCTCACTACACTAACTTGTCGTTTTAGCTGAACACTGTGAGCAGGACGCACTGCAGTAACTTGTAGATTTAGATGAACACTGTGCAGAGGTCTCACTACACTAACTTGTAGTTTTAGCTGAACACTGTGAGCAGGACGCACCACACTAACTTGTAGCTTTAGATGAACACTGTGCAGAGGTCTCACTACACTAACTTGTAGTTTTAGCTGAACACTGTGAGCAGAACGCACTGCACTAACTTGTAGCTTTAGCTGAACACTGTAAGGAGGACGCACCACACTAACTTGTAGTTTTAGCTGAACACTGTGAGCAGGACGCACGGCACTAACTTGTAGCTTTAGATGAACACTGTGCAGAGATCTCACTACACTAACTTGTAGTTTTAGTTGAACACTGTGAGCAGGACGCACTGCACTAACTTGTAGCTTTAGATGAACACTGTGAGGAGGACGCACCACACTAACTTGTAGTTTTAGCTGAACACTGTGAGCAGGATGCACTGCACTAACTTTGAGCTTTAGATGAACACTGTGCAGAGGTCTCACTACACTAACTTGTAGTTTTAGCTGAACACTGTGAGCAGGACGCACTGCACTAACTTGTAGCTTTAGATGAACACTGTGCAGAGGTCTCACTACACTAACTTGTAGTTTTAGCTGAACACTGTGAGCAGGACGCACTGCATTAACTTGTAGCTTTAGATGAACACCGTGCAGAGGTCTCACTACACTAACTTGTAGTTTTAGCTGAACACTGTGAGCAGGACGCACTGCAGTAACTTGTAGATTTAGATGAACACTGTGCAGAGGTCTCACTACACTAACTTGTAGTTTTAGCTGAACACTGTGAGCAGGACGCACCACACTAACTTGTAGCTTTAGATGAACACTGTGCAGAGGTCTCACTACACTAACTTGTAGTTTTAGCTGAACACTGTGAGCAGGACGCACCGCACTAACTTGTAGTTTTAGCTGAACACTGTGAGCAGGACGCACTGCACTAACTTGTAGCTTTAGATGAACACTGTGCAGAGGTCTCACTACACTAACTTGTGCTTTTAGCTGAACACTGTGAGCAGGACGCACTGCACTAACTTGTAGCTTTAGATGAACACCGTGCAGAGGTCTCACTACACTAACTTGTAGGTTTAGCTGAACACTGTGAGGTGGACGCACCACACTAACTTGTAGTTTTAGCTGAACACTGTTAGCAGGACGCACTGCACTAACTTGTAGCTTTAGATGAACACTGTGCAGAGATCTCACTACACTAACTTGTAGTTTTAGCTGAACACTGTGAGCAGGACGCACTGCACTAACTTGTAGGTTTAGCTGAACACTGTGAGGAGGACGCACCACACTAACTTGTAGTTTTAGCTGAACACTGTGAGCAGGATGCACTGCACTAACTTGGAGCTTTAGATGAACACTGTGCAGAGGTCTCACTACACTAACTTGTAGTTTTAGCTGAACACTGTGAGCAGGACGCACTGCACTAACTTGTAGCTTTAGATGAACACTGTGCAGAGGTCTCACTACACTAACTTGTAGTTTTAGCTGAACACTGTGAGCAGGACGCACTGCACTAACTTGTAGCTTTAGATGAACACCGTGCAGAGGTCTCACTACACTAACTTGTAGTTTTAGCTGAACACTGTGAGCAGGACGCACTGCACTAACTTGTAGCTTTAGATGAACACTGTGCAGAGGTCTCACTACACTAACTTGTAGTTTTAGCTGAACACTGTGAGCAGGACGCACTGCAGTAACTTGTAGATTTAGATGAACACTGTGCAGAGGTCTCACTACACTAACTTGTAGTTTTAGCTGAACACTGTGAGCAGGACGCACCACACTAACTTGTAGCTTTAGATGAACACTGTGCAGAGGTCTCACTACACTAACTTGTAGTTTTAGCTGAACACTGTGAGCAGAACGCACTGCACTAACTTGTAGCTTTAGCTGAATACTGTAAGGAGGACGCACCACACTAACTTGTAGTTTTAGCTGAACACTGTGAGCAGGACGCACGGCACTAACTTGTAGCTTTAGATGAACACTGTGCAGAGATCTCACTACACTAACTTGTAGTTTTAGCTGAACACTGTGAGCAGGACGCACTGCACTAACTTGTAGCTTTAGATGAACACTGTGAGGAGGACGCACCACACTAACTTGTAGTTTTAGCTGAACACTGTGAGCAGGATGCACTGCACTAACTTGGAGCTTTAGATGAACACTGTGCAGAGGTCTCACTACACTAACTTGTAGTTTTAGCTGAACACTGTGAGCAGGACGCACTGCACTAACTTGTAGCTTTAGATGAACACTGTGCAGAGGTCTCACTACACTAACTTGTAGTTTTAGCTGAACACTGTGAGCAGGACGCACTGCACTAACTTGTAGCTTTAGATGAACACCGTGCAGAGGTCTCACTACACTAACTTGTAGTTTTAGCTGAACACTGTGAGCAGGACGCACTGCAGTAACTTGTAGATTTAGATGAACACTGTGCAGAGGTCTCACTACACTAACTTGTAGTTTTAGCTGAACACTGTGAGCAGGACGCACCACACTAACTTGTAGCTTTAGATGAACACTGTGCAGAGGTCTCACTACACTAACTTGTAGTTTTAGCTGAACACTGTGAGCAGAACGCACTGCACTAACTTGTAGCTTTAGCTGAACACTGTAAGGAGGACGCACCACACTAACTTGTAGTTTTAGCTGAACACTGTGAGCAGGACGCACGGCACTAACTTGTAGCTTTAGATGAACACTGTGCAGAGATCTCACTACACTAACTTGTAGTTTTAGTTGAACACTGTGAGCAGGACGCACTGCACTAACTTGTAGCTTTAGATGAACACTGTGAGGAGGACGCACCACACTAACTTGTAGTTTTAGCTGAACACTGTGAGCAGGATGCACTGCACTAACTTTGAGCTTTAGATGAACACTGTGCAGAGGTCTCACTACACTAACTTGTAGTTTTAGCTGAACACTGTGAGCAGGACGCACTGCACTAACTTGTAGCTTTAGATGAACACTGTGCAGAGGTCTCACTACACTAACTTGTAGTTTTAGCTGAACACTGTGAGCAGGACGCACTGCATTAACTTGTAGCTTTAGATGAACACCGTGCAGAGGTCTCACTACACTAACTTGTAGTTTTAGCTGAACACTGTGAGCAGGACGCACTGCAGTAACTTGTAGATTTAGATGAACACTGTGCAGAGGTCTCACTACACTAACTTGTAGTTTTAGCTGAACACTGTGAGCAGGACGCACCACACTAACTTGTAGCTTTAGATGAACACTGTGCAGAGGTCTCACTACACTAACTTGTAGTTTTAGCTGAACACTGTGAGCAGGACGCACCGCACTAACTTGTAGTTTTAGCTGAACACTGTGAGCAGGACGCACTGCACTAACTTGTAGCTTTAGATGAACACTGTGCAGAGGTCTCACTACACTAACTTGTGCTTTTAGCTGAACACTGTGAGCAGGACGCACTGCACTAACTTGTAGCTTTAGATGAACACCGTGCAGAGGTCTCACTACACTAACTTGTAGGTTTAGCTGAACACTGTGAGGTGGACGCACCACACTAACTTGTAGTTTTAGCTGAACACTGTTAGCAGGACGCACTGCACTAACTTGTAGCTTTAGATGAACACTGTGCAGAGATCTCACTACACTAACTTGTAGTTTTAGCTGAACACTGTGAGCAGGACGCACTGCACTAACTTGTAGGTTTAGCTGAACACTGTGAGGAGGACGCACCACACTAACTTGTAGTTTTAGCTGAACACTGTGAGCAGGATGCACTGCACTAACTTGGAGCTTTAGATGAACACTGTGCAGAGGTCTCACTACACTAACTTGTAGTTTTAGCTGAACACTGTGAGCAGGACGCACTGCACTAACTTGTAGCTTTAGATGAACACTGTGCAGAGGTCTCACTACACTAACTTGTAGTTTTAGCTGAACACTGTGAGCAGGACGCACTGCACTAACTTGTAGCTTTAGATGAACACCGTGCAGAGGTCTCACTACACTAACTTGTAGTTTTAGCTGAACACTGTGAGCAGGACGCACTGCACTAACTTGTAGCTTTAGATGAACACTGTGCAGAGGTCTCACTACACTAACTTGTAGTTTTAGCTGAACACTGTGAGCAGGACGCACTGCAGTAACTTGTAGATTTAGATGAACACTGTGCAGAGGTCTCACTACACTAACTTGTAGTTTTAGCTGAACACTGTGAGCAGGACGCACCACACTAACTTGTAGCTTTAGATGAACACTGTGCAGAGGTCTCACTACACTAACTTGTAGTTTTAGCTGAACACTGTGAGCAGAACGCACTGCACTAACTTGTAGCTTTAGCTGAATACTGTAAGGAGGACGCACCACACTAACTTGTAGTTTTAGCTGAACACTGTGAGCAGGACGCACGGCACTAACTTGTAGCTTTAGATGAACACTGTGCAGAGATCTCACTACACTAACTTGTAGTTTTAGCTGAACACTGTGAGCAGGACGCACTGCACTAACTTGTAGCTTTAGATGAACACTGTGAGGAGGACGCACCACACTAACTTGTAGTTTTAGCTGAACACTGTGAGCAGGATGCACTGCACTAACTTGGAGCTTTAGATGAACACTGTGCAGAGGTCTCACTACACTAACTTGTAGTTTTAGCTGAACACTGTGAGCAGGACGCACTGCACTAACTTGTAGCTTTAGATGAACACTGTGCAGAGGTCTCACTACACTAACTTGTAGTTTTAGCTGAACACTGTGAGCAGGACGCACTGCACTAACTTGTAGCTTTAGATGAACACCGTGCAGAGGTCTCACTACACTAACTTGTAGTTTTAGCTGAACACTGTGAGCAGGACGCACTGCAGTAACTTGTAGATTTAGATGAACACTGTGCAGAGGTCTCACTACACTAACTTGTAGTTTTAGCTGAACACTGTGAGCAGGACGCACCACACTAACTTGTAGCTTTAGATGAACACTGTGCAGAGGTCTCACTACACTAACTTGTAGTTTTAGCTGAACACTGTGAGCAGGACGCACCGCACTAACTTGTAGTTTTAGCTGAACACTGTGAGCAGGACGCACTGCACTAACTTGTAGCTTTAGATGAACACTGTGCAGAGGTCTCACTACACTAACTTGTACTTTTAGCTGAACACTGTGAGCAGGACGCACTGCACTAACTTGTAGCTTTAGATGAACACCGTGCAGAGGTCTCACTACACTAACTTGTAGGTTTAGCTGAACACTGTGAGGAGGACGCACCACACTAACTTGTAGTTTTAGCTGAACACTGTTAGCAGGACGCACTGCACTAACTTGTAGCTTTAGATGAACACTGTGCAGAGATCTCACTACACTAACTTGTAGTTTTAGCTGAACACTGTGAGCAGGACGCACTGCACTAACTTGTAGGTTTAGCTGAACACTGTGAGGAGGACGCACCACACTAACTTGTAGTTTTAGCTGAACACTGTGAGCAGGATGCACTGCACTAACTTGGAGCTTTAGATGAACACTGTGCAGAGGTCTCACTACACTAACTTGTAGTTTTAGCTGAACACTGTGAGCAGGACGCACTGCACTAACTTGTAGCTTTAGATCAACACTGTGCAGAGGTCTCACTACACTAACTTGTAGTTTTAGCTGAACACTGTGAGCAGGACGCACTGCACTAACTTGTAGCTTTAGATGAACACTGTGCAGAGGTCTCACTACACTAACTTGTAGTTTTAGCTGAACACTGTGAGCAGGACGCACTGCAGTAACTTGTAGATTTAGATGAACACCGTGCAGAGGTCTCACTACACTAACTTGTAGGTTTAGCTGAACACTGTGAGCAGGACGCACTGCACTAACTTGTAGCTTTAGATGAACACTGTGAGGAGGACGCACCACACTAACTTGTAGTTTTAGCTGAACACTGTGAGCAGGATGCACTGCACTAACTTGTAGCTTTAGATGAACACTGTGCAGAGATCTCACTACACTAACTTGTAGTTTTAGCTGAACACTGTGAGCAGGACGCACTGCACTAACTTGTAGGTTTAGCTGAACACTGTGAGGAGGACGCACCACACTAACTTGTAGTTTTAGCTGAACACTGTGAGCAGGACGCACGGCACTAACTTGTAGCTTTAGATGAACACTGTGCAGAGATCTCACTACACTAACTTGTAGTTTTAGCTGAACACTGTGAGCAGGACGCACTGCACTAACTTGTAGCTTTAGATGAACACTGTGAGGAGGACGCACCACACTAACTTGTAGTTTTAGCTGAACACTGTGAGCAGGATGCACTGCACTAACTTGGAGCTTTAGATGAACACTGTGCAGAGGTCTCACTACACTAACTTGTAGTTTTAGCTGAACACTGTGAGCAGGACGCACTGCACTAACTTGTAGCTTTAGATGAACACTGTGCAGAGGTCTCACTACACTAACTTGTAGTTTTAGCTGAACACTGTGAGCAGGACGCACTGCACTAACTTGTAGCTTTAGATGAACACCGTGCAGAGGTCTCACTACACTAACTTGTAGTTTTAGCTGAACACTGTGAGCAGGACGCACTGCACTAACTTGTAGCTTTAGATGAACACTGTGCAGAGGTCTCACTACACTAACTTGTAGTTTTAGCTGAACACTGTGAGCAGGACGCACTGCAGTAACTTGTAGATTTAGATGAACACTGTGCAGAGGTCTCACTACACTAACTTGTAGTTTTAGCTGAACACTGTGAGCAGGACGCACCACACTAACTTGTAGCTTTAGATGAACACTGTGCAGAGGTCTCACTACACTAACTTGTAGTTTTAGCTGAACACTGTGAGCAGAACGCACTGCACTAACTTGTAGCTTTAGCTGAACACTGTAAGGAGGACGCACCACACTAACTTGTAGTTTTAGCTGAACACTGTGAGCAGGACGCACGGCACTAACTTGTAGCTTTAGATGAACACTGTGCAGAGATCTCACTACACTAACTTGTAGTTTTAGCTGAACACTGTGAGCAGGACGCACTGCACTAACTTGTAGCTTTAGATGAACACTGTGAGGAGGACGCACCACACTAACTTGTAGTTTTAGCTGAACACTGTGAGCAGGATGCACTGCACTAACTTGGAGCTTTAGATGAACACTGTGCAGAGGTCTCACTACACTAACTTGTAGTTTTAGCTGAACACTGTGAGCAGGACGCACTGCACTAACTTGTAGCTTTAGATGAACACTGTGCAGAGGTCTCACTACACTAACTTGTAGTTTTAGCTGAACACTGTGAGCAGGACGCACTGCACTAACTTGTAGCTTTAGATGAACACCGTGCAGAGGTCTCACTACACTAACTTGTAGTTTTAGCTGAACACTGTGAGCAGGACGCACTGCAGTAACTTGTAGATTTAGATGAACACTGTGCAGAGGTCTCACTACACTAACTTGTAGTTTTAGCTGAACACTGTGAGCAGGACGCACCACACTAACTTGTAGCTTTAGATGAACACTGTGCAGAGGTCTCACTACACTAACTTGTAGTTTTAGCTGAACACTGTGAGCAGAACGCACTGCACTAACTTGTAGCTTTAGCTGAATACTGTAAGGAGGACGCACCACACTAACTTGTAGTTTTAGCTGAACACTGTGAGCAGGACGCACGGCACTAACTTGTAGCTTTAGATGAACACTGTGCAGAGATCTCACTACACTAACTTGTAGTTTTAGCTGAACACTGTGAGCAGGACGCACTGCACTAACTTGTAGCTTTAGATGAACACTGTGAGGAGGACGCACCACACTAACTTGTAGTTTTAGCTGAACACTGTGAGCAGGATGCACTGCACTAACTTGGAGCTTTAGATGAACACTGTGCAGAGGTCTCACTACACTAACTTGTAGTTTTAGCTGAACACTGTGAGCAGGACGCACTGCACTAACTTGTAGCTTTAGATGAACACCATGCAGAGGTCTCACTACACTAACTTGTAGTTTTAGCTGAACACTGTGAGCAGGACGCACTGCACTAACTTGTAGCTTTAGATGAACACTGTGCAGAGGTCTCACTACACTAACTTGTAGTTTTAGCTGAACACTGTGAGCAGGACGCACTGCAGTAACTTGTAGATTTAGATGAACACTGTGCAGAGGTCTCACTACACTAACTTGCAGTTTTAGCTGAACACTGTGAGCAGGACGCACCACACTAACTTGTAGCTTTAGATGAACACTGTGCAGAGGTCTCACTACACTAACTTGTAGTTTTAGCTGAACACTGTGAGCAGAACGCACTGCACTAACTTGTAGCTTTAGATGAACACTGTGCAGAGGTCTCACTACACTAACTTGTAGTTTTAGCTGAACACTGTGAACAGGACGCACTGCACTAACTTGTAGCTTTAGATGAACACTGTGCAGAGGTCTCACTACACTAACTTGTAGTTTTAGCTGAACACTGTGAGCAGGATGCACTGCACTAACTTGTAGGTTTAGCTGAACACTGTGAGCAGGACGCACCACACTAACTTGTAGTTTTAGCTGAACACTGTAAGCAGGATGCACCGCACTAACTTGTAGTTTTAGCTGAACACTGTAAGCAGGATGCACCGCACTAACTTGTAGTTTTAGCTGAACACTGTGAGCAGGACGCACCGCACTAACTTGTAGTTTTAGCTGAACACTGTGAGCAGGATGCACCCTACTAACTTGTAGTTTTAGCTGAACACTGTGAGCAGGACGCACTGCACTAACTGTAAATAGTCTAGCTGCCTGTGGTACTAATAGGATCAAAAGAACACCAGCAATTTTCTTCAGGTAGCTGTAAATACTGTAACAAGACAAGCTTGCCTGTCAGTAAGAAGATAACAGGAACGGATCTAGCTAAACTGAATACAGTGTATATATATATATATGCAACACCTGGGATGCATATATATACACAATACACTGTAAGTGCAGCTAACTCACTGATTGTCCTGCCTAATCTATCTAACTCAAATGAAATTACACTGTCTCTCTGTCTATCTATTTCTCTTTCAACGCCGAAACACACACTACACAGGGCCGCCGTACAGGCGGCCTTATATAGTGTGGGGCGTGTTCTAAACCCCCTGAGCCATAATTGGCCAAAGCCACCCTGGCTTTGGCCAATTACAGCTCTCTCTACCGACGGCGCTGTGATTGGCCAAGCATGCGGGTCATAGTGCATGCTTGGCCAATCATCAGCCAGCAATGCACTGCGATGCCGCAGTGAATTATGGGCCGTGACACGCCACACAAATTTGGCTCGAATGGCCCATAACGTTCGGAATGCGGCGAACGACCAAACAGCCAATGTTCGAGTCGAACATGGGTTTGACTCGAACACGAAGCTCATCCCTACCAGCCAATATGGGCGTATAAGTGGACAAAACCACCAGATGTGAGCATGTGTTGCTCTTTCTCCGCAACCCCTCCAGCACAAAGGTGATGCTTGTGGAAAGGTCTTGTGCAGCACCACAGGGGTATAGTGCCATCTCGTCAACAATTTATGATTTACCTCTGCCATTCTGGAAGCCCCAGAGGAGGTATGAGCCTTTATGAGGATGGTGGATCTTTGGGCTGCTGACAACTCTTTTTGAAAATCTTGTTCCCAGTTGCGTACAAAAGTAGGGACTCTTGTGGAGGCTAGCGTTTGCAAAGTCTGGTAGAAGTGGGAGATAGGAGTCAGATCTGATAAGTACCATAGAGGTGCACAAAAGCTGCTAGTTGTTGGTATCTCCACTGATCCATGAGTGTAATTGTGGAGCTGTGTATTAATGTAGACAGAGGCACAATACCCGATGGGATAGAAACTTGATGTAGTTGGGTCGTAGCCCCAAGATTCCAAGCGTGAATCCCGGGGTCAATGTTCCCTGGAGGAAAGTAGTTATAAACAGTCAGTGGTAAGAGAGGGGAGTTATTTGGCCATTTATTCACCTTGCACGGTGAGTCCCATGTCATGATTAGGGATGAGCTTCGTGTTCGAGTCGAACCCATGTTCGACTCGAACATCGGCTGTTCGACCGTCCGTCGAATTGCGAACGATATGGGCCGTTCGCGCCAAATTCGTGTGGCGCGTCACGGCCCATAATTCACTGCGGCATCGCAGTGCATTGCTGGCTGATGATTGGCCAAGCATGCACTATGACCCGCATGCTTGGCCAATCACAGCGCCGTCAGTAGAGAGAGCTGTAATTGGCCAAAGCCAGGGTGGCTTTGGTCAATTATGGCTCAGGGGATTTAGTACACGCCCCACACTATATAAGGCCGCCTGCACGGCGGCCCTGTGTAGTGTGTGTTCCGGTGTGCTGAGAGATAGAGAGAGAGAGAGACAGTGTCATTTGATTTGAGTTAGATAGATTAGGCAGAACAGTCTGTCAGTTAGCTGCACTTACAGTGTATTGTGTATATATATGCATCCCAGGTGTTGCATATATATACACTGTATTCAGTTTAGCTAGATCCGTTCCTGTTATCTTCTATCTAGACTATTTACATTTAGTGCAGTGCGTCCTGCTCACAGTGTTCAGCTAGATCCGTTCCTGCTATTTACATTTAGTGCAGTGCGTCCTGCTCACAGTGTTCAGCTAGATCCGTTCCTGCTATTTACATTTAGTGCAGTGCGTCCTGCTCACAGTGTTCAGCTAGATCCGTTCCTGCTATTTACATTTAGTGCAGTGCGTCCTGCTCACAGTGTTCAGCTAGATCCGTTCCTGTTATTTACATTTAGTGCAGTGCGTCCTGCTCACAGTGTTCAGCTAGATCCGTTCCTGCTATTTACATTTAGTGCAGTGCGTCCTGCTCACAGTGTTCAGCTAGATCCGTTCCTGCTATTTACATTTAGTGCAGTGCGTCCTGCTCACAGTGTTCAGCTAGATCCGTTCCTGCTATTTACATTTAGTGCAGTGCGTCCTGCTCACAGTGTTCAGCTAGATCCGTTCCTGCTATTTACATTTAGTGCAGTGCGTCCTGCTCACAGTGTTCAGCTAGATCCGTTACTGCTATTTACATTTAGTGCAGTGCGTCCTGCTCACAGTGTTCAGCTAGATCCGTTCCTGCTATTTACATTTAGTGCAGTGCGTCCTGCTCACAGTGTTCAGCTAGATCCGTTCCTGTTATTTACATTTAGTGCAGTGCGTCCTGCTCACAGTGTTCAGCTAGATCCGTTCCTGCTATTTACATTTAGTGCAGTGCGTCCTGCTCACAGTGTTCAGCTAGATCCGTTCCTGCTATTTACATTTAGTGCAGTGCGTCCTGCTCACAGTGTTCAGCTAGATCCGTTCCTGCTATTTACATTTAGTGCAGTGCGTCCTGCTCACAGTGTTCAGCTAGATCCGTTCCTGCTATTTACATTTAGTGCAGTGCGTCCTGCTCACAGTGTTCAGCTAGATCCGTTCCTGCTATTTACATTTAGTGCAGTGCGTCCTGCTCACAGTGTTCAGCTAGATCCGTTCCTGCTATTTACATTTAGTGCAGTGCGTCCTGCTCACAGTGTTCAGCTAGATCCGTTCCTGCTATTTACATTTAGTGCAGTGCGTCCTGCTCACAGTGTTCAGCTAGATCCGTTCCTGCTATTTACATTTAGTGCAGTGCGTCTTGCTCACAGTGTTCAGCTAGATCCGTTCCTGCTATTTACATTTAGTGCAGTGCGTCCTGCTCACAGTGTTCAGCTAGATCCGTTCCTGTTATCTTCCTACTGACAGGCAGGCTTGTCTGGTTACAGTATATAAAGCTACCTGAAGAAAATTACAGGTGTTCTATCCCAGCTTAGTGCAGCTACAGGCCATTAGTATGTCTGGAAGGCCAAGAAGGAGAGGCAGACATTCACAAGCCAATAAGAGAGGGCAAGCAGGCTCTGTGTCTAGTGCTGGTCGTGGAGACGGTGCATCCTCATCAGCACGTGGCCATGGGACACGCTTGGCCTTTTTTTCGGCAGCTGGCCGTGTTGAGCCGCAACATGCGGAAGACTTGGTCGAGTGGATGACCAAGCCGTCCTCATCCTCCTCATCCTCTCTCACCCATGCCCAGGGTGCTTTGTCTGGCAAAGCAGCAGCCTCTTCCCTCAGCTCAATGTCATCAGTGACTCCTTCCCTAGCTCCACCATGTCCTCCTGAGGATTCCCTAGAACTGTTTGACCACAGTGTTGGGTACATGCTCCAGGAGGATGCCCAGCGTTTGGAAGGCTCTGATGATGATACTGAGCTCGATGAAGGCAGTAACATGAGCACGGACAGAGGGGGTGCCCAAGAAGGACAGCAATCTGGCAGTCATGCTCCCCCTGTTGCAGCATACTGCCAGGTTTGCTCCAGTGATGAGGAGGGAGGGGATGATGAGGTCACTGACTCAACGTGGGTGCCTGACAGGAGAGAGGAGGAGGAGGAGGAGGCGGCACATCACCAACGAGGCAGGATGCCCTCCAGGGGCCAGCCTAAGGGCAGCACATTGACTGCATCACACCCCAAAGCTCCACATGTGCAGGGCGCTGCAGTCTCTGCGCGTTATTCAAAAAGTTCTTTGGTGTGGGCCTTTTTTGAGACGAGTGCATCAGATCGCACCGCTGCTATTTGCAACATATGTCTCAAGCGTATCTCGCGTGGCCAAAACATCTCCCGCTTGGGTACCACATGCTTGACCAGACATATGTTGACCTGCCATGCAGTTCGTTGGCAAGCGTATCTAAAAGACCCACACCAAAGAACAAAGAGGATCTCTCCTTGCTCCTCATCAGCTGAGATTTCCAACCCCACTAGACCTTCAGTCCTCTCTGAGACCTGCAGTGAGAGGAATGAAGGTGTAGAATTAGGTGTGTCACAGCCAAGTACTTGTGGGCAATCTGCTTTTGGTACACCGACGTCAGATTGTACCAGGCAAATTTCCCTGCCCCAGCTGCTGCACCGCCGAAAGAAGTTTGCTCCCAGCCATCCACATGCCCAGCGGTTGAATGCTAGCTTGGCAAAATTGCTAGCACTTCAACTGCTGCCTTTTCAGTTGGTAGACTCTGCCCCCTTCCGTGAGTTTGTGGAATGTGCGGTTCCTCAGTGGCAGGTACCCAAACGCCACTTTTTCTCACGGAAGGCGATTCCGGCTCTCTACCGGCATGTGGAAGGCAATGTCCATGCCTCGCTGGACAGGGCGGTCAGCGGTAAGGTGCATATTACCGCTGACTCATGGTCCAGCAGGCATGGACAGGGACGTTACCTAAGTTTCACGGCGCATTGGGTGACTCTGCTGGCAGCTGGGAAGGATGCAGGACAAGGTGCAGTAGTGTTGGAGGTTGTTCCGCCACCACGCCTCCAAAATGCTGATTGTGACACACCTCTCTCCTCCACCCCCTCCTCTTCTTCTTCCTCCATGGCCTCTTCCTCGGAACCAGCGGTGCTCCGTAGGCGTTCAAGGGGCTACGCAAGTATGCAGGCCAAAAGATGCCATGCGGTGCTTGAGCTGGTGTGCTTGGGGGACAGGAGCCACACTGGGGCAGAGGTTCTGTCAGCTCTGCAGGGGCAGGTTCAGAGGTGGTTGACGCCACGCCAACTTAAGGCAGGAATGGTGGTTTGCGACAATGGCACCAACCTCCTCTCTGCCCTCCGACAGGGACAAATGACCCATGTGCCCTGTTTGGCTCACGTCCTTAACTTGGTGGTGCAGCGGTTCTTGGGCAGGTACCCGGGCTTACAGGATGTCCTGAGGCAGGCCAGGAAAGTCTGTGTGCATTTCCGCCGGTCATATAATGCCAGTGCTCGGCTGACGGACCTCCAAAAGGAGTTTAACCTGCCCAAGAACTGCCTAATCTGTGACATGCCCACCAGGTGGAACTCAACGTTGGCCATGCTGCAGCGGCTGCACACGCAGCAGAGGGCCATCAATGAGTACCTGTGCGACTATGGCACCAGGACAGGGTCAGGGGAGCTAGGTTTTTTTTCCCCACGCCAGTGGGCCATGATCAGGGATGCATGCACTGTCCTGTCACCATTTGAGGAGGCCACGAGGATGGTGAGCAGTGACAGTGCATGCATCAGTGACACTGTCCCCCTTGTCCACCTGTTGGAGCACACGCTGCGTGGAATAATGGACAGGGCACTTGAGGCAGAACAGAGGCAGGAAGAGGAGGACTTCCTTAGCTCTCAAGGCCCCCTTTATCCAGACAGTGTTCCTGCGTGCCCGCCGATCACACAGGAAGAGGACGAGGAGGAGGAGGAGGAGGAAGATTGTGTCAGTATGGAGGTGGAGCCTGGCACTCAGCATCAGCAGCAGTCTTTAAGGGATCAGTCCCAAGGAACACATGGACTTGTACGTGGCTGGGAGGAGGTGGCTGCGGACGTTGTTGTCCTTAGTGACCCAGAGGACTCCGGACCGAATGCCTCAGCAAACCTACGCTGCATGGCCTCCCTGATCCTGCAAAGCCTGCGTAAGGATCCTCGTATTCGTGGTATCAAGGAGAAGGACCAATACTGGCTGGCAACCCTCCTTGATCCACGTTACAAGGGTAAGGTTGCGGACCTTATCTTGCCATCGCAGAGGGAGCAGAGGATGAAACATCTTCGGGAGGCCTTGCAGAAAGGTCTGTGCAACGCGTTCCCAGAGACTGGGAGGTTACAAACTCCTGTTTCTGGACAACGTGTTGCTGAGGCTTCGGTCAGTCAAAGAAGGAGCGGTGGAGAAGGTGGCCGTCTGACCGATGCGTTCAGACAATTTTTTGGTCCGCAGCCCCAAGGTATGATCGGTTCCAGCAACCATCGCCAGCGTCTGTTTTACATGGTGCAGGAATACCTAGGGGCAAGATCAGACTTGGACACCTTTCCCACCAAAAATCCTCTGGGTTACTGGGTCTTGAGGATGGATCACTGGCCAGAGCTTGCACAGTATGCAATTGAGCTACTGGCCTGTCCTGCATCCAGCGTTCTTTCGGAACGCACATTCAGTGCTGCTGGAGGCGTGGTAACCGATCACAGGGTGCGTCTGTCCACCGACTCGGTCGATCGGCTGACCTTCATAAAAATGAATCAGTCTTGGATCACCACCAGCTACCAAGCACCTGATGCTGATGTAACCGAATAATTTTTTTTGAAATCTCAGATCCCTTCAAAGACTGCCTATGCTGATGCTGAGTGACTATCCCTGAGTAATTATCCTCTTCCTCCTCAATCATCACGCTGATAGCTTGTAAGAACATTTTTGGTTCTGGGCGCCACCACCAGTGCCTAAGGCACAATTTTTCAGCCCCTGTTTAACAGGGGCGTGTAATTACAATTTTTGATGTAATACTTTGCAGCAGGGCTCGTTCCTGCATTCCAACTAGAGTGTCTGTGAGGGGTTGCAGTGTTGTGGCACCAGCACCAGTGCCTAAGGCCCAATTTTTCTGCCCCTGTCTAACAGGGGCGTGTAATTACAATTTTTGATGCAATACTTTGCAGCAGGGCTCGTTCCTGCGTTCCAACTAGAGTGTCTGTGAGGGGTTGCAGTGTTGTGGCACCAGCACCAGTGCCTAAGGCCCAATTTTTCTGTCCCTGTCTAACAGGGGCGTGTAATTACAATTTTTGATGCAATACTTTGCAGCAGGGCTCGTTCCTGCGTTCCAACTAGAGTGTCTGTGAGGGGTTGCAGTGTTGTGGCACCAGCACCAGTGCCTAAGGCCCAATTTTTCTGCCCCTGTCTAACAGGGGCGTGTAATTACAATTTTTGAAGCAATACTTTGCAGCAGGGCTCGTTCCTGCGTTCCAACTAGAGTGTCTGTGAGGGGTTGCAGTGTTGTGGCACCAGCACCAGTGCCTAAGGCCTAATTTTTCAGCTCCTGTTCAACAGGGGCATGTAATTACAATTCTTGATCTAATATTTCACAGCAGGGCCCTGTGAGGGCTTACAGTGTTGTGGCCACAGCAACACCTAACCCCAAATTTCTGCTGAGTATATAGGGCAGGACCCTACTTTCAAACATCTAACTTACAAACGACTCCTACTTGCAAACGGAAGGAGACAACAGGAAGTGAGATGAAATCTACCCCTAGGAAGGGAAATTCTCTCCTGTAAGAGTTAATATGGGAAAACAATTTCTCCTTTCCACTGATGCTTTCCAATCCTTGTTCCACAAAAAAACCCAAATTTTCAAAAAACATTTTTCATTGGGACAAAAAAGTGAGGTGAAATCTTCTGAAGAGGAGGAAAGACAGCAAAACAAATGTCACAGGGGTGATAACCCTTCCCTATGTTTTCCAAAAAGCTTAGAAAAGATTTTTTGGCTGGAGCTAAACACGTTAAAAATGTTCAAAATTACAAACAGATTCTACTTAACAACAAACCTACAGTCCCTGTCTTGTTTGCACCGCCTGTATACTGCTGTTCAGAGTATATAGGGCCTGGTGGCCCCACACCTTTCCTTATTTTAATTTGGGTGCGGGGTTCCCCTTAATATCCATACAAGACCCAAAGGGCCTGGTAATGGACTGGGGGGTACCCATGCCGTTTGTCTCACTGATTTTCATCCATATTGCCATGACCCAACATGACATTAAACCCGCAAGCAGTTTTAAATGAGATTTTTTCCTTTAAAAATGACATTTGGTGCAGGGACTGTTCTAAACATGGGAAACACGCGTCACTTTACAGGCATACTATAGACACCCCCCAGGTACGATATTTAAAGGAATATTTCACTTTTTTTTTTTTTACTTTAAGCATCATTAAAATCACTGCTCCCGAAAAAACGGCCGTTTTTAAAAGTTTTTTTTGCATTGATACATGTCCCCTGGGGTAGGACCCGGGTCCCCAAACCCTTTTTAGGACAATACCATGCAAATTAGCCTTTAAAATGAGCACTTTTGATTTCGAACGTTCGAGTCCCATAGACGTCAATGGGGTTCTAACGTTCGTGCGAACTTTCGGTCCGTTCACGGGTTCTGGTGCGAACCGAACCGGGGGGTGTTCGGCTCATCCCTAGTCATGATGGAGGAAATGTGTAAGCGGTGACGTGTTAGAAGACAAAGTTCTATATTTCCTAGGTATCCATATTTGTGTGAAAAAATCTGCACCACTGAGCTCTGTTTCCATGGTCACCCAAAGCTTAGAGTCTTTGTGATACTTCCAATCAGATATTCTATTTAACACAATTGCCAAGAAGTATTTCTTAAAGTCTGGTAGAGCTAGACCTCCTTCTCTCTTGGGTCTAATGAGAATGAACCCAGGAAGCCTTGGTCATCTTCTGTTCCAGACATATTTACCAAGTAGTGAGCCCAATATCCTAAAAAAGCCCACTGGTATTTCATACGGTATCATTTGGAACATAAACAGCAACCTGGGCAGTACATTCATCTTCACAACTCCAATTCTCCTTAACCAGGAATGAGCAAGCTGAGACAATTTCTGCAGGTCAGACCTAATTGTGTTCAGAAGGGGCATAAAGTTTGTACGAAATAAGGCGGCCAGGTTTGGGATAAGATAAATACCTAGATATTTAATCTTTCGCTCCTGCCAACTAAAAGGAAAGACTCGTTTTAAGTGGGCCACAATTTTAGCGAGAACAGATATATTTAGGATTTCTGATTTCGTCATATTAATTTTGAAATTGGAGATGGCACTATATGTTGAAAATTCGGACATAAGGTTAGGGAGGGGTATCAAGGGTTGCTGTATGAAGAACAAAATATCCTCTGCATATGCAGCGTACTTGTGTTCTGATTTTCCTTTGGTGATCCCATGGATACAGGGGTTATGTCTTACCATAGATAAGAAGGGTTCTAATGATAGGGCAAATAAAATTGGCGAAACAGGGCAACCTTGATGGGTGCCGTTATATAGGGTGAAGGGATCACTTAGTGTATCATTTATGCACAATTGTGCCCTGGGGTGATTGTATAGATCGGAAATTTGGTATAGGAGAGATGTCCCAGTGCCCAGATGGGATAACGTTGCCATGAGATTCTCCCAGTCCACCCTATCAAACGCCTTTTCAGCATCTGTTGAAAGCAAGAGGGTGGGCTGGGAGGATCCACGAACATGTGCTATCAATGAGAGGGTGCGGAGGGAGTTGTCCCTTGCTTCCCTGCCCGGGATGAAACCTGTTTGGTCTTTAGAGATCCACTGCGGAATCAGGGGGAGGAGTCTATTCGCGATGGTTTTGGCGTACAATCTGGCATCAATATTCAATAATGAAATGGGGCAATAGCTTCCACAATTGCTGGGATCTTTGCCGGGTTTGGGGATAACAGTAATATGTGCATGGATAGTTTCAGGTCGGAGGCCACCACCAGCAGAGGTCGCGTTGGCATAGCAGGTCAATCGAGGTAATAAGATATATGCAAAGGATCGGTAGTACGCCACCGTGAATTCATCTGGACCTGGTGCTTTACCATTAGCCATAGCCCTTAGAGCAGTGCGTAGCTCTGAGGTGGTAAGCTCCCTTTCCAGAGAGGCTAGAGTGTCAGGTGAGAGTCTAGGTAGGTTGGCACGCGCCAAGTATTACCTGAGGAGCCTCATCTTATCGTCTCGATCTGTCTGCTAGAATTTTTATTACACAGCTTGTAATTCTCCCACTCTACGAGACTCTGGTCCGGCGGCATCTTGAGTATGCTGTCCAGTTCAGGGCACCAGTCCTCAGGAGGGATGTGCTGGAACTGGAGAGAGTTCAGAGAAGGGAAACAAAGCTAATAAAGGGACTAGAGGATCTCAGCTTTGGAGAAAGACTGCAAGTATTGAGCTTGTTTTCTCTGGAGAGGAAATGATTGAGAGAGGATATGATAGCGATATACAAATACTTTACATGTGACCCTAGCATAGGGAAAAAACTTTTCAGTGAAAGGGAGTTTAAAAAGACATGCGGCCATTCACTGAAATTGGAAGAGACGTGGTTTACCCTTAATCTGAGTAGAGGGTTCTTTACTTTCAGAGCAGTAAGGATGTGGAGTTCTCTTTCACAAGCAGTGGTATCAGCAGGGAACGTTGATAGTTTAAAAAACCTATTAGATGAGCATCTTAAAAGGGGTTGTAAACCTTCGCCGTTTTTCACCTTAATGCATTCTATGCATTAAGGTGAAAAACATTTTTCAATGCAGCAGCGCCCCCAAGCCCCCCTTTTACTTACCTGAGCCCCGAAATTTGCGCAGCGGGAACAAGCACACCAGCTCCGATCGGTGTCTTGTGTCCTGATTGGATAGATTGATAGCAGTGCAGCCATTGCCTCCCGCTGCTGTCAATCAAATCCAAAGACGCGGGCGCCAGAGGGCGGGGCTGAGTCATACATTCGGCAGCTAAGCACGCCAAGTGCTGGACTTGGGAGCGCGTCCGCCAGGTAACCCCCTAGGGGAAGCACATCCCCTAGGGTTATCTGATGCGGGGAGGAGCCACGAGAGCCGCTGGGGGACCCCAGAAGAGCAGGTTCGGGGCCACTCTGTGTAAAACGAGCTGCACAGTGGAGGTAAGTATGATATGTTTGTTATTTTAAATAAAAAAAACAAAAAAAAACCCTTACAATCACTTTAAAGATCCTAACATACAGGAATATAAGATTTACTATTGACATAAACACATGCACACACACACCATGGGTTGAACTGGATGGACTGGTGTCTTTTTTCAACTCTACTGACTATGTAACTATGTAAGTGGAACCTTGTATGTACCGAGGGCTTAGATTAAAGTGGTTGTAAACCCTTACATATACCCAGTAAGGTGACTGGCCTCAGGTGATACACAGAGATGAAACAAATCCTCCGACATAAATTGTACCTGTCTATCTGCAGCCCTTTCTTCTCTACATCCCTTCAAAGTGCTGAATTTTAAAGCTTGTCTGAGAGTTCAGAAAAAGGGGAACGGAGAGCTGAAGTTACACTCAGTAACTTAGTGAGGAGAGCCCTGACAGCTGATTGGAGGGAGGGGATACACCCCCCCCCCCCCCTGCACACAGCACAGAGGAACAGAGCTGAGGCTGTCAATCAGCTGGAGCTCCCTCCCCGTCACCTTTTTTAACTTAGTGCCAGGAAAACTTGTCAAAAGTGATTCATGCTGGTAGCAGAGGAACGAAGCAGCAGACAAAAGTGACACTTAGTGATCTTAATTGAGAAAAGTACAGACTATAGAGGGATACGCTTTTGTTCATATTTCATGTTTAAGGTTTACAACCACTTTTAAGTAATAGTGTACTTCTGGCCAGGATTAGGCCGTACACGGAAGTAGAACAGTGTGGTACAACTGGTATAGCCACAAATCCTCTGGATCTCTTCCCTACAAAGTTCCAGTCACTGGAAGGCATTACTCAGACCACCTCTTACAAACTTCCTTTACACAATAAATACTTCTAGAAAATATAATATAGAAAGCATACCACAGAAAAAAATATTATACTCTTTGAAGTACCTGACAAATATATACAAGAGGGCCAGAGGCAGCTGGCAAATACTACTTACTACAAAAAACTGGATTATAATCCGACCCAGGATTTTACTCAGCAATTAAAAGGTCTCATTGCGACAATACCAAGCCACCTACATTCAGAATTCATCAATGCGATTCCAGATAATCCAGAAATTGGAGACTTCTACATGCTGCCCAAGATCCACAAGCCAGGAAATCCAGGCAGACCCATTATAACAGGTATGAATACACTTACCGAACATATCTCAGGCCTTGTAGAAAACATGTTAAAACCTTTAGTCATGAACACTGCAAGTTTCCTGCAAGACACCACTGATTTTCTGAACAAGCTTAACAATATACAACAATTACCACCTAATACACTTCTAGTCACTATGGATGTAGAATCTCTGTACAGTAACATCCCTCACAAGGATGGGTTGGTGGCATGTCACAGATTCTTATCATCCTCACCAGACCACAAATACACTGCTGAGGATGTGACACAGCTCATTGAATTCATTCTTACACACAACTACTTCACTTTCAATAATGACATCTATCTCCAGTGTATGGGTACTGCTATGGGAAGCAAAATGGCACCCCAATATGCAAATTTATTTATGGCTGACCTGGAGGACAAATTTCTGAACAGCATACAACAAAAGCCATACAGATATTATCGCTATATTGATGATATATTCATGATATGGACTGAAGGTGAAGAAAATCTAAACCAATTCTTCTCATTGATCAACACTTTTCACCCATCTATCAAACTAAAAATGGACTATTCGAACACACATGTCAACTTCCTGGACACTACAGTATACATCAGGGATGACAAGCTACACACGTCGATATACAGAAAACCGACTGACCGATGCAGCTATCTTCATAGTTCCAGTTTTCACCCCCAACACACCAAACGGGCCATCATACACAGCCAGGCCATCAGATACCACCGAATTTGTTCAGACCCAGAAGACAGAGATAAACATCTCAGAACACTGGCAGACTCCTTCCATAAGAAAGGTTACAAAGACAAAACCATCAACAACAGCATAAACACAGCCTTGAAAACCCAAAGAGAAAATCTCCTCCAATACACAGAGAAAAAAACAAATAACCGAGTACCTCTAGTCACCACATACAACCCAGCACTTGAAGGGATCAAAAAGATAATCAAAGATTTACAGCCCATTATAACAGAGGATGAAACTCTGAAAGGAATATTCCAACAACCCCCATTATTGGCTTTCAGACAACCACCCAACCTCAGACACAAACTAATCAGCAGGAAACTTCACTCTGATTATGAAGTCACAAATAATGGTAGCAAACCCTGCAATAAAAAACGCTGCAAACTATGCAGCCAGATCAATCTATCCAAAAGTGTTACACACACAAATGGGACCTTCAATATCATGGGATCTTACAGCTGTACCTCAAGTAATGTTGTGTACCTCATCCAATGCAAAAGGTGCAGCAAAGGATCTTATGTTGGTGAAACAGGACAGAAGTTGCAAGCGAGGATGAATTTGCACAGACATACCATCAAAGAACATAAAGAAGACAGTTTATGCACACCTGTGGGACATCATTTCTTACAATCGGACCACACTATAGAAGACCTCAATGTCTTAGTTCTTAAAGGGAATTTCAGAACTATCCAGGAAAGGAAAACGTTTGAACTAAGAATGATACTTCTTTTTGACACGAAGAATAATGGCCTGAATTTAGATATTGGTTTCCTTACACATTATGCTAAAGTTTTACGACCGCTCTGTGACTAGTATCCCCCCCCCCCTGCATTCCCCCCCTAGCTCTCCCTCTGTCTTATCTCACTAACTCTGCTGCTATCTTTATTACCATTGATTTGTATGTGTTTGGTTTTCTCTTTTTTTTTTTTTTTTTTTCTTCTTCTTTAACATTCTGCTTAAAAATTTGTGAATCGGTACTGCTTGGACCTTGAAGAAGGGGACATACCCCGAAAGCTTGTCCTGAAAAATTGTATGTTAGTGCAAATAAAAAAAGTATCACAGACAGTACTCAATTTTCTCTGTCACAATTGCACTAATACGGCTACAATCAAATCAAGTAAGTACCTGTATAAAACTGAGAGTAACTGGTTGTTCAGTGGTAGGGAAAAAAATCATCCAGACAACTATGAAGTACAGTCCAGTATGCCGTATCATCAATATCCACTGTGATTAGCTTCCAGTAATATGGACCGCTCACCACTAAAGGATACAAGCTCCTTACCCATATTGTCAGTGGACTGGCCAGAAGATTGCATGAAATAAGGCATATACAGTATGTAGCGCCCTCCTCCTGATGGGCAGGTGCTATCTATGTGAATTTAAGTTGTCTGAAGCTGTAGTTTAGCTCAGACTGATTATGGTAAATTTCCTGGCATTTGTACCAGTTCAGCTGGGTTTTATTAATTTCCACTTGGCCATGGGTGTCGCTGTGGCCACCGGTAAGTGTTGGAAATGCAACAGGCTGGATGTATTGGGTACCCCTTTTACTCAGAAAAAACCCGGTGGGAGTGGTTCACTCGCCGCGCGTTCTGGGTAAGGGCACTTAAGGTACAGGCGCCATTTGGCCGGGGTTCGTTGTTCCCGACCTGGAGGCCCTCCTGGCCCAGGGCGTGCCGAGGCTTTGTTACTACAGGAGTAGGCCCAGGAGTTCTGGGGCCTACTGATCCAGAGGTTGATCCTGTGCTGTCTTGCTTGCGGGGAGAAGCCGATCGATTGGAGGAGGAGCCTTGAAACTCAATTGGGGGATGCAACCTGGATCATCTAACTCGCAGTATCGCCGGGTCGGCTGAAAGAATCTGGTACAGTGCAGCTAAACTTAAAATCTATTAAAGTTTGATTACACCATCCTGTGGCAGAGGATTGTGTACGACCGTAACGATATTCTGTTTTTTCACCAAGTCTGTGGTGAGTAAGTGAGAGAGACCTATCCGGTGATTGCTATATTCAGTTGAGAAGATTGTCCTCTGGATAAGTAGAAATACCCTGACCCTCAATCTAAGGTACCTGAATCTCCCTTAATCCTCCATCCTTGTTCTTTTGGATTCAAAGAATAAAAGAATTGCAACGAAAGAAACTAAGTGATTGGTGCAGAGATCATTTACTACTCTTTTTCCCTCTTCAACATTGCGACCCCTGTGACGGACACGAGGTAACGGTAAGCCCAATCAAAATCAGCAGCTTCTTTGGGGGTAAGTGCTACAAGTATAAAGTGATTCGGGGGGAAAAAACAGCAGGAGGTAAAACACAAAAACTGGAGGTTAAATATTCATCTTAATTTGAATATTTAATATTTATTTGTACTTTGTACACCCCGCTCTCACTAGAAATTATTTTGTGAGACATACTAACAGGACTCAGGAAACATGAGAAGCATTGGTGGGGACCATCCTGCAAAAAAAAAGAACATTTTTCAACTATGACATGCTAGTTTTAGGTCAATGACAAAATATTAAAGCTGGAAACAGCCAGGCAGCAAGCATTTTTACAAAGGAGGTCACCAATGTCAACCTACAAATTCAGTCCACGTTTACATTAATTGATCTTCACTGCTGTCCACTAAAAAAGAGATCTCTGAAAAGTTATAGCCGAGCCAGAGGAATGACAGTAAGCAGGATGAATGTAATTAAGTGATCAATATTTTCAGCAAATATATGTGACGTTTTAGACATCTTGAGGATGATTGATTTTTCAATGTGGAAAGCTGGAATGATTTATAAGAGTCTCTGGAATAATTCTTTCTTTATATTGTGACAGTATATATTGTAGAACAATGCTAGTGATTGAAATTGATTCAGACCTTGAAGGTTAAAGGCGTCTTTTATAACAGTGGCTATATTCATCTTTCCAAGGTTGCCAAGAATGCAAGCTAGACTGGCAAAGATGACACAACTCAGGGTAAGCTTCTGTCTCAGCATATTAGTTTATACTGTTTTGGGATAAGTATTTTACTTTCTGACATTTTAAGGTCCAATTCCAGCTACAGCTACTTATTATTTTGTTTTTGATAGAGAGGGGAAGGTCTTCTGTCAGGTTTTTAATGTTGTCTATGTCCCCTTGAAGCTTGCCAAAAACGGTTCGAGTCCCTGCTAAACTAGCTGAGATTCGAACCATGTATGGGCAGGCTGAATGTACCCAAGTTTAATGATCGATCAACGTGGGTACAACCAGCCTGTCAGATTTTACATGCGATTATTGCTAGCGGCTATTATAGCTGCTAGCAGTAATCACTTTGTTCCCCTGGTGGGGATGGCTTCCCCCCGCTAGAGGAACACCATGGCTCCACAAGAGGGATTACCCCATCAACACAGTGTTTTTTTCCTGCAACCCATGATTGCAGGAAAGAAAACCAGCTCAGTCCATGGCCAGCTTTAGACATACTGTATACTATATGGCCAATAGTATGTGATCATCCCTCCAAATAATTAGGTGGAGATGTTTAAGTGAAAGGTACTGTTAATGCTACATCATAGAACATTATAAACAACTGTCCACCTCAAACATTATGGCAGAAATTTGTGGAAGGCCCTTTTCTCATCCAGGATGATTATGCCCCTGAGCATAAAAACATAATTTGAGGAGTTTTGTGTGGAGGAACTTTAGTAGCTTACACAGAGCTCTGAACACCTCTGAGATGAATTAGAACATCAGTGGAGAGACAGATCTTCTTATCCAAAATCAGTACCTGACCTCACAGATGCTTTTTTGATTGAATGGGCACACATTCCCACAGATACACTCCAAACTCTTGTGGGCCAACGCCTGCCCAGGAGAGTGAATAATGTTGTAGCTTCAAAAGGAACTCCATAATAAAGTCCACAGTTTTGGAATGGGTTGTCTATCAAGGCGTGTAGGTGTAATGGATAAATGCAAACACTTTTGGCCATATGGTGTAAACAAAAATATATCTTTAGTGCAATGAGGAACACTTGGAACTGCATGTTTTTATTGCTGCCCGTGCTTTTCATTTCAACTCTTTTTTATTAAAGTTTTGACAGGTTTAACCACTTCAATACCAGGCACTTAGACACCTTCCCGCCCAGGCCAATTTTCAGCTTTCAGCACTGTCGCATTTTGAATGACAATTGCGCGGTCATGCTACACTGTACCCAAACAAATTTTTTATCATTTTGTTCCCACAAATAGAGCTTTCTTTTGGTGGTATTTGATCACCTCTGCAGTTTTTATTTTTTGCGCAACAAATAAAAAAAGACTGAAAATTTTGAAAAAAAACAAGTTTTTCTTTGTTTCTGTTAAAATATTTTGTAAATAAGTACGTTTTCTTCTTCAATGACGGGCACTGATATGGCTGCACTGACGGGCACTTATACGGTGGCACCGATGAGGTGGCACTGATGAGGTGGCACTGATGATGGGCACTGATAGGTGGCACTGATGGGCACTGATAGGTGGCACTGATGGGCACTGATAGGTGTCACTGGTATGCGGCACTGATGGGCACTCATAGGTGGCGCCGATGGGCACTCATAGGTGGCACTGATGGGCACTCGTAGGTGGCATTGATTGGTACATATGGGTGGCACTGATGGGTACTTATGGGTGGCACTGATAGGTGGCACTGATGGGCACAGATGGGCACAGACAAGTGGCACTGATGAGCAATGACAGGTGGCACTGATGATACTGATTGGTGGCACTGATAAAACTTATTGGTGGCATTGCTGGGCATAACTGAAACATAATGATGCCAATCAGTGCCCATTTGTGGGCACTGATTGGCACAGATTGGGCACATGTGGATGGCCATGGGGTACATACCTGGCCATCCACATGTTGCCCCTTCCCTGGTGGTCCTAGTGGCGATCCCTGGTGGTCCAGTGTGGTGATCTGAGGGGGGCTGCGCTGATAAACAATCAGCGCAGACCCCCCCCTGTCAGGAGAACCGCCGATCGGCTCTCCTCTACTCGCGTCTGTCAGACGCGAGTGAGGAAAAGCCGATCAACGGCTCTTCCTATTGACATCGTGATCAGCCGTGAGGCTCTTTACCAAGATCGGTGGAGCGGTGTGTCAGGCTGACACACCGCTCCACCGAGCGCTGCGATGCGCGCCCCCGCGGGCGCGCGGCGGCATGTTATCCTGCTGGACGTCATATGACACCCAGTCAGGATAACGGAACCACTTCCCGGATGTCAATACGCTATAGGCCGGGCGGGAAGTGGTTAATAAGGAAAATATGAAATTACCACGCATCATTGAATGTACACAAAGTCTAGTAAGTGTTTCATAGCAAGGTAAAATACAAAACCAGTAACAATCCCTGAGTTCTACTTAGACTATCACAATAGAGAATCATCAAGGCATTTAGTTGCACAGTGGTAACACTAACAAGTACAAAACAGAGCTCCCAGAAGGCGTCCAAACCTAGTAACCCAAAGCATCCATCAGTTGGCCACAGAAATTCCTCAAAGTCTGGGAGACAAGGCTTAGATAAGAAGGCTGTCCATGCTTTTCTATGGTACAACCATATCTTTTATTTCTTGTACAAGCATCACAGGAACAGAAAAAGAGGTAAAATCTCCCCTGGAGTCATCAAGAGATATAAAAACTTGACAATTGTTTTTAACCATCCCCCCTCTGCTCAAACCAAAAAAATGTTGACTGAAGTTAGGCTTTAAAGGTCATGCCACCAATGAGTACATTTTCAGGGATAAATATGACATTATAAACTTTTCTAATATCCTGCTTTGGTATTTGACTGAAATGCATTTTTACGTTTTTCCTGAGGACTTATGGGGCGTACACACGGTCGGACTTTTCAGCTACAAAAGTCCGACAGCCTGTCCGACAGACTTTCGACAGACTTTTGGCGGACTTTCGACGGACTTGCGGCGGACTTTCTAACGAACAGACTTGCCTACACACGATCACACAAAAGTCCGTCGAATTCTTACGTGATGACGTACACCGGACTAAAATAAGGAAGTTCATAGCCAGTAGCCAATAGCTGCCCTAGCGTGGGTTTTTGTCCGTCGGACTAGCATACAGACGAGCGGATTTTTCGACCGGATTCGAGTCCGTCGGAAAGATTTGAAGCATGTTTCAAATATAAAGTCCGTCGGATTTGAGGCTGAAAAAGTCAGTTGAAAGTCTGGAGAAGCCCACACACGATCGGATTACCAGCCAGCTTTAGTCCGTCAGCGTCCGTTGGACTTTTGTAGCTGAAAAGTCCGACTGTGTGTACGCCCCATTAGAGATGCTAATATTGAAAAGCACTAAACATATTACCATAGAAAGATGAGGATATTCTTCCAACTAACATTGTTCCATCACCATCAATATAATTGTCATTTGTAGTCTTTTTTATTCTAGTGGCTGACCAGCAAAGACTTTCTTACAAAATTTTTCCTCTTACACATATTTCTTCAGAAAATTACATGTAATAGCTCCACCAAATTAGCTTCCCTCTCTCCAGCGGACAAGGGAGGAGCACAGCTCCCAGGTTGCTGGCAGGAGCTCACACTTCTCTCCCTATAAATATGCTTCACTGGATGTGCTGCAGCGGTACAATGGCGCAGTTTGTGATGTCACATCCAGTGGGCACTCCACTTCTGGCCATACAGCCAACGTGGTGATGCTACTTACAGTTTTCCCCTCCCTTGTCCTCTGATGGGGGAGGCTAATTTGGTAGAGCTATTGGAGGGCTGACAATGGTGAGTACTGTTTGTTCTCCCTCACATTTTTGTACATGATTTGTTATATCTTTTCATGTAACAACACTGAAGAAATGACACTTTGCTATAATGTAAAGTAGTGAGTGTACAGCTTGTATAATAGTGTAAATTTGCTGTCCCCTCAAAATAACTCAACACACAGACATTAATGTCTAAACCACTGGCAACAAAAGTGAGTAAACCCCTAAGTGAAAATGTCCAAATTGGGACCAATTAGCCATTTTACCTCCCGATGTCATGTTACTCGTTAGTGTTTCAAGGTCTCAAGTGTGAATGGGGAGCAGGTGTGTTAAATTTGGTGTTATTGCTCTCACTCTCTAATACTGGTCACTGGAGGTTCAACATCGCACCTCATGGCAAAGAGCTCTCTGAGGATCTGAAAAAAAGAATTGTTGCTCTACATAAAGATGGCCTAGGCTATAAGAAGATTGCCAAAATCCTGAAACTGAGCTGCAGCATGGTGGCCAAGACCATACAGCAGTTTAACAGAACAGGTTCCACTCAGAACAGGCTTCGCCATGGTCAACCAAAGAAGTTGAATGCACGTGCTCAGCGTCATATCCAGAGGTTGTCTTTGGGAAATAGATGTATGAGTGCTGCCAGCATTGCTGCAGAGGTTTAAGGGGTGGGAGGTCAGCCTGACAGTGCTCAGACCGTACGCCCCACACTGTCATCCCAGAAGGAAGCCTCTTCTAAAGATGATGCACAAGAAAGCCCGCAAACATGTCCTGTGGTCTTATGAAACCAAGATAAACTTTTGTTCATATGGTGTCAAGCGCGTGTGGTGGCAACCAGATGAGGAGTATAAAGACAAGTGTGTCTTAACTACAGTCAAGCATGGTGGTGGGAGTGTCATTGTCTGGGGCTGCATGAGTGCTGCCGGCACTGGGGAGCTACAGTTCATTGAGGGAACCATGAATGCCAACATGTACCGTGACATACTGAAGCAGAGCATGATCCCCTCCCTTCAGAGACTGGGCCACAGGGCAATATTCCAACATAACGACCCCAAACATAACTCCAAGAGGTCCACTGATTTGCTAAAGAAGCTGAGGGTAAAGTTGATGGACTTGCCAAGCATGTCTCCAGACCTAAACCCTATTGAGCATCTGTGAGACTGCTCAAACGGAAGGTGGAGGAGCACAAGGTTTCTAACATCCATCAGCTCTAGGATGTCATCATGGAGGAGTGGAAGAGGACACCAGTGGCAACCTGTGAAGCTCTGGTGAACTCCATGCCCAAGAGGGTTAAGGCAATGCTAGAAAATAATGGTAGCCACACAAAATATTGACACAAGTTATTTTGAGGTGACAGCAAATTTACACTGTTATGCCGCGTACACACGAGCGGACTTTACGGCGGACTTTGCCCGGCGGATTTTTTGACGTACTTTACGACGGACTTTCTGAATGAATGGACTTGCCTACACACAATCCACCAAAGTCCGTCGAATTCGTACGTGATGACGTACGACCGGACTAAAACAAGGAAGTTCATAGCCAGTAGCCAATAGCTGCCCTAGCGTGGCTTTTTAGTCCGTCGAACTAGCATACAGACGGCGGACTTTTCGACCGGACTCGATTTCAACGGATAAATTTTAAACAAGTTTCAAATCTAAGTCCGTCCAACTTTTGAGAAAACAAAGTCCGCTGGAGCCCACACACATCGAATTGTCCTACGAAATCCAGTCCGCCGGGCAAAGTCCGCCGTAAAGTCCGCTCGTGTGTACGCGGCATTATACAAGCTGTACTTTACATTGCAGCAAAGTATAATTTCTTCATTGTTGTCACATGAAAAGATATAATAAAATATTTACAAAAATTCCTTTCACTAAGTGACTTCCAGTGATACTGTGATGGTGGTAAACCCCAACTTCCTCTCTTTATAGACTTAAAATATTTTTCAACGGTAGTACTTAGCTTATTAACAGTGGGAATTTCTTGCTCTATTTTTTCATTTATTCAAATGTTATAACATAAGCTTCTTATTCTTAAGAAGTTCATTCTTATTACTGTTTTGTAGATCTGGATGTTCAATACGATAACAATTGAATGTTAAGCAGGGGCATACACACCCTGCAATCGGGTAGGTTTGATTACAGTTCCCCATCTACAAATAGTAAAAAAATCCCCTATTTTGGAACAACTTCAGGGTAATTCTTATTCAATTCTTTGTCAGCCTTCTGCAAAGGGGATTTGGCCCACTAATAGCCCCAATTTCAGTTCTGTCCATATATACCAGAGCTCTTTTATCCATTGTCTGAACAGTTGCGCTGAATTCCAAGGGTCTTCTTTTTGTGGAATGTCCCGGTGTAATTAATGATACAGTGCCTTGCAAAAGTATTCACCCCCCTTGGTTTTTTACATATTTTGTTACATTACAGCCTTTAGTTCAATGTTTTTTTTTAAATCTGAATTATATGTGATGGATCAGAACACAATAGTCTAAGTTGGTGAAGTAAAATTAGAAAAATATATACATAAAACTATTTTTCAGAAATAAAAAACTGATAATTGGCATGTGCGTATGTATTCACCCCCTTTGTTATGAAGCCCATAAAAAGCTCTGGTGCAACCAATTACCTTCAGACGTCACATAATTAGTGAAATGATGTCCCCCTGTGTGCAATCTAAGTGTCACATGATCTGTCATTACATATACAAACCTTTTTGAAAGGCCCCAGAGGCTGCAACACCTAAGTAAGAGGCACCACTAACCAAACACTGCCATGAAGACCAAGGAGCTCTCTAAACAAGTAAGGGACAATGTTGTTGAGAAGTACAAGTCAGGGTTAGGTTATAAAAAAATATCCAAATCTTTGATGATCACTAGGAGCACCATCAAATCTATCATAACCAAATGGAAAGAACATAGCACAACAGCAAACCCACCCCAGATGACGGCTCCTTAGCTGAAACATGTCGGGTGGACCTCTCACGATTACCGTTATATGATGTTTGAGCTGTTTCTGATCTTCTAATATGTGAGTTTATTTTTAACTATTTTAATAAACCAGTATTTAAACGTTATCACGCTATGTGAGTTTTTTTACTCCTCGCGTGGCATATGAATATTCGTTTGGCCTATGTCGGATTGCCTATGGATGTGGAAGCTGTGCTGATACCCTCCTTCCTATTGTATGCTGACGACATTTGACAAGACACACTGTTTAGACCGGTTGGTCAATAAGCCTTTTTGACTTGTATGATGTATGTTTTTTCAAGTCATTAAGTTCCGGTAAGCCTCTTGATGTTTCTGGTGATGGCCCCGGCACCAATCTAGACCCTCTGTTCACTTGTGGTTCCTTCACTGTCTACCTACTTGCCAGTTTTGGTGAATTTTATCTATTTGTGAACCTGGGAGTCATATTTCCACCATTTTCAACGTGCAGCCTCCATAGACTTTTGGTGGTGGTTTCTTTTTTCATAATTTTTCTACAAACTTATACTGTGGACTGTTATGTTTCAGGATTTTTTTCTACATAAATTTAGGTGTTAGATTTGCTGAACCTTCATGGTTTTCCAAATATAAGTTATTTGTTTATATCTGTCAATTAAGATTTATCATTTACTGTTTCACCTTAACTGTTTTGCTGAATAATACAGTGCTATTTTATTGTGCAATCCATATTTATGGTCATACAAGGTGTGATAAGGTTTTTACTTACTGTTTGTATGCACTTATGGGTTGGGGTCTTTTTGATTTATATGTCTGTATAGTATATAGCGCTACACTTTTATTTTTTGTTGTTATCTTTTGCCTTGAGTCTATAGGTGTGTTAGCTGCTATCCTAGTGTTCTTTTTTGTTCTAGCGCAGCGCTGTACTTACCTCCCTGTTGTTCCACAACAGCAAACCCGTCAAGAGACAGCCGCACACCCAAACTCACGGACCAGGCAAGGGGGGCATTAATCAGAGAGACAGCACAGAGAACTAAGGTAACCCTGGAGGAGCTGCAGAGTTCCACAGCAGAGACTGGAGTATCTGTACATAGGACGACAATAAGCCGTACGCTCCATAGAGTTGGGCTTTATGGCCAGAAGAAAGCCATTACTTTCAGCAAAAAACAAAATGACGTGTTTTGAGTTCGCGAAAAGGCATGTGGGAGACTCCCAAAATGTATGGAGGAAGGTGCTCTGGTCTGATAAGATTAAAATTTAACTTTTTGTCCATCAAAGAAAATGCTATGTCTGGCGCAAACCCAACACATCACATCACCCAAAGAAAACCAACAGCAGTCGGGACTGGGAAACTGGTCAGAGTTAAGGTAAAGATGGATGGTACTAAATACAGGGATATTCTTGAGCAATACTTGTACCACTCTGTGTGTGATTTGAGGCTAGGACAGAGGTTCACCTTCCAGCAGGACAATGACCCCAAACACACTGCTAAAGCAACACTTGAGTGGTTTAAGGGGAAACATGTAAATGTGTTGGAATGGCCTAGTCAAAGCCCAGACCTCAATCCAATAGAAAATCTGTGGTCAGACTTAAAGATTGCTGTTCACAAGCGCAAACCATTCAACCTGAAGAATCTGGAGCAGTTTTGCAAGGAGGAATGGGCAAAAATCCCAGTGGTAAGATGTGGCAAGCTCATAGAGACTTATCCAAAGCAACTTGGAACTGTGATAGCCGCAAAAGGTGGCTCTACTTTAGGGGGGTGAATAGTTAATAGTGAATAGTTAAATAAAAAATCATATACTGGACAAATGCATTGTATGCACTAAATTACATACAGTTATCAGAATACATTTTTTTCCAATATTTTAAAAGGAGAGCTGCCAACTCCTGGATAGTCATACATTTTTCTACTTCCTCAACCCATCACTATCACATGAAAGGTATATTAATAAACACATGTTGGTTAATTAGGGTGAAAAAAGCATAAGATGACAAATCATTCATTATAGAATATTAATGACTAATCAGTGAATCAGCACTTCCATCTCTTCATATATATGTTCGTTAGCTCTGAGTAATTGGATTTTATTTATAGACATGTTATTGAAGTATAGCATTGCAGTAACATGGTGCAAGTATTTTTGAAAATATTCATTAAAGGCATAGAATATTATATTTTTTTCTTTGTTTAGTAAAATAATAGGAAATATACTTTTTTTCTTCTTTTTTGGATATGTAAGATAAACATTACTAGAATGGCACTAGAAATATAATATTTCAAATTGACATTCTGACCAGGAGGTGGAGCTCTGTGATCTTTTTTGCCATCTTTACGGGATTGCTTACACAACATGTATTGGGCTGCATTGGTCAACACAGGCAGCATTTTAGCAAACAACAGTGCATTAGTTATGAAGTAAAAAAATGTGTGTGAAAGAATGAATAAATAAATATAAACTGCAATGCACGTAGACAACGCTACACAGCGTACACATAATATACATATACATATACATACATATACATATGCATATACACCCTGTGGTGTGAACCTACCCAAAATGAATCCTGTACTAAAGGAAAAGGCTGGCAATGCTGACTTTTCCTTCTGAAAATGCTAGTTGCTTGGCTGTAATGCTTATCTGTTATGCCCCGTACACACGGTCGGATTTTCCAACGGAAAATGTGTGATAGGACCTTGTTGTCGGAAATTCCGACCGTGTGTAGGCTCCATCACACATTTTCCATCGGATTTTCCGACACACAAAGTTTGAGAGCAGGCTATAAAATTTTCCGACAACAAAATTCGTTGTCGAAATTTCCGATCGTGTGTACACAAATCCGACGCACAAAGTGCACGCATGCTCAGAATAAATAAAGAGATGAAAGCTATTGGCTACTGCCCCGTTTATAGCCCCGATGTACGTGTTTTACGTCACCGCGTTCAGAATGATCGGATTTTCCGACAACTTTGTGTGACCATGTGTATGCAAGACAAGTTTGAGCCAACATCCGTCTGAAAAAATCCTAGGATTTTGTTGTCGGAATGTCCGATCAATGTCCGACCATGTGTACGGGGCATAAGAGTATGTCTTTTTTGAGCCAGACCCAACATGCAGACCAGGAGCTCTGATTACCCAAGACCCAATTTGTTGCATGCTTGTTCTGAGCCAGTGATGCAAATAGTGAAACTAGACACAGTCAGACAAAATGTTTTTCAGAAGAATAGGTCAGCAATGTTGACCTCCAAAGCTTTCTCAGTACAGTTTCCATTGAACTGCTTTGCATAAAAAAGACTGTAGTTTGCAAAGCTCAATAGCTCAAGCTTAACCACTTCCCTACCCGCCCATAGTCATATGACGTCCACAGATGGGATCTCCCATCCTGGGTGGGCGTCATATGACGCCCTGGGATTCCCGGCCGCCTAGGGGGCGCGCGCGCGCCGCCGGGAGTGCGCGCGCGCGCCCGCCGCGTTCCTCGGGACCCGGTGCGTGTGCCCGGCGGCCGCGATGTCCGCCGGGCACCCGCGATTGCCGGTTAACCGGACCGGCATGTGGATCTGTGTGTGTAAACACACAGATCCACAGCCTGTCAGCTCTGAGGAGAGCGATCTGTGTTCCCAGAACGGAGGAACACTGATCGGTCTCCTCCCCTTGTACGTCCCCTCCCCCTACAGTTAGTAATCACTCCCTAGGAAACATATTAACCCCTCCCCGCCCCCTAGTGGTTAACCCCTTCACTGTCTGTCACATTTACACAGTAATCAATGCAATTTTATAGCATTGATCGCTGTATAAATGTGAATGGTCCCAAAAATGTGTCAAAAGTGTCCGATGTGTCCGCCATAATGTCGCAGTCATGAAAAAAAATCGCGATCGGCGCTAAAAAAATAAATAAATATTTTTTTTTAAAAACGCCATAAATCTATCCCGTATTTTGTAGACGCTATAACTTTTGCGCAAACCAATCAATATACGCTTATTGCGATTTTTTTACCAAAAATATGTAGAAGAATACTTATCGTCCGAAACTGAGGAAAAAATTAGTTTTTTAAAAAAAAAATTGGGATATTTATTATAGCAAAAAGTAAAAAATATTGTGTTTTTTTCAAAATTGTCGCTCTTCTTTTGTTTATAGCACAAAAAATAAAAACCGCAGAGGCGATCAAATACCACCAAAAGAAAGCTCTATTTGTGGGGGAAAAAGGACGTCAATTTTTTTTGGGTACAACGTCGCACGACCGCGCAATTGACGTTTGAAGTGCGACAGCGCTGAAAACTAAAAATTGGCCTGGGAACGAAGGGGGTGAAATTGCCCTGTATTGAACCGGTTAAAGTCACTATGTATGTAAATATAAAAAACAGTGTATACATTTGCCAGGACACTAGGGATCTTCAATCATCATCCAAAGGTTTTATTGAAGAATGATCACCTCACAGTGTAAAAGGTACAACATTTTGGAGCTGTGCAAGATCCTTTCTCAGATATGTGATCACATGCTTGACAAAGGTGTCCTGCCCAACTCTGAAACATTACACTGTGATGTCATCATTCTTCAATAAAACCTATGGACGATGATTGTGGATCCATGGTGTGCTGACAAATATGTACACTGATGTGTGATGTTTCCAGTCTCCAGCTGGCTGCAGCACCCGCTACCTCTAAGTACTTTACAGGAATGTGTGTGAAGGGAATATTGACATTCGTAAATTAAAAAAGACACCCCTGTCTAGCACCCACCCACCCCTTAAAAAAATGATATACAGTAACTCACAAAAGTGATTCCCCCCACCCCCCCCCCCCCCCGCACATTTTTGTAAATATTTTATTTTATCTTTTCATATGACAACACTGAAGAAATGACACTTTGCTACAATGTAAAGTAGTGAGTGTACAGCTTGTATAACAATGTAAATTTGCTGTCCCCTCAATATAACTGAACACACAGCCATTAATGTCTAAACCGCTGGCAACAAAAGTGAGTACACCTCCTAAGTGAAAATGTCCAAATTGGGCCCAAAGTGTCAATATTTTGTGTGGCCAACATTATTTTCCAGCACTGCCTTAACCCTCTTGGGCATGGAGTTCACCAGAGCTTCACAGGTTGTCACTGGAGTCATCATCCACTCCTCCATAACGTCATCACGGAGCTGGTAGATTTTAGAGACCTTGCACTCCTCCGCCTTCCATTTGAGGATGCCCCACATATGCTCAATAGGGTTTAGGTCTGGAGACTTGCTTGTCAGTCCATCACCTTTACCCTCAGCTTCTTTAGCAAGGCCGTAATCATCTTGGAGGTGTGTTTGGGGTCATTCTCATGTTAAAATACTGCCCTGTGGTCCAGTCTCTGAAGGGAGGGGATCATCCTCTGCTTCAGTATGTCACAGTACATGTTGGCATTCATGGTTCCTTCAATGAACTATAGCTCCCCAGTTCATTGCACTCATGCAGCCCCAGACCATGACACTCCCACCACCATGCTTGACTGTAGGCAAGACACACTTGTCTTTGTACTCCTCACCTGGTTTCCACCACACACGCTTCACACCATCTGAACCAAATAAGTTTATCTTAGCTTCATCAGACCACAGGACATGGTTCCAGTAATCCATGTCCTTAGTCTGCTTGTCTTCAGCAAACTGTTTGCGGGCTTTCTTGTGCGATCATCTTTAGAAGAGGCTTCCTTCTGGGATGACAGCCATGCAGACCAATTTGATGCAGTGTGCGGCGTATGGTCTGAGCACTGACAGGCTGACCCCCCCCACCCCTTCAACCTCTGCAGCAATGCTGGCAGCACTAATAAATATATTTCCCAAAGACAACCTCTGGATATGACGCTGAGCATGTGCACTCAACTACTTTGCTCGACCATGGAGATGCCTGTTCTGAGTGCAACCTTGTCCTGTTAAAGGCCGTATGGTCTAGGCCACCGTGCTGCAGCTCAGTTTCATGGTTTTGGCAATCTTCCTTTTAGCCTAGGCCATCTTTATGTAGAGCAACAATTATTTTTTTCAGATCCTCAGAGAGTTCTTTGTCATGAGGTGCCATGTTGAACTTCCAGTGATCAGTACGAGTGAGTGAGAGCGATAACACCAAATTTAGTACACCTGCTCCCCATTCACATCTGAGACATTGTAACACGAACGAGTCACATGACACTGGGGAGGGAAAATGGCTAAATGGGCCCAATTTTGACATTTTCACTTAGGGGTGTACTCACTTTTGTTGCCAGCGGTCTAGACATTAATTTGTACATATATTGTATATTACATATACATAGCTTTTTTTTCAAATGGTCTTTCCACTGGTTCAATGATGTCACAGGTCTGGTTTTTGTACCTGACTGCTGAGCTAAATGGAACTCTCAAGTTTTGTGCTGCAGTATTTTGAGCCCAGGCTGCATTATGACACAAAGGGGCAGTTTCATAACAGCCTGGGCTCAAAGAACATGGGTTAAACTATGCTATCCATCAAACTGACATCTAGTGGCAGAAAATAATTACTATGGCGGGGGGGGGGGGGGGGGTGTGCAGGGCAGCTCCAGTTAAAGGGTAATTATTGCAGCAAAAGCTGCTTTTTCCAATGTTATTACTACTGGCCTCTTTCATTTTTTCAGTTGGAGTTTAACGAAGCTCAATGATTCACTGGAGTGACCAATTTCCCTTTTTGCACCTACTCTATTCAGACAGGTCCTATGAAGTTTCAGTAATGCCGCGTACACACGATCGGACATTCCGACAACAAAATCCTGGATTTATTTTCGACAGATGTTGGCTCAAACTTGTCTTGCATACACACGGTCGGACAAATGTTGTCGGAAATTCTGAACGTCAAGAACGCGGTGACAAGCCGAGAATAATGACGTTCAATAGCCAGTGCGGCTCGTGGAATTTTGTGCGTTGGAATTGTATACATATGATCGGAATTTCCGACAATGGATTTTGTTGTTGGAAAATTTGAGAATCAGCTCTCAAAATTTTGTTGTAGGAAATTCCAACAACAAATGTCCGATAGTGAATAATATAAAATTTAAACTCACGCTGAATGGTGAAAAAACTGTGAAAAAGAAAACTAAAGCAGCTGCCACACACAAAGTGCTACTCACTAGAAATGTAAAATTATGAAAATGTGGCTCTTGCAAATGTTGTTCCAACAGAAATTCCAACAAGAAATCCTTTGATCTGATGTGCACAACACCACTCCTGAGCTCCTCTGGATACCATCACATAAGCCTGAAGTGACCCCCAGACTGCAAAGCTGGGGGTCTTGGCCATTTGGTGAGTGGGGACACATGTGGGGGTGGCGTTTCTGCACCTGAAAAGTCCTGGAGCATATGTGGTCCATTGCACTTTAAAAGTTTTTTTTCCCATTGCGGATTAGAACATTCAGCACATTTCTTTGGACTTTATTTACATGTTTTTTGCTTTGTATATTCACATTTGTATTCATCTACACTTGGTCACACATGTTTAATAACATTTGCGAGCGCCACATTTCCATAATTTTAAATGTCAGATGGAGCCTACACATGTTCAGAATTTCCGACAACAAGCTCACATCGAACATTTGTTGTCGGAAATTCCGACCGTGTGTACACAGCATTAGAGTCTGAAAGCAAATAGCTTCTGTCGTGCTCCTTCTTTCGTGTCATGGGTGTGTCCTAATATATATTTATTTGTAAAAAAAAGAAAAATACCTGGATAGCATAAAAAAATTACCATCTGTTTCCCTTTAAAATGTGCTTGTGTTGGAGGTGTTTGCAAAACTGTTTAGATGGAGGACTTCAAAGATTCTGATCGTAACATGCAGACTGGAATGTTAAACCTCTTAGGTATAATTCATTTAAATTGAAAGGCATTTTTCAGTTGACATTGTTACATGCTTTACTAATCTAATTCTTTAGATTGTAAACTGAAACGTGCTGTACGCTCTCCAAGTTGGCATATTTTATGGAAATTGAAGAACAATTTTATTTATTTTTTTTGCTGATGTTGTTAAACAATTGATTTCCTTTGCAACACATTCTGCTGACTGAGCTGCTCAGAATTACAACCGGTTTCATTAAAAATGTCTAAATGTAACTTTTACCCAAAGATAGAGTTTTATCTCATGCAAGGAAAAAGGTATAAATATATATATATATATATATATATATACACACACACACAGTATATAGTATATGCATGTTACATCATATCATATATAAATAGAACGTGCACAGTACACAAAGACACTTTTGAAATAGCCCCACTTTCCATTCCATAAAAAAGAACTAAACTCTGGAAGCTGTACCCACAAAGGCAAGTAGAGGACAAAGGATTAGTCACCAGTATTGCCCATGGCGTCCCTGCAGTTGATCTTTTCCCCACTACTGGCTTACTATGCCTTGTGTTGTACTGTTCTTGTGTTGAGGTGGCCATCTTATTAGAGGAGAACTTTCACCCTCATTTCATAGCTGCCCCCACGACTTCCAATTGTTATTTACATAGTTACATAGTTATTTAGGTTGAAAAAAGACACAAGTCCATCTAGTTCAACCAAAAGAAGAAAAAAAAATAATAGTAATAATAATATCCTATATACACAATCCTTCACCCACAGTTGATCCAGAGGAAGGCAAAAAACCCCAGCAAAGCAGGATCCAATTAGCTACAGCAGGGGAAAAATTCCTTCCTGATCCCCCGAGAGGCAATCGGATTTTCCCTGGATCAATTTTACCTATATATGTTAGTACCCAGTTATATTATTATGTACATTTAGGAAAGAATCCAGGCCTTTTTTAACATAATCTACTGAACTTGCCAGAACCACATCTGGAGAGAGTCTATTCCACATTTTCACAGCTCTTAGATCCCTTTCACACTGAGGGGCTTTTCAGGCGCTTTCACGTTAAAAAAAGCACCTGAGGTGAGTGTCAGAGGGGGAGGAGCTGCTGACCAAGATGGCCGCTTAGAGCGACCGAGAGTTGGACATGCCGACATTCTGATAAGGAAGACATGCTAAGAAGCAAGCACGCTGGAAAGCTGTTACGCTGTTAAGCTGTTACTGCTGTTACGCTGGCAAAAGGACAAGCAGACAAACTGACAAGCTGATACGCTATAGGCATCAAAGGGAACATTCCATACATACACGCCTGGTGAGAGGTCGATGGCTCCGGGGTTACCCTATTGAACCCTCCCGCCGGGAGACAGCTGAGCTGAGTGAGCGGGAGCGGAAGTAGGAGTGGAGAAAGGACCGGCGAACAGAGCAGCAACTCTCGCGGGAAGCAGGAGACCCGAAAGGGCCGGCGGAGAACGAGCCTGTGGGGTGCCAGGATCGCTTCCAGGGGCAGAGCCAGGAGACAGCGGGCGCGGCCGGGCGGGAGCCTCTGCGAGTCTGCGGAAGCGGACCGCGGGGACACCTGGTACGGACGCCCTCTCCGGCGGAAAGCTTCGGGAGCTGAACGGCAGGGATCAGGCAGACCAGGTGGTACTGGGAATACCCGGAGAGAAGCCAGAAGCCGTAAACGGTAAAGAGTATAACTCCACTTAACCTCAGAATCTCAGAGAAAACAGGTATGCGTGTGGAAATTTATTTTTAATATCTATAAACTCTGGTAATAAAACGCTCAGAAGGATTCACTGAAATAACGAAAGAAAGAAAGATAAACAAGCAGAGGAGAGAAGAGCTTACCAATCTTAGATCCAGAATCATACACTAAAACTGTCAGTTACTGCGGGATAAACAAAGTTAAAAAGAGACTGCCAAAGGCCATTAAAGAACTATAAAGAAACTAGTCCTCTTTTAGTCCCCCCCCAACCCTGTATACCACTTAACAAGTATATTAAAAAAGGGGAAGAGAGAAGAAAAGGGAAGGGGAAGGAAAAGGAAGAAAGGGGGAAAGAAAGAGAAAAGAAAAAAAGAAAAGAAAAGGGAAAGAGAGGAAGAAATGGCACCCAAGAAAGGCAGCAAAACACCGCAAAATCAAATAAATAAAAAAGATAAGGGAGAGGTTAAGAGTAAAAACACTACAGGGGCACAACCACTACAAACAACTGATATTAAGGAATTCTTCCAACAGTTACAACTACAATCCCCCCAGGTAACACAGGAATTACAAACATCACAGGAACTATCGGGTTTGGCAGAGTCATCGGTAACTTCCAGATCATCTGGGGAGGAACAAACAAGCCACCCTAGAAATAGCTCACCAATTGACAAAATAACAAACAAACAAACAGAGGAGGATAAAGAAAAATGGGACATTAGGGCGTACATTCGATCGCTCCCAACTAGGGCGGACATGGATCAATATATACATAGGTTGGAGGAATCATATAAACTGGAGATACAAGAACTAAAAACAACTACCAAAAATACACAAGAAAAAATAGACACAATAGATAAGCAAGTTTCAAAAACAGAACAAGACCTGAAAAGGATAGAGGAAAAGATTCAGAAGCAAGAAAGACAACTTAAACAAGTAATAAACAACTTAGATGAACAAGAGAATAGAAATAGAAGATCAAATATAAGAATTAGAGGATTGAAAGAAGAAGTAAGCTCAAAGGAACTAATAACAACACTACAGAAAATCTTTCAGGAAATCGCCCAAGATATAGATATAAAAGATCTAATTATCGACCGGGCACACAGAGCTACAGGGATAAGGAAGCCAGATCTAAAAAAGCCTCGAGATATTGTCTGTAAGTTGCATTTTGCCCACATAAAGGATAAAATCATGATGGCGGCCCTGCAAAATAAAAATATTCAATATGATGGAGAGCCCCTATTACTTTTCCAAGATCTATCGAAATTTACGCTGGATCGTAGAAGAGCGCTAAGGCCCCTGGTGGAACAATTAGTTAAAAACAACCTTCAATATAGATGGAAATTCCCATTTCAACTGCAAGTTCGGAAAGAGGGTCATATTATTTCATTCAGAGACTTGGAAGATTTGCCGGAGTTTTTGGATATCCTTAAAACCCCGGAACTAGCATTACCGGACTGGCCCATTCCGTACACGCAGTAGACTTAAGGAAGGAGAGGGAGGAGGGAAAGGAGGAAAAAAAAAGGAGTAATGACTTAAAAGGAATGGGAATTGTGGGGACTGGGGGATTGGAGGGGGAGGGGTAGGTTGGGGGGAGTGGGGAGAAGGAAAGGAAGAACAAGGTTTATTATTCTTGATTATATATAAATTTGATCCTTTTTTTTTTTTTTTTTTTTCCTAACATATATTACGGTTGATTATAAAGGACTAAGAGGTGACATTATTTTGATGGTTTATATATTGGGATAATGAATGAAAGGTATTCACAGGGTAATGTACTCATGCACTTATAAATCCCTATGAATTTATCAATTCAAAAAAGTAGTGCTTAATGGTAGAGAATCTGAGACATTCTTAACTTTAATTATCTAGAGCTAAACAATAGATACAGAAACGATAACAATAGGGATAGGTATAAAGAAAATACAGCATACATCGTGGCATCACTGAATTTGAATTGATGGATTATTCGGATTTTTTTTTTTTTTTTTTCTGTGGTCAATAATAAGATATAAGGAAAAATGTTAAGGGAATGGTTTATGCACTATGGTATCACTATATTTAAATTGATGATTGTTGGGTATTTTTTTTTTTTTTTGTTTTTTTTTTTTGTTTGTTTTTTTTGGGCTGTAATAATAATGTATGGGACGAAGCACTAATGAAACAGTGGACGCACTGAGATATCACTGAACTTAAAATGAGGTATTTATGTATTATAAAAAGGGAATTGACAACGAATGGGGTCACGCACAAGGGTAACTGAGGGGGGGAGGGAAGGAAAGGAAGGGGAACAGGGGGAAGAAAAAAGGAAAAATGTTAAGGGAATGGTTTATGCACTATGGTATCACTATATTTAAATTGATGTTTGTTGGATATTTTTTTTTTTTTTTATGACATTTATTATGACATTTATTATGGCTGATTATAAAGGATTAAGAGGTAGAATTAATTTGACGCCTCATATATTGGGATAATGAGGGAAAGGTATTCACAGGGAAATGCACCTATATACTTATAAATCCGTAAAAATTTATCAGTTTAAAAGGTAGTGTTTAATGGTAGAGAATTAGAGATACTCATAACTTTAATTATCTAGAACTAAATAATAGAGACAGAAACGATAACAATAGGGAAAGGTATAAAGGAAACATAGCATACACTGTGGCATTACTGAATCTAAACTGATGGATTGTTCGGATTTTCTTTAATTATGATTTATTTTCTGTGGTCAATAATAAGATAAATGTTAAGGGAATGGTTTATGCACTACGGTATCACTGATTGAAATTGATAATTGTTAGGTACTTTTTTTTTTTTTTTTTTTTTTTTTTTTTTAAAAAGGAAAGTAGCAATCTATTGGTTAATGCACAATGGTAATAGGGAATGTATATTGATTTGATTTTTTTTTATTTTTTTTTATTTTTTTTTTTTATTAGAGGAAATATTAATTTGTTGGTTTATACACTGTGACAATGAGGGAAAGGAATTCACAGGGAAAGGCACTTATAAATCCTTATAAATTTAACAACCTAAAAGATGACGTTTCATGGTAGGGAGTTTGAGATATTCCTAACCTTAATTATCTAGAACTAAATATAGGATACAAAAGCAATAACAATAGTGACAGGTATAAGTAAAATACAGTAGGGTAGGGAATGGGAAAAAAAGAAAAAAGAGAAAAAATTTTATTTTATTTATTTTTTTTTTTTTTTATGGATTTCTTGCATATGAGTAATTTAATCATCTAAGATGAAATAACAAGCATTGAAGGATTGAAGGTTTTTTTTTCTTTTTTTTTTTTTTTTTTCCTCTCCTTCTCCACCCCCCCTTTTCTTCATTGAGTAGGTGGAGAAAACGGAGGATTTTAATATAGGGGTAATAGCAGTTAATAAGTAATAAAACGGAAAAATATTGAAAGTAGATGGACCGTAAAGAAGAGGAAAAGTAGTAAAGAAAGAAGAGGGGAGAGATAGGGCTAAACTAGCAATCAAAACAAGGCAGGTGGACGACGATCGGCGCGGCAAGTCGAGGTCAGCAGGCTCAAAACCCCTTAAAGTAGGGAGCTTACTAAAAATAGTAAGATAGACTTTATTTATCCAAGTCAAATAGAAGTAGGGTAGATTGAGTGCGAGGGGTGCGCGAGTGTTTTTGTTCTCAAATTTCTTTTTTTTTTTTTTTTTTCTCTTCTCCTTCTCAGTATGGGGGGGATTAAATTTTGCTCCTTTAATGCAAGAGGCCTTAACTCTCCTAATAAAAGAAATCAAATTTTAAATTTTCTCAATAAACAAAAAGTGGATATTATACTCTTCCAAGAGACTCATTTTCGTTCAAATCACATACCAAAACTTAATAACCGATATTACAACAATTGGATACATGATACATTTGCCTATTCTAAATCAAAAGGGGTATCTATTGCCTTCCATAAGAATGTACCTTACCAAATAACACAAAAATATATGGGTAATGATGGTAGATCCCTGGTGATAAAAGTGACGATATACGGGAAGATTTTCACAATCATTAACTTGTATTTACCAAATTACGATCAGATAAGGACAGGGATAAAGGCCCTAAATAGTAGCATGGAGAAGGCAGAAGGCACAGTGATCATGGGTGGGGATTTTAATTTTGTTATGGACGTAAAAATTGATACAACTAATACCCAAGCGTATAGAAACAAGAGCCAATTAGAGGAATTTAAGGGGCTATTAGAGAAATATCATATGGTGGATATTTGGAGAGCCCAGCATCAAACTGAAAAAAACTACTCATATTACTCGAACATACATGATTCCTATCATAGGATAGATTATTTTTTTATTAACCACTCAGGAATGTTATTGACTCCATCATCGGATATAGGGGGGTTCCTATGGTCAGACCATGCCCCGGTGTTTTTGGAAATCAGGGTAATAGAGCAAGTAAAAACAAAAGGGAATTGGAGATTAAATGATAACCTGTTGAAAGACAAAGAGTGTATAGAGGATATACGCAAAACAATAAAGGATTTTGTAGAAATTCACGAGAAGGATGAAACATCAATGCCCATGCAATGGGAAACATTAAAATGCGTAATAAGGGGGATACTTATTAAGCATGGATCAAGATTGAAAAAAAATAAGGACCAAAAGAAATCTCAGCTGATAAAAGATATAGAGGAACTGGACAAAGAACACAAGCAGAATCTAAAACCATCAGATAAAATAAAGATAAAAGAGAAAAGAATGGAATTACAATCCTTGCTGGATGAGGAATCCCTTAGGATTAGGGATCGAAGGAGGGCACAATGGTATCAGTACGGGAACAAGACAGGAAAAATGCTTGCTAAAACACTAAAGGAACAACAGACCCTACCATCTATAAGTAAAATATTAAAAACAGATGGGGAATATACATATGAGCCAAAGGAAATAATGGAAGAATTTCATGCATATTATTCCAATCTATATAATATTAAATCAGAAAAAATGAAAACTCAAAACAACGCGCCCTTCCTGAGTTCTCACCACTGCGCTCAATGCAAAAAAAAGGGGGGTGTTGGCCCTCCTATAAAGATGTGGAAAAATTGAAGCACAAAGTGTGTGAAACAAATATGTGAAACTTGAACATGTGAAATGTAAATGGAGTGAATCCAAAGCTGCCACTTATTAAATAAACAGTGCAATAAATCCTATTATTCCCAAGAGCCCAAATAAATGCGATCCTGGTAGAACAATATAAGTAGCGCTAAATGCCAGTGATAGATCATACAACACTCAAAAGTGATCTAGTACATCTATCAACAACAGAATATTGAGGTAGATAACGTGAATAAATCTATATCATAGAAAACCTATTCAAATACAAAATTAATGGTGCAAGTGTGCCATACACAAGGCAATAGTAATGACACATAAACAAAAGTGAGATCAAGTGGTAAAGTCCATAAAGTCCATAGATAGACCACCGTGCAAAAAATGTGATGAATCTGGAAATGGTCCACCAATTCACTTAGTGTCAGTGACTCCACTCCCCTTAAAATCAGCACTCACCGACTCACAATGCCTCACACTCTCGTGTTTTGGCAGCAAAGCATAGATGTAATGCGCATCAGCTGGGGGTGTAGGCTCCGAATTCCTTGTTAATCCCAGTGTCACAAGATGATAGAAGATGCATGCTTGTCAAAGTAAAGTGCAGTCCTGGCATTCCACATGGCTCTGTAGGTCCCACCGCTGTTCCGGATAGCTGGAAAGGATTGAGCAGCTGGCTGGAATGGATCACAGTGTTTCACCAAAAAGCTCCACACTGAGCAGCATGCACCGTGGAACAGGAAGTGATGTCACCGGCGTCTGATTGGATCTAGGCAGGGCTGGAATCCAGCCCTGCCTAGATCCAATCAGACGCCGGTGACATCACTTCCTGTTCCACGGTGCATGCTGCTCAGTGTGGAGCTTTTTGGTGAAACACTGTGATCCATTCCAGCCAGCTGCTCAATCCTTTCCAGCTATCCGGAACAGCGGTGGGACCTACAGAGCCATGTGGAATGCCAGGACTGCACTTTACTTTGACAAGCATGCATCTTCTATCATCTTGTGACACTGGGATTAACAAGGAATTCGGAGCCTACACCCCCAGCTGATGCGCATTACATCTATGCTTTGCTGCCAAAACACGAGAGTGTGAGGCATTGTGAGTCGGTGAGTGCTGATTTTAAGGGGAGTGGAGTCACTGACACTAAGTGAATTGGTGGACCATTTCCAGATTCATCACATTTTTTGCACGGTGGTCTATCTATGGACTTTATGGACTTTACCACTTGATCTCACTTTTGTTTATGTGTCATTACTATTGCCTTGTGTATGGCACACTTGCACCATTAATTTTGTATTTGAATAGGTTTTCTATGATATAGATTTATTCACGTTATCTACCTCAATATTCTGTTGTTGATAGATGTACTAGATCACTTTTGAGTGTTGTATGATCTATCACTGGCATTTAGCGCTACTTATATTGTTCTACCAGGATCGCATTTATTTGGGCTCTTGGGAATAATAGGATTTATATAATATTAAAGCATCACAGTGGAACAAAGGGACGGATTGGAATAGAGGAAAAATTAAAGAATATATAGAAGAAACAGCCCTTCCTAGATTCCCGAAAGAGATATACGAGGTAATGGAAAACGATATCTCGGTGGAAGAGATCCAACAAGTGATTAAAGAACTAGTCCCGGGAAAAAGTCCAGGGCCCGACGGATACACCACTAGATTCTATAAGAATTTTCAAGAAATAATTGCCCCTATACTGGGAAAAACATATAACTCTATATCTGATAAACAAGGTTTTGTACCACAAAGCACAGAGGCTCATATTACCTTGATTCCAAAAGCAGAGAAGGACCATACGCTATGTAAAAACTACAGGCCAATTTCTTTAACTAATATAGACATACGTATATATTCTAAAATTATTGCGAATAGAATAACACCAATCCTACCTAACTTTATAAAATTAGATCAAGCCGGATTTACAAAAGGGAGAGAAACTAAGGATAACATTATAAAAACCTGTACATTGATGGAATTTGCTCAAAGAACAGCTATCGAAACATGTATGCTGGTCGTGGATGCAGAAAAGGCATTCGATAGGATAGGGTGGAGTTTTCTAGAAGAAACACTAAAACAACTCGGTATGGGCCCGAAAATGCGTAATAGGATAGCGGCCCTGTACTCCAACCCAAAACAAAAGTGAGAGTAAATGGCATGTTATCAAAGGACATAAAAATATCAAATGGCACCCGTCAGGGGTGTCCTCTGTCCCCCTTGTTGTTTGTACTTACAATGGAACATCTAATCACTGCAATCAGAAATAATAAAGAAATTAGAGGGATAAAGGTGGGAGAGAAAGAATATAAAATAGCGGCGTACGCGGATGATCTACTAATATACATAACTAATCCCAGTAAAACTATACCAAATCTAATGAAAGAATTTAAGAGATTTGGGGAATTAAGCAATTTCAAAATAAATTATGATAAATCAGAGATATTGAATATATCAGTAAGTAAAGAGGGTTTCTCACGACTGCAAAATGACTTCCCATTTAAATGGAAGCAAAACGTAATAAAATATTTGGGAATCCTTATAACAAAAGATTTAAAACAACTACAAGGGATGAATTACGAAAAAGCAATTCGAGACGCCATTAAATTATTACAGAAATATGACAGAATGACATATTCATGGACGGGAAGAGTTAATATTGTGAAAATGGATATTCTGCCAAAGCTTTTGTATACTTTCCAATCGATACCGCTGGAACCCCCAAGAAAATTGATGAAGGAGTTAAGAAAAGCGATAGTCGAATTTATATGGGCGCACAAAACTCCCCGGATAAAAAGGGAGAACTTAATCAGGAAAAAAATGAATGGGGGGCTTGCGCTACCAGACTGCATGAAATATTTACAGGCAGCATCACTGACCAGCATAATAGACTGGTACCATAACAGAGAAAACAAGCAGTGGGTAAGTATAGAAGAGGAAATAATAGGGCCCCAATTAAAAGTCCTTCCATGGGTGGAACCCCACCTAAGATCTAAAAGAAGTGAGCTGACACTTTTCGTAAGTGCTACGTTAAAGGTATGGGACGGTATAATAAAAGAAGGGAAGCTTTCTACAATACTGGGACCGATGACCCCAATGTTTTATAACCCGGAATTCCCTATAGCAATGATGAGTAAAAATTTCCTAAAATGGAATAGATCGAAAGATATAAGACTAGCCCAGGTCCTTGAGAATGGTAAAATACCTACACTAAGGGAAATGGGAGAGGGGAATAAAAATAAATGGCTGCAGCACCAACAATTACAGGCCTTTATAGAACCAAAAATAGCCAGGTTAAGCAGACCATTGACCAGATTTGAAAAACTGTTGCTGGGAGAACAGGCCCCGATCAAGAACTTATCGAAGATATACGACGAACTAATACCGAATAGCCCCCTTAAAGAATTAACGAGCGTAAGGAAATGGGAAGCAGCAATTGGTAGACCCTTATCAGAAAGAGAATGGGAAAAGATTTTCAAAATTATACATAGAACAACCATATCAAATAAATATCAAGAGAGAAATTATAAAATTGTAATGAGGTGGTATAGAAGCCCTGTCACCTTAAATTCAATTAACAAAAGAAATACGGATCTGTGCTGGAGATGTAAAGCAGAAAAGGGAACAATGGAACATATATGGTACGGATGTCATCGAGTAAAAGAATTCTGGAACAAGATATACGAGATCTATCATAGGATATCGGGAGTAGAGATAACCCCGAGTTTGGAAATTTCATTACTGTCTTTGTTACCAAAGTCAATAAAGGCAATGAAAAAAGACATCATTCATTATATGACATCAGCAGCAAGAACAATAATAGCAAAAAACTGGAAAAAAACAGAGAAACCAGCTATAACAGATTGGATATGTGAAATGAATGAAATACAATATATGGAAGAGCAAATTAGAGAGGAAGGGCATATAACAAACCAATTATCTGAAATTTGGCAAAAATGGGAAGAGTTTCGGTCATCGCAACAAATATCAGAATTTATATAAGGAAGGAGGAAAGGAAAGGGAAGAATTATTATTTTTTTTTTTTTTTGTATGTATGAGAAGAGATGGATGGGGGAGGGGGGGAGGGTAAGGGCGAGTAGGAAGTGGGGGTTTAATATGGAATTATGTAGATGTTTAAAGCCTGTTAAGTAAAAACATTTTATGTAAAAGGAGTAAGAAAAACATGCTGTATAATGTTATGGTTAAATGGAATGGTATGATATTTGCGATTGTTTTAAATGAAGTGGAAAACTTAATAAAATGAGATTGAAAAAAAAAAAAAAAAAAAAGCACCTGAAAAGCTCACGAAAACCTTTTTCCATTCAAATCAATGAATGCTTTCACACTGGGGCAGTGTGCTGGCAGGGTGGTGCAAAACACCACTCTTCATTGAAATTAATGATAAGCTCTTCAAAAGCACAAGAAAAGCACTCAGTGTTTTACTGGCAGTTTGGAAGTACCTCAGTGTGAAAGGGGCCTTACTGTGAAGAAACCCTCCGTATTTGGAGATTTTTTCCTCTAGACATAAAGAGTGCCCCCTTGTCCTCTGTGATGACCTTAAAGTGAATAACTCAACAAGTTCACGATATGGACCACGTATGTATTTATACATGTTGATAATATCCCCCCTTAATCTCCTCTTCTCAAGAGGGAATGGATTCAGTTCCTCTAATCTCTCCTTATAATTGAGCTCATCTTATCAGTTTGGTTGCCCTTCTCTGCACTTTCTCCAGTTCCCCAATATCCTTTTTGAGAACTGGTGCCCAAAACTGATCTGCATATTCCAGATGAGGTCTTACTAACTATTTATTTATTTAGAGAAACTAGATAAATCTCAATCAGCGCAACCTGTACCACAAAACTCAAATGAATAATCAAATGTGAATAAATGTTGTTGCAAGTTATAGCACTAAATGGTGATTTTATAGCATCCTCCCTTTAATTTAAATTCAAATAATAAGTACAGCGCAACAACAATTGTGATACCAACCAATCCATACATAAATAATAAGTACTGTAATGTGATGTTAGATTAATGCATGTATAGAAATGTGAAAATCACATTTCTGTGTTACTTAGTCCATAAATACAAATTTATAAAATTTATAAAACAGTATACAAAAAAAATGTTTAAAAATGATACACAGTCCAGCACCCTAGTGCAATCAGTGACCATCTATCTTCACTTATTCCAATGACTTGTGCACCTCCACCAAACATGTGAAAAACCTGCTCACCTTAAATACATCAAAAATAGGCTCATCTGTATCATCTAGACAACTTTAATCACTTCAAACTCTCCACAACTCTCCTCAGATACAGGATACAAGATGGATGGACCTTCCGATTCCAAGTGCACTCGTGTATCATCAAACATAATTCACATGGAACAGGAAGGCAGAAAACATAGTGCTTGCTCTCTATTTCCAAAGATTTATTAAAACCTCTGCCCACACCGGACACTTACAATAGTAAAAACACAATGCGCTTTATGATACCGCGACCTCCACCTACTCATCACTATACACTGAGATGGTGGTGGCGTGACATCACGGGCTCGGCTCCTCCCTTCTAGACGCATTGCGCCCTCCGATTTGGCTTCTTCAGCAGGCAGGGAGCGAACTAACCCGAGCCTTTAAATAGCATCCTACTACATCTCCATGGTGACAATATACAACCCGTGGGAACAGGAAGCGTTTCAACACCAAACAAAAAATACTTCTTCAACCACCAGGCACAGCGCTGTATACTAGCAGATAAATAAACAAAGTATCGAATGTACTCATTTCATACTGTATTTTTAAAAATGTCAAAAATCCTTCCCCCCACCTCTGGGGACCTCGCTATATACTATCAGATAGATGAATAAGTAAATGAAATGCTAAAAAAATTCATTCAATATTGATGCTGTATATAAAATTATTAATAATTAAGTCAGCGTGAATCCCATTGGATCTATGTGAATGAATGGCGCGGCTGTGCAGGGCTGTTTTCAAACAGGGGCAGCGGGAGCAGGGCAAGGACCCCGTTCCTGCTGTCACATAGAGGGGAGGTCTGGCGGCAGGATGCGGGTGCATAGAATCATGTTAGATGTTACACTGTTAATATGTGTGTAACATGTAACATGCTGCTAAAGATGAACTTATCCTTTAAACTTTATCCTTATTCTTTAAACTTTAAAATGCAAAGACCCAAAAAAAGTATAAGTAAATTGTTACCGTACTGGGACCCAAGTAGAGAGATATTACCCAAAATGTCAGCAAAGATGCACAAAAACAAATAACAATTGACATAAAATAAAATAAACAAGCACAGAAAGCGTAAATGTATTTTTTTAATCTTAGTATAGTTTTCAATGTTCTCTCAGTTGTATAGCAGAAAAACACATTTTTGATAAAACAGCTTTATTTTAATACAGAGAATAGATTCCAGAGCATTATTATAGTGTAACTGCTCATACATGTACAAAAACTGCGGAATCTCAGGCAAATATAAAAGACATAAGTCAATGTAGCTCTGTATTTTTAATACAATAGCAATTTTTGTTTGTTTTTGTTTTTTGTTATACCTGAATTCTGTTGAATTTTGTTGTTAAGTAACAGCAACCGAGAGTGACTCTTCCTTATTGAAGGGGCTGAAGATAAAATGAGAACACAATGCTCCGCTGGCTGAAGAATGGTGATATATCTTCTGAGATATAGGGTTCTGAGATACAAGGGCTGGGATTGATACTTGAGAGGTCAGCCTTTGGCTCTTCCCAGTGTTAGTTATGTACAGATTGGGAGTGCTGGTTTGGACACTCACTGGAAGGTTGTGTGTGACTTGGGACATTTGGTGCTTGTGTTTGTGGTACCGACCTGAGAGAACAGAACCCTCTGTATAGAGCTGAGAGCAAGAATGTAATGCCTGTACCAGCAGGACGATGAGCAACTAAGAGATAGATGGACCGAAATTTGGCCTGTTCAGCAGGGACCGGATGAATTGCAATCTGTGTGTGACCCTCCCTGTTTGACAAAAGTACATTTTTTCCACTTCTGTCAAACAAGCCGTTGCTGATCATTGTATATTGACAGTGGAGAGTCCCCGCTGTCATAATACAATGTCACAGTTGGGAGGATTCCTCTATTCACCTCGTGTTTGTGGATAGTGAAATCCATTCATTTTTTTTTTCAATCATCCCACTGCTTGAACAACAGAAAACTAACCATTTATATCCAGCGTAAGGTTAATCTGGGAAGGTTTGGCTTCCGGGGTGTGAAAGAAGCTGCTGAGCCCTGAGTACTATGAAACAATTGTGGAATTAGTACTAAAATGGAAAGAGACTCGTCATCAGCTGTAGTTTTGTATCAAGTTTGGAAGTATGGTTGCCCCCCTCATGACTGATGATCTAATGGGGGTTAATTCAAGAAGCAGCAGGAGAGGTTCACAAAGCAAATGTAGCATACTCTAGTTAGGTAGGTGCTAGAGTGAGGATTTTTTGTTGGCAGAGTAAATTTAGGCAGCCCTAGCTGGTTGCTAGGCCTGTTTGTTTTCATTTTGGGCTGGGAGTGGCTCAGGGTAGCAGCTAGTCACTCACAGGCCGCATTACTTCACCGTCACCTCCCTTTTCCTTTTAGAAAGTGCTAGAAGGAGAGGAGGGGAAGAGAGGTGGGGCTGCCTAGGGTATCTTAACTACTTCAGCCCCGGACCATTTGGCTTACCAAAGACCAGAGCACTTTTTGCGATTCGGCACTGCGTCGCTTTAACTGACAATTGCACACGTGCGACGTGGCTCCCAAACAAAACTGACGTTCTTTTTTTCACCACAAATAGAGCTTTCTTTTGGTGGTATTTAATCACCTCTGCGTTTTTTATTTTTTGTGCTATAAACAAAAAAAGAGCGACAATTTTGAAAAAAACGCATTGTTTTTTATTTTTTGCTATAATAAATATCCCCAAAAATATATAAAAAAACATTTTTTCCTCAGTTTAGGCCGATACGTATTCTTCTACATATTTTTGGTTAAAAAAAATCGCAATAAACATTTATTGATTGGTTTGCGCAAAAGTTATAGCGTCTACAAAATAGGGGATAGTTTTATGGCATTTTTATTAATAATTTTTTTTTTACTAGTAATGGCGGCGATCAGCGTTTTTTATCATGACTGCGACATTATGGCGGACACGTCGGACAATTTTGACACATTTTTGGGACCATTCACATTTATACAGCGATCAGTGCGATTAAAAATGCACTGATTACTGTGTAAATATGACTGTCAGTGAAGGGGTTAACACTAGGTGGTGCTGTAGGGGTTATTCTAAGTGTGGGGGGAGGGGCTACGTGTGACACATCACTGCTCCCGATTACAGGGAGCTGTGATCAGTGACAGTGTCACTAGGCAGAACGGGGAAATGCTTGTTTACATTAGCATTGCCCCGTTCTTCCTCTCCGTGAGACTATCGTGGGTATCCCCGCGGACATCGAGTCTGCGGGACGCGCGATCCTACTCACGGAGCTCGCAGCGGTGCGCACGCATTGGCACAGCAGCAAATTCAAAGGGACGTACAGGTACGCCCATTTACGCAGCCATGCCATTCTGTCGATGTATATCTATATGCGGCGGTCGGGAACCGGTTAAGGAGCCTTGACCAATCCCCAACTTGGATTGGCAGGAGGCCAGCCTCCTCAAATACCTGGGGTCAGCCCAGCTGGGGAGGAGTTGTCGGTGGAAAAGCTGGAGTGAGAGAGTGTAAAGGCTGTTGGGGCCCACAGGAAACTCCCCAGTCTGGGGGTGGTGACCCTGGGCTGGGGCTCGGGTGCATCCAGGAGGAGTGTTGAGATCCTGGAAGGAGAGGCACATGAGAGAGCAAGTAGGAGACAGTGGGAGGGAACAATTCTAAGAGTCTCCCTGGAGGACAACTGGTCGCAGCCAGGGGGGCTGGTGAGTGGAGCATAGTCGGGAGGACTGGGGAGGCAACGCCTGATAGAACTGGGAGATTGCAGTCAAGATGGGTGCAGAACAAGAAGAGAGGACTGTGAGAAGGGCAGTGGAGAGAGGTCATTGCAGCCAGATCTATTGAGAAAGCCCAATCAGAGGGTGATACCAGGGACAGACTGACAACTCATGGGGCCCCCGGGCAATAGAAGATTATGGGGCCCCCAGGCTTACAGGTGGCCGCTATGCCAGAAGTAAGTAACAAACAAAACAACATATAGAGTACAGCAGTCAGGATGAGTGCCATGCTCACATCAGAGTCCTCCCTTACATCAAAGTCCCAACATTCTCCCTATACATCACAGTCCGCAAAGTCCTACCTTATGGCAGAGCCCCCCCCCCCCCCAGTGTGTCACCTTCTATCGGTGTCCCCTTACACACACCTTAGTGCTTGGTGTGGCAGGCAGCTGGCAGGAAAAGGCCTTTAAATTAGAAAAAAAAATCCACTTATTGCAGGCTCTGAACTGCACAAGTGAGTTTTAGAGCCAGCGAAATAATGAATTGCTGTGGTTGGCCTCAGATCTGGCAGTGGGGCGTGTGAATAAAAGCCATGCTTAATGTGTGCCATATCACCGCACAGGCACGCACCCAGACCCGTCCTGCTGCCTGATCCGAGGCCGGGTTCAGCAGTTCACCATTCAGCTGCCTCCGAATGGCAACAAGTGGATTTTTCACGGGCATAGGATTGTTAGATCAAATTCTGTTTAGCGGCAGTAGGCACAAATAAAACATACAGTATACATACACATACACAATACATACATATAGACACACACATTATACATATATACACATAGACACCAGTGGCGGCTGGTGCTCAAAATTTTTGGGGGGCACAAACAAACTGAAAAAAAAATCAATTGCAGCCACTGTGCCCATCAAACGCAGCTACTGTGCCCAAACGCAGCTACTGTGTCCATCAATTGCTGCCACTGTGCCCATCAAATGCAGCTACTGTGCCATCAAACGCAGCCACTGTGCCCATCAAACGCAGCCAGTGTGCCATCAAACGCAGCCACTGTACCCATAAATTGCCGCCACTGTACCCTAAATTGCTGCCACTGTACCCATCAAACGCAGCTACTGTGCCCATTAAACGCAGCTACTGTGCCCATCAAACACCGCCACTGTGCCCATCAAGCGCAGCCATTGTGCCCATCAAACGCAGCCACTGTGTCATCAAACCCAGCCACCGTGCCATCAAATTCAGCCACTGTACCCATAAATTGCCGCCACTGTGCCCATCAAACGCAGCCACTGTTAGATTTGCGATCTACCATATGTTAGGTAAATTTAGTAACTTGTTCGTTAAGAAGGTTAGATTTGCCTCTGTTCCAGCTTGGCTGACGTTGTGTGTGTTTCCATACTGACCGGTGGGTGTCGCTGTTATCACTGGTCAGTGTTGGAAAGGCAACGTGTCGAAGCGTATGGATGCTCTTCTGTCCCGGAGACAACTTGGTGGAGGTGGTCCTCAGAGTTGCATTCTGGGCGAGGGTATTTATGGGACAGACGCCATATTGTGGGGTTCATTTTACAGCCACCTGCTGGCCCTCCTGGCCGACAGGTATGCGTTAGAGAGCAATCTCGTGGTCCTCCGTCCCGGAGGCCCACGTCGCTGAGGCGCAGGGGTGGGCCCAGAAGCTTGTCTGGGGCCTACCACAGCAGCCGAGGAATGGTCCTGAGCTGTTTATCCAGAGTGAAGAAGCTGGACAACCGAGGAGATCCCAGGGGAGGACCCGTCATGGAAGGATCACGCAGCGTGCTGGTCTGGAGAGGGGCCTGGTGACTTGGTTGGAGGACGTATCCTAAAAGTAACTATACAGCATAGTGTTGCCGGGTTGGCTTAAAGGTTCAAGCACTGTGACTGACGTTCATTGCAGAAAGACCAATACATCCTGTGGCAGAGGTTTGTACAGGTTTATCCCAAACAAGTCTGTGGCAGAGACTTTTGTTCGTGCTGCGTACTGGCTGCTAGGCAAGTGAGAGAGGCCTATCCAGGCGAGTAAAGAGTGTGTCCCACGAGGGGAGCGCATTCTATTGTAATATCCAAATTCTACCAGGACATTTGTCAAGAATCTTACAAGAAGATATTTGAGTGTCTTCTGCAGTTTCCCTTCTGCCTCTTTCCTTCTACTTCCTTAGTAAATCGTTTAATAAAGCATTGAAAACGTACTCAAGTGTTGGTGCGTGTATCGTCCAGAGGTAAACTCAATGGAACCCTAGACCCACTGATGAAACAGAGGGAAGGAGAGTGAAGGTAACAAGCCCGCTTAAACCAGCAGCTCCATCGAGAGTTATTGCTACAAACAGTTTGCAGCATGTGAAGTGCTGGAGGAGGTACTGTGTCCAGCAAGTGTTTGTGCTGGAGAGAAGATTGAAGTGTATATACTAGAGTGTATATAGGAGTCCCAAGCAAGTTTGCACTGAAAATTCATGGGCATCCCATAATTCCCAAATTCCCATCCAAGTTTAATCCCCTCAAATAAAAAAACAAAACAAAGCTATGGACTGTTCAATGTCTCTGAATGACTTAGAAATGGATGTCTGGCTGGGCAGGGTGACAAAGGGAACCGCTACATTCAGCAAACCCTACGGGGGCATGGCTATGCAATGATCCACAAAATGAATGAAGCGGATGTGTGCAGTGCAAATTCCTCTCTAGCAAGCACCAAAGTAGTAACATCACCAAGTCTCATTCCAATTCTCATGAGACTCAGACTAGTCAGAGACATCAGTACCCTAGATTATATTATATGGCAGATATACAGCTACGTAACTATAGGCATCTTCACGTGCAAGTGCACTGCTATCTATATTTCAGGCAGAAATTTAAGACAGAGTTAAGTTTTTTTCGGGCACAATTAAAGTGATTGTAAAGTCTCCTCTTCTCGGGTCCCTCTTCACTGCTCCTGGTCCCTCCCTCCTGACGAGTGCCCCCACAGCAAGTAGCTTGCTATGGGGGCACCCGAGCCGAGTCACAGCTCCCTGTGTCCATTCAAACACAAAGGCCCGACCCGGCCCCGCCCCCTCTCTTTCTGACTTTGATTGACAGCCATGGGAGCCAATGGAGCCACTGCTGTGTCTCAGCCAATCAGGAGGAGAGTCCCAGACATCGCTGGAGAGAGATGGGGCTCAGGTAAGTAATTAGGGGATGCTGGGGAGGCTGCCACACACAGATTAAGAGAGATAAGAAAAAACCTTCTGCCTTTACAACTCCTTTAATATTCCTAGGTGATCCCTTTAAGACAGTAAAATATTTTTACATCAGGTCCACTTTAAAAAAGAATAAACTCCAGCCAAAAGTTCAGGTTTGAAAAAAGAGAGAAAAGGTAAGAAAAGGTGTTTACTGATGGATGCAATTGTTTCTCTTATTTCCTGTTCCAAAGACACAACAGGAAGTGAGAGGGAACCCCACCTTTGATAGCTTTTACCAGAATTCATGTCCCAATTGGGAGGTCTCTATATCTCTTCTGGTGACCACTATAAGATTTTGGATTTCACTTCATTTAACAGTGGTCAGCAGGACAGAAACTGAGTGAATATGCCACACAGTGGAATTCCCTGTTCCAAGAGCTATCAGCCAAAATCAAAGTACACAAATGCATCCCTTTAGATGTGTGTTTACGGTTTAAAATATATTTTTTTCATAAAATATATATCAATTTCATCCTATGGTGAACCATTATATTTATTATTATTATACAGGATTTTTTATAGCGCCAACAGTTTACGCAGCACTTTACAATATAAAAGGGAGACAATACAGTTACAATACAATAAAATACAATAGGGTTATGCTCAAAAGAGCTTACAATCTAATAGGGTGGGACAAGCGGTACAAAAGGGTGTAACTGTGGTGAATGAGCGGATGCAAGTGATAAGAGATTAGTTGGAGGCGTGATAGGCTTCCCTGAAGAGATGAGTTTTCAGGGATCGCCTGAAGGCAGCCAGAGTAGAAGATAAGCGGACAGATTGAGATAGAGAGTTCCAGAGGATGGGAGAGGCTCTGGAGTAGTCCTGGAGATGAGCGTGGGAGGAGGAGACAAGGGAGCTTGAGAGCAGGAGGTCTTGAGAAGAACAGAGAGGACAATTTGGGTGATATTTGAAGATAAGATTGGTGATATAGATTGTAGTATTTTGAATATAATTCGCTGGACAATCCGCAGTCAGCATAGGGATTGGCAGACACTGAGCAGTTGGTAAGGTAGATGAGTCTGGCAGCGACATTCATGATAGACAGAAGAGGTTATAGCCTATGGAGAGATAGGCCTATGAGAAGGGAGTTGCAAGGCGAGAGATAACGAGGGAGTGAATGAGTAGCTTGGTGGTTTCATTACATTAAGTTATGCTTAGAATGGTTAGCCAGAGTTCTCTTGATGTCTGGGGACCCATGGCTTTCAGTTAAACCAGTGCCTAAACAGAGCACCTAGGATTTTAGAAGAGATAATAAAGTGACGCCATCTATCTATAACATGGTTAATATGCCACCAGGTGTGATACCAGCTTCATATTCTGGATGGTCAGTGTGAATCCTGAAAGGCAAGGTCTTCAGGATTTGACCATAATCAAATGGTTACATGTGAAGATGTTTTTTTTCTGCGTGAAGGTCATGTTGAATGGGCAGTATTTTCATTTCATGTGCTGCTGTATATCGCTGTTCACCCACCTATGTTAGTTGCACAGCCAAGCAGGAAACTGTAGGAAAGCTATAGTCTACTTACCAATTTTTATCAACACATAAAAGTGATTATAGCATATCAAGCATATCGTTTTTAATCATATATGTAATCAAGGGCGGCCATATTTGCTCCTTACATATGCAAGCTGTGCTACTGTATACTGCTCCCCTATGCAAGTCTACCAGTCAGAACTGATTGAAAGCAATACACTCTCTATGTGGCTGAGATTTTTCCAGTTATTGATCATAAATAATTGCATTAAAAGAACCACATAAGAAGTCTGTGAATGTGTAACGCAATAATGGAAATAAAGCACTTCAAACATCTAAAATATGGACTTTGCATAAAAATAGAAATGTGTGATTTGTCACGGGTGACTTATGTTGGATAGCATGGATTTTAGGGCTGTCATCCTATTCTTTCCTTCAATACTTGGATTCACTACATTGAGCTGGAACAAGCACATGCCTTACCTAATTTCAGTGCTGGTTCAAAGTAGTGAACCAAGGATAAGTATAACAGCCCTATAACCTTCTTAACCAATTAAGCTTTTGCAGCTTGATATTTTTTTTTCAAGAAGTGTTAAGGTCATTATTGCAGTAGTAACTCAAGATTTATGCAAATACACACCATAGATTATCTGTGCTTTCCACACTAAACCAATGCCTGTAGACAAGTGGGGCCGCACCTTCAGCATGTCACAAGACTGTGCTAAACAAACAAACGTGTTTTCTTCGTCGGGGTCCCAGAGCCCTGCTTGCCATTGATTGCCTTCTTTTAAGGAAGTACTATTTTTGCTCTCATTTGGCAGTAGGCTCCCAATGAGACTACAAATAGTGCTTATCGCAGCAGTCTCTTTCCTGTTATATATCAGTAACTCCTCTCTCCCACTGGTAATTGTTTCCTCTCACTGTCCTATTCACAGCGAAGTTCCACTTCCATCAGAATCAACTAATTTCATCTACCGCTCTGAATTATTTATTTTATTATTTATTTTTTTGCTGTAGAAAAAAAACAGTTTTCAAGTTTAAGTAGCAGAAACACTATGCATTATTAATCTGTATTGTGTTACTGGAGTGCATACAGTATTTTGAAACCATTCATTAGAAATAATCAGCTTAGAAGAGGTTTAATGTACTCAGTGGGATCGTTTCAGCGGCAATCCAGGCAGGAAATGTTTGTTGCTCTATATTTATAGTTCAGCCTAGAAACTTTCAGAGAGTTTGGTTGGGGAAGGATTCTCACCAGGGCTGGATTAAGAGCATCATGGGCCTGGTGCTGAGGTTTTTGGTGGGCCTTTTTATGGAAATAAATTCCCGGCTTCTTAATGTCCTGGAAAGGTCTCTGGGAGCTCTGGAAGCTCTCACAATCTCTATGAGGGTAGAGACTGCGGCTCCCCCAGAGATTGCCTGATAAAGACACCAGTGCTCCCGCAGAAACTGCTCCAGAGAATTCTGCCACAGAGACTACCCCACATGTCACAGGGACTGTCCCCCATGTATCAGGGACTGTCCCACATTACAGAGACTGTCCCACATGTCACAAACTGTCCCATGTCACAGGGGCTACCGCACATGTCACAGAAATTGTGCCATGTCACAGAGACTGCCCCCCCAGCGCTCACTGTCTAGGAGAGAGAAGCACCAGTGCTGTAACCACAGCGTCGACGGACCCAAAAAATAGAGAAAAAAAAGCTCCACCTCGATGGGAGGCGTCCCGCCGACTGCTGCCTTTTCTTCGCGGTGACAGCTGTTATATAGGCAAGGGCGGGGCCACCCGGTGATGTAACCGAGTGACCCCGCCCCTTCTGACGTCATGTTGCGGGACACTTTTTTTTTTAATTAAGGAATTGTCAAAAACTGTCTTTTGTGTTTTTTACTTTTTGACACTTTCTTTTGGGTAGGGGTACAATGTACCTGATACCCATTCACATGGGGGGCAGAATCTGGGGGCCCCCTTGTTGAAGGAGGCTTCCATATTCTGATAAGCCCCCTGCCCGCAGACCCCCACAACCACTGGGCAAGGGCTGTGGGAATGAGGCCCTTGTCCCCATCAACATGGGGACAAGGTGCTTTGGGGGGACTCCAAAGCACCCTCTCCATGTTGAGGGCATGTGGCCTGGTATGATTCGGGGGGGGCTCGCTCGCCCCCTTCCATCCTATCCTCTAGGCTGCATGCTCGGATAAGGGTCTGGTATGGATTTTGGTGGGGACCCCCACGCCAATTTTTATTTTCATTTTGGCGTGGAGTTCCCCTTAAAATCCATACCAGACCTGGAGGGCCTGGTATGGATTTTGGGGGGGACCCCATGCTGTTTTGTTTTTTTTACTTTAGTGTAAAGTTCCCCTTAATATCCATACCAGACCTGAAGGGCCTGGTATGGACTGGGGGGGGACCCACGCCGTTTTTTTCTTTGATTTTTATCTATATTACTGAGAGTCGGCAGGACATTACAGCCACGAGCAAGTTTAAATGACATTTTTTCCTTTAGCACACAAATGCGCTACTTTACAGGCAAACTAGGGGGACCCCTCCCCCCGGGGCACGATATTTAAAGGATATTTATCGCCCCCCCTCACTACGCACAGGATCAGGCCCCAACCGCTACAACCCTGGCAGACAGACAATACCAGAAGCCTCAAAAAATGTAGCCGCGCTCTTGAGCGTGTGTGGTGTAAAACTAAGTCACAGCAAGATTTCAGCCAATATAAATCTGCCCCCCAAAAATACCATTCCTGCCTCCACACTGCCAAACAGACCTACTTTATCACTCTCATTAACACCCTCTCACGCAGTCCCCGTCAACTCTTTTCTACTTTTACCACTCTACTTCGTCCTCCATTACCCCCCCCCCACTAACTTACTCACTGCCCAGGAGATTGCTAATCACTTCAAAAATAAGATTGAGACAATCTGTCTCCAGACCTCCGCTCTACAGATATCTCCCTCACTTTACACTCCTTGTCCTCCTGCACAATCAATACTTCCCTCTTTTAACCCAGCTACTATAGAGGAAGTCACTAAACTTTTTTCTAATGCCCACCTGACCTCCTGCCCCCTGGACCCTGTTCCTTCTCAAATACTACGGTCACCATCTGACTCAATCCTACACTCCTTAACTCATATCTTCAACCTCTCACTCTATAACGGAATTTAGTAGACCAGACTGTGTGGACTGCACAGAGGAAACCAGAAACGTATGTAAGTGCAAAAAATATTGATGTTTATTAAATAGGTGTCAAGTACGTGAAATATAAACAGTGCAAAAACCAACCACAAACCCACAAACAATAAATAGTATATACAGACAAATGGAGATACCGGAATCGTAAACAAAGCCAGGCTGAGGTCATACACAAGGAGGTCAGCAGATGGGTAAGGACAGGAAACCAACAGGACAGGGAGAGGATGGATGGATAGGCTGCAGGGCAGGGATCCAAGGGAATCAGGAAACAGGAGGGACAAGTACAGGATGGGCTCGGGATAGGGATCGGATCAGATCAGGACAGAAACAGGCTCAAGGTCAGGATTACAGGCATCAAGATAAGGGCACAGGGAGAAAGACACCAAGGCAAGGATGTAAGGGTATTTATCAGACTGCAGTGATTTGACCTCACGTTACACCTGAGCGCAGAAGGTGCTGCCTGCTCCACGCTGCCGGAACACACCCGCTGGTGGACACCGGTACTACGGCCCAAGGATACAACATTGCCACCAGCAGGTGAGTCCTCTTATTACAGGTCCTTGATGTTGGAAGAAACCCGCTGGTGGACACTGGTACTGCGATCCAAGAGACCGACAGTGCCACCAACGGGTGAACCTTTTCATGACACACTCTCTACTGGCATCTTCTCCAACCCTCTAAAACATGCGCTAGTCACTCCCATACCAAAAAAAGCCTCACTAGACCCCACCAATCTTAACAACCTAAGACCCATCTCTTTGCTCCCTTTTGCCTCCAAACTCCTTGAACGTTTAGTCTACGACCGACTGAGCAACCACCTCATTGTGAATAACCTTCTTGATCCCCTTCAGTCTGGATTTCGCCCAACAGCACTCCACAGAAACTGCCCTCCTCAAACTCACAAACGACTTACTAAGAGCCAAAACCAACGGTCATTATTCCATTCATTTATTATACTCCTACTCTCTGACCTTTCTGCTGCCTTTGATACAGTTGACCACCCCCTCCTCTTCAAAAAACTCAATTTGCTCGCTCTCTCTATGGCTGCATTCTCCGTTGGTTTGAATCTTACCTTATCTTATCTCATCGCACCTTCAGTGTCACTTACAACTCCACTTCCTCTTCTTCAACTCCTCTTACCTTTGGGGTCCCCCAAGGTTCTGTCCTTGGACCTCTACTATTCTCGATCTACACGTCCTCCCTGGGTCAGCTGATAGCCTCCCATGGCTTTCACTACCATTTATATGCTGATGACACCCAAATCTATCTCTCTGCCCCTCAGCTCACCCCATCAATCTACTCACGCATCACTGATTTACTAACAGACATATCAGCCTGGATGTCAAACCACTTCCTCAAACTGAATCTATTTAAAACTGAGCTCTTAATATTTCCTCCCCCCGTGCCCCCTCCCCTGACTTCTCTGTCAAGATCAATGGCACATCTATCAGTCCGTCCCCACATGCCAGGATGCTAGGGGTAACCTTAGACTCTGAACTGTCTTTTCACGCCCACATACAATCCCTGTCCAAATCATGCCGCCTTAGCCTCTGCAACATTTCCAGAATGCGCCCCTTTTTAACTAATTACACCACCAAGCTTCTAATTCACTCCCTGGTTATCTCTCACCTCGACTACTGCAGCTCCCTCCTCATTGGATTACCTTTACATAGACTATCCCCCCTTCAGTCCATAATGAATGCCGCTGCAAGACTCATCCATCTTACCAACCATTCAGTGTCCTCCACCCCTCTCTGCCAATCTCTCCATTGGCTTCCACTCACCCAACGAATAAAATTCAAAGTACTAACAATAATTTACAAAGCCATCCATAACTCTGCCCCCAGCTACATCACTAACCTAGTCCTAAAATACCAACCAAGCTGTTCTCTTCGGTCCTCCCAAGACCTCCTGCTCTCTAGCTCCCTTGTTACCTCCTCCCATGCTCGCCTCCAGGATTTCTCCAGAGCTTCTCCCATGCTTTGGAACTCCCTACCCCAATCTGTCCGACTGTCCCCTAATCTATCCATCTTCAGGTGATCCCTGAAAACCCTTCTCTTCAAAGAAGCCTATCCTGTTTCTAACTAACACTGTTTTACTTCCTCCATCAGTTCATCCCCCCACAGCTATTACCTTTTGTATCAATTGACCCTTCCTTTTTAGACGAGCTGGGCCCTCTGTTTCCTCTTGTACCAAATTGTAATGTAACTGTAATGTCTGCCCTCATGTTGTAAAGCACTGCGCAAACTGTTGGCGCTATATAAAACCTGTATATTAAGAAGAATAATAATAATAAAGGAATATTTCATTTTATTGCTTCACTTTAAGCATTATTAAAATCACTGCTCCTGAATAAACTTTCTTTTTTAAAACTTTTTTTTGCATTGATACATGTCCCCTGGGGCAGTACCCGGGTCCCCATACACTTTTGATGGCAATAACTTGCATATAAGCCTTTACAATGAGCACTTTTAAATTTTTCATGTTCGTGTCCCATAGACTTTAAAGTTGTTCTTAATTTTTTTCCTGTTTTTGCTGGGGGGAGGGGGGGGGGGTTGTTCAGCTCATCCCTAATGCCCATCTAATAGTTTTTTGAAACTATGGTCACTCCCCGCTGACACCACCGCTTGTGGAAGGGAATTCCACATTCTTACCGCTCTCACAGAAAAGAAATCTCTGTGCAGGTTCAGGTTAAACCGCTTCTCGTACGATATCAATGATTGGCTGTGTGTCTTCTTCAGCTCCCTGAAACAAAAGAGTTTTTCCCTATGCTAGAATCACCATTTAGGTATTTGTATATCATTATCATATCTCCTCTTAAGTGTCTCTTCTCCAGGAAGAATACGTTTAATGCTCAAAGTCCTTCCTCGTAATTGAAGTTCTACAGTCCCTGGATTGTCACCCTTCTCTAGACTCTCTACAGTTTCAGCACATCCTTCCTGATGACCAGAACTGGACAGTATACCCAAGATGAAGCCAGACCAGAGTCTTGTAAAGTTTTATCTCTAGAGTAAATCCCCTTTTTAATGCATGCTAATATTTAGCTTGCTTTGTTTGCTGCAGCTTGGCATTGCATACCATTTCTGAGCCTGTGATCTACTAGGACCCCCAAATCTTTTTTTATCCTGGAATCCCCCAAAGGTTCTCCCCCTAGCGCGTAAATTGCATTCATATTTTTAGCCCCCAAATGCATTACTTTACATTTTTTCAACATTATCACCTTCTCTCCCTGCCTATTGTACAATGACTGCCGGGCAGGAGCACTGTTGTTCTGGGAGGACGACAATAGGATACTATTGTGATGAGCTCTGTGATTAGTCACAGTCATCACATGATACAGACAGGGCCAATCTCACAGCCATCTGTACCATGTGATTAACTGTGGCTATTCACAACTAATCACAATAGTAAACACTGAATGAGAAGTTTTAGTTCAGTAAAAATGGTTACTTTTAACTGTTAAATGCACAGTTATAAGTAACCATAGTGTGTAAAAAAAAAAAAATCTCATCCTTATCACCTCCCCAGAGTAGTACAGTGTTACTATGCTTTTGTGAAAAAAAAGAAAAAAATGTAATAATAAATATCAAATATTATTATTATTATTATTTTACATACTGTCCCCAGCAGTGGCGGCTGGTGCTGGTCAAAATTTTTGGGGGCTGCAAACAAGCTGAAAAATTCTGAAAAAAAACCCATCAATTGCAGCCTCACTGTACCATCAAACGCAGCCACTGTACCATCAAATGCAGCCACTGTGCCATCAAATGCAGCCAATGTGCCCATCAATTGCCGCCACTGTGCCATCAAATACAGCCACTGTGCCCATCAATTGCCGCCACTGTGCCATCAAATGCAGCCACTGTGCCCATCAATTACTGCCACTGTGCCATCAAACGCTGCCACTGTGCCATCAAACGCAGCCACTGTGCCCATCAATTGTCGCCACTGTACCATCAAACACAGCCACTGTGCCATCAAACACAGCCACTGTGCCATCAAATGCAGCCACTGTGCCCATCAATCCAATTCCTGTCTCTTCACCCCTCAAATCAGTCCCCATTCCTGCCCCATCAGACCTCAAATCCTGGTATATAGCATTTCTCGCAAATCCTGGTATATAGCATGTCTCACAAAGCCTGGTATATAGCATTTCTCACAAAGCCTGGTATATAGCATTTCTCACAAAGCCTGGTATATAGCATTTCTCACAAAGCCTGGTATACAGAATTTCACACAAAGCCTGGTATATAGCATCTCTCACAAAGCCTGGTATATAGCATTTCGCACAAAGCCTGGTGTGACAGACTCACCCGCGACAGAGGCTTTTGGAGGGGACTGAATGCTAGCCTCTTGCCTACCGATTATGGTCCCTGGAATTTGGGGGAACGGTGCACTTTGTGAGCTGTATGCCTGGGGTGATGGAAAAATACCAGCGGTGTAACTCTGCTGGACTCCTTGTGACAGACTCTCAAACTGGAGCTAAAGGCTATTTTCTTAATGAGTGTTTGTGCCTTATCAGCACAGGGCCCTGGAATATACTACCCAGGAGACCTTTGGGTTGATCTACCTGTGGTGATCGTATTGGATGGATACTGTCTTCCGAAGATACCGGTGCCTGCTCCAGTTTCCTTGCTGACCCTCCCAGGATACTCCAAGCTGTTTCTATCTATGCCTGTTTGATCTGGTGTTGCTGACATCCAGATCCATTTGTTCCGGTAAGAGTACCTATTCATTTCCTTTTTGTGATACCTGCTGCCAACATTACATCTGATGTCCCTGACTGTCTACATGAAGATGTCCACAATTTGACGGACTCCTTGTTTTCATAACCATTACCTTTTGTGATACTTGTTACCCATATTACATCTTTTGTTCTTGACTGTCCACATGAAGATGTCCACCATCTGACGAACCCCTTGTTATCGTAACCTTTACTTCCCATTTGTGATTTACACATCACTTTTCTTGATTGTCTCACCCGGGATTTATCACTTAACGTGACTTGCTTATTTGCTGTTCACATTTTATATATGTGCATTCACATGTCTCTCATTTATTATTAGCTTTTTGTTCACGTAGTTGTTTCACATAGTCTTCAACAGCGCTACATTTTCACTCACCTGTATGCATGGGGTCCCTCGGGGTGGTGTTACTTTGGATTCGGGTCCTTGTCCCCCAGGATACACAGACTCTGGGAACCCTGTGTATGCCATATTGGAAATGGTGACTGGGAGGGTATGTCTTGGATTGCTTAAAATGGGGCAGTAATATTTATCCACAATATCTCCCAGGATATATGTAAAGACTATTCTTGGTTTGTTTGATTCTGAACTCAACATGTTAGTTGAGAGAGCTGATCACATTGGCCTCTAGAACTGGGTAGGAGCCGGACAGTCTACTCCTACTATAGTTTGTTGCCTACTAGGCTGAGGAGGAAGGGGGGGGGGGAGATCACTGTTTGTATTGTTAATTGTAATTAGCTCAGTGACAACAAGTCTGACTTGTAGTGAAATCCTGATTTTTTTTTTTTAAATCAGAAAGGTTTTTATTGAGCTTGTCAAGAATTAACAACATCCAATAGTACATGAATATAAATGATTCTTCAGTCAATAACTTATGCACAAGTATGTTATTCTTACCACTGCTACATATTTCTGGCACTCTACTTCCATTACTCCATTCCTCCACCAACACAGCCCGCATCTTTTATGGTTCACTTGAGAATTTATTTTTCCCCCCTTTAGAGACACTGCAAAAGTCGAGACATTACCAGTTCTCTGGGGCTCAGACCAGGCGTGTCTAGCCAGCATGACCATATGCGTTCGAACCTGCCAGGACATCCCCTATGCTGGTAGATGTATTTTTCCGTGATAAGGGTATTTCCCATGTGGGTTATTCAGGAGTTGCTAGTGGGTGGCGAGGCAGACTTCCAGCCCAGCAAAATAACTTTCCGGGCCTGGAACAGTGCCCTAGAAAATGCAATCCTGATCATTTCCTCAGGGATCACATCCTCCAGAACCCCCAGTATACAGCGTATAGGGTCTATAGGTACCTTCGTTTGGAACACCCCATTGAGTGTACCAACCACCTCTCTCCAGTACCGGAGGAGTTTCGGGCATCGCTACAGGAGATTAATGAGGTCCCCGTTGCGCTGCCGACAATGACAGCACAAAGGGTCCGCCAGTCTGCCCATCTTATGTAATTTTGCTGGAGTGTAATGTACCCTCAGTATTATGTACAGTTGGGAGACTTTTTGAGCCACATTCAGAGAGCATGTGGTTATGGATTGTAGGGCTTCTTCCCATTGATCTCCCGTAAGTTGTCCTAGATCTTTCTCCCACGCTTATATTGCCCTGCATGGGTATGCCCGCAGGTGTCTTGTGAGTAGCATTTGGTAGCATTGGGATATAATCCCTTTCACTGCAGTGCTAGAATGCAACATATGGAATACCGGGGTGGGCGACAGTGTCCACTCTCCCACATCCCCCTGCGCATTCACAGCATGCCTGAGCTGAAGGTACGAGAACCACATGGTAGCGGGTAGTTCAAATTTGTCCTGCATTTCCGAGAAGGATAGTAATTTGCCATTTTCAAATATGTGTGAAAGCAAAGTCACACCATGAACATGCTACCTAGGTCCCTGCTGTAACTTAGCCAGCTCCACATAGGTGCGATTCTCCCATATGGGGCTAAAATCCGTAAACCCCTGTACCCTCTGAAGCTGCCTGCCCTTGTTCCATATTTTTTGTATCAGCGAGAGTGTTTGGGTCTGTTTATTGGATTTCATAAATTTTTGTGCTCCCAGTCCCATCGGGATGGTCTCAGCTCCAGAGGCAAACAGCATCAATTACGCCGTCGAGCCCTCCGGATCCGGGAACATAGAACCCACCAAATGCTGCAGCTGGGCCGCTATATAATACAGCCAAGGGTTGGGAACTGCCAACCCTCTGCCATCCTTAAACTGCTGTAGCTGCTCCAGCCTGATCCTAGTTAGGCTTAGTATTCCACAGCAGGTGCCGAAAGAGAGCGTTTACTACTCTGAAGATTTTTAAGTGTAGTACTACTGGCGAATTGTGTAGAAAGTATAACAGCTGGGGCATTCAAATCATTTTGATTAGGTTGGCCTTGCCTGCCAGTGACATTTTAAGGTTGTTCCATATATTAATTTTATCCCGAAATCGAGATAATAGGGGATTTATATTTAGGGAGCTATATTCCCTGAGCCTAGGCGAGATCTGTACACCCAAATATTTAAAGCTAGCAACCACGGGGATGGGACATGAGTCCGGGAGTTCTACCGCCCAGTCCTCCTCTAACAGCATCAGAGCTGATTTAGACCAGTTTATGGTCAAACCAGAAAAGTGGCCAAACTGCGTGATTATGGACATTACCCCCGGCAGTGAGTGGCTGGGATCCCCCAGAAAGAGTAACATGTCATCTGCATATAACATAATTTTTTCGTGCAAGACTCCATACTTGAACCCACAGATCCGGGAGCTAGTCCTTACCATGGCTGCCAACGGTTCAATAGCAATTGCAAAGAGCAGGGGCGATAGTGGGCACCCCTACCTCGTTCCCCTGCCCAAAGCAAAAGCCAATGACATTCTGTCCGCCATTCTTATTGTCGCCTGTGGAGAGGCATATAGCAAATTAACCCATGCAATAAACTGGTCCCCAAATCCAAATTTATCCAGTACTGCCCACAGATACTTCCAGCTAATACTGTCAAATGCCTTATTGGCATCTAGGGATAAGAGAGCCCTATGGCCCCCATTATCCGCTTGTAATTGCATGTTTATGAATAGCCTTCTTAGATTTGTAGCTGTGGATTTTTGTGGCATAAAGCCAGTTTGATCCTGGTGAATAATAGATGACACTATCTCGTTGACCCGAAGCGCCAGGACCTTAGCAAGGATTTTTATATCGCTCTGGAGCAATGAAATAGGCCTGTAGAGACTGGGTCAACTGGATCCTTCCCCGATATTAGTAACAAAATCACATTTGCTCTAGTCATAGAGTCTGGGAGTTTACCTTCATCTAAACATGCATTAAATGCCTTTAACAGTTCTGGCAGTATTTGTTCACCAAATTGAGTGTACACCTCCATAGGGAGGCCATCCTCTCCAGGCGCCTTACAAGTGGGAAAAGAGCCGGCCGCCAACTGAAGCTCCTCTAATGTAATCGGGGCATCTAATTGTTTTTTAGCCTCAGCAGACAGTAAGGGCAGATCTATGTTGGACATATATGTGTCAAGGTTCTCGTCCGAGTAAGCTTCCCTTGATCTGTAAAGGTCTTCATAAAGGGACACCAGCTTGTGTATAATGGCCTCTGGGGAGTTAACCATCTTACCATTTGAGGTGCGAATGGCGCCAATGGCCGTTGACTGTTGTTGAGATCGTGCTATTTTGGCAAGCAGGCGGCCCGTCTTTTCCCCTTCCTCATAGAATGCCAGTTTTGTAAAGAACCTTTTACGTTCTGCAGTGGAGGATCTCAGTCAGTCCAATGAGTCTTGAGCCGACATCCATGCCTCCCTTGCAGAATCGGTAGGATTAGTCACATAGGTCAGCTCCAGCTGTCTCACCGGGTCTCCCGCCAGCTCCAGCATAACTGAGGATTTTTTTTTAACAATTTGTATCTCCTGTATAAATATACCCCTTAAACGTGCTTTAAAGGTTTCCCATTTGAGTAGGCTGTCAGTGTACTGTCTGTGTGACTTCAAAAAGTCTTGAATCTGGACGACTATTCGTTCTTGTGAGGTAAATAACTTAAGCCAAAAGGTGTTTAACTTCCATGGGGCCCTAGGTAATGAACTTGGCGGTTGGGTGGTCAGCCATAAGGCCAATGGAGAGTGGTTGGAGACTCCCCGTGGGATGTATTCCACCTTAGAGGTGTAGCCGACCATGTTGGGCGTGCCCACACATAGGTCAATATGGAACAGTGTACCATGGGTCTTTGAAAAGCATGAGAATTGTTTACTGTCTGGATTACATATGCGCCACAGGTCAGTCCATCCCACCTCTGCCAACAACAGGGGGAGACACGGGGGGGGGGGGGGGTGTCTGTCTAGTCTGGGATCTAAGTAGCCGTTAAAGTCGCCCATAATCAGGACTGGGATATCAGGCTTGTTAGACAGATAAGACAGCAGCAACTGTAGCACCTTCCGAGAAAATGGGGGGTATATACACAAAGGCCAAAATCATGGCAATTGTATACAATTTACAGTACAGAAACACAAATCTACCAGATATGTCAATGAGGGAATCTATCTCCTGATATGCCAGTGATTTGTGTATCAGTACACTCACTCCGCGAGAAAAGGCGGAGTAAGTGGAGTGATAAGCCTTCCCGATCCATGTATATTGCAAGAACCCAACCGTATCTCTCTGCAGGTGAGTTTCCTGCAGGCCGATTATGGCCAGATGAAACAGAGATCATAGTCCTCTTCAGTGGAACATTTACATTCCATGACACTATAGGTGTAGAAGACATGGCAAACATACATATATCCACTTAAGAACATGGGGGAGTCTCTTAAACCCATACAGTGGTCTCATATACAGTAAACAGTCTGGAGCAATCATCAAATAATGTAGCACACATACGGTGGCAATGGAGTAGCATGTACATTGGGATGGCATCAAGAAGCAAAAGTAGAACATCATGCACAACTGCGCAGCAAGACAAGCAAAGTAACTGGAATGGGATTGGCATGCCTGCCAACGGGGCACAGCAAGGTCCTTCCAACCATATTGTGGTGTGGGCTTTAAATGCCCTCCTCGTGCCAACAGGGCACAAAAACATGAGCCATATCAACCATACCAACAGGTAAATGGCAGGTAGTGTGTACAATCGTCCTCCATCCGTACACATACACTGAAATGTGGAAAAGAAAGTAGGTGGAATTTTGCTCGCTGATAGTAGAAATCAAATATAAGCCCTCTCTTGACCTCATGAATGCTGAAATGACAGTTGGGCGCTCTTCACGCCTGGGAAAGGTAATGGGAGCAGCATCAACCATCTCCGTTATTTTGACCTCGGCGGCGGAGATCTTGTTCATTCTGATCCAGACATTCTGCCGCGTCCTGTGCATTTTCAGTGGTTTTGATCTCTGGCTGTTACTCGTAGCTTGGCCGTAAACAGCATGGCATATTGCAGCTGGAGCCTTTGTAGCCGCTTTTTGACTGTCTGCAAACTTGGACCTTCTGTGTTGCACTTCCGCAGAGAAGTCTGTATAAAAGGATATTTTGGTGCCGTTATATTGCACAGCACCCTTTTCTCTGGCCAGTCGCAGCACCACCTCACGATCCTTGTAGTTCAAGAGTCTGGCTAGCATCGATCTGGGGGGGCTGGCAGGCGGAAGAGGACATAGTGGCACTCTGTGTGCCCTCTTCACCATGTATAGAGGAGAGCAGGCCTCCTTCCCAAACACTTCTTGCAACCAACCTTCAATGAATGTAGTGGGGTCCCTGCCCTCCACCTTCTCAGGGAGCCCCACAATGCGGACATTGTTACATCTCAGGCGGTTCTCAATGTTGTCAGTTTTATCAAAGGCCTGACGTGCTTGCTGGGCTGCCACCCTCACATCTCGGTTCATATGGGGCATCTGATCCTCAACGTCACTCACTCTCCCCTCCACAGCAGTGGTTCTCTCTCTAATTTTCTAAATGTCCTGGCGGAGGAGAGACACCGTCACCTTCAGCCCCCCAAACTTCTCTTTCAAATCATCCACTGAGGCAGTGCATTTATGTACAGCATGCGGTATTTCACTCAATGTGGGTTGGGAGCCATCCTCCGTTTGCATATCAAACAAGTCAGGGACAGACTCCATGGGTTCAGTGTCATCCAGCCTGTCTGCAGCGTCCCTGTCTGCCTGTTCTGTGTATATGACAGGGTGCTGTGCTTTGGCCTATGATGAGTCTGAAGGGCCTGCTAGCTTCTGTGTATAATATAGCATGTCCCTGGGCTGATCTGTGGTCTTAGGAGGTTTAGTGGACTTACCCCCAGCTCCGTTTTCTTGTCCAGGCCTCGTGGTGTACTCTTAGGCTGAGACTGCCCGGAGCCATCTTGGAAATCCTGTGAGGCCGCAGCCGCGGCTTCTTATTGGTTCCCACGGGTCATCATACCCGTTCTGTTAGCAGCCACAGGGTCCTGGGGTGTTCGGGGATCAGCAGGCACCGGTGCCGGTCAGTTTTGGGCGTCTATAGTGGCGAGGGAAGGATCAGTAGCAGGATCACCAGCGGAAGCTCTGTGGAACAGTTCTGTTCACATGCCTTGTTAGGCCACGCCCCCAGTGAAATCCTGATTAATCATAACAATGCTCCGAAGGGCACGGAGTCACATCGGCTACTTTAAGGGATTAGTTAATTAACTCATGTTAATTAGGTTTCTGGTTACAGTTCTTATTGTAAGCCTGCTGTATATATTTGTGTGTCATCTCAAATAAATCAGTCCATGTTGAGCAGCTAAACAAGTATCGTCTTGTTTTGTGCTTGTGAGCGGTTGGAATATCTGATATCTATATTCAGACTGGGAGGAAGCAGTATTACTGACGATAGCACTCAAGCGGACATTCCGTTGTGGGACGTTCCGTTACACCTGGTATATAGCAGGTCTCACAAAGCCTGAAATATAGCATTTCGCACAAAGCCTGGTATATAACATTTCTCACAAATCCTGGTATATAGCATGTCTCACAAATCCTGCACAATTACCCCCCAGTCTGCACAATTACCCCTCCCCAGTCTGCACAATTACCCCCCCAGGTGTGATCAATCCCCCCCCAGTCTGCACAACCACCCCCCAGTGCATTCAGAAGTCTGGAGTGTGGACAGGGTTTGGGCGCCTGTGCTGAAACAAATGGGAGGAGGATTCAGGCAGCTGAGGAGCTCAGCTAGGAAGACAGTGGCGATGGCAGGGCGACAAGCAAATAGTGATACAGCCTGACACAGTGCCATGACTGCTGCGGGCAGCAGAAGTGGTGCAGCCTTTACTGGCATCAGAGCGGCCCGGGGGTGGGCAATTACATCCCTGCCCAGTCCGACACTGCCACCCAGCACTTACCTTCAGGCGCCACTCTGCTCGTCTAAATCCTGTGGCTGGGAAACCAGAAGTGAGTGTGACGAGTGCTCAGTGTCCTCTCCTCCAGTCCCAGAATTGACTCCACCCCCACATGATGATGTCAGACAGTGTCAATGAGGAAACACACACCGCCCACTGTCCTCTCCTCCGGCCAGTTAATCTGGCATATTAGCAAATCAGAGTAGAGTGGGGGTGTTTGCGGGCGCATTGAGTGTGCCCCGACCACATCCTAAACACGGGCAAATCAGCTTCACAGCCTGCAATCAGCTGATTGCAGGCTGTTAAGCTTCCCATGGACTGCCACATGTCCGGCACCCAGTCACTCTTAGACCCCTTTCACACTGAGGCACTTTACAGGCACTAAAGCGCTAAAAATAGTGCCTGCATAGCTCCTGTAAAGCGCCGCTCCTGTCTCTCCAGTGTGAAAGCCTGAGTGCTTTCACACTGGAGCGGTTTCACTTGCAGGACGTTAAAAAAACTCCTGCAAGCAGCATCTTTTGGAGCAGTGAAGGGGCGGTGTATACACCGCTCCTAAACCGCTCCTGCCCATTGAAATCAATGGGGCAGCACGTCTATATCGCCAGCATAGCACTGCTGCATGAAGCACTTTGCGGTGGTTTTAACCCTTTCTCGGCCGCTAGCGGGGGGTAAAAGCGATCCGCTAGCGGCCCAATAGCACTGCAAAATTGACGGTAAAGTGCCGCTAAAAATAGCGGCGCCTTACCGCTGACACACCCACCATCCCAGTGTGAAAGGGGTTTTAAAGCGACTATTTTTTTTAACAGATTGGGGGGGCGGCGCCCAAGCGCCCCCTATTGACGGACCGCCACTGGTCCCCAGTCAGTGTACCTGATCACTGCCACAGCAGTTACATGCTGACAATATACTGTACTGGTGACATTATGTAAAAACATTTTTGAAATATTTTTTTAAATTTCTTTGTTCCTCAAAAAATGAGATAGGCTGCCAGTACATCAGGATTGATGGATTTTCAGATATATAGTTTGTGGACTGTATAACTTTCCTACAGACTAAATAATATACATGATTTGGGTTATTTTCACAGAAGAAATGTAGAAGAATACATTTTGGCCTACATTTATGAAGACATTTATTTGCAAAAACATATAACAAAAACAAAGAAAAACTATTTTTTTTAAAAACTTTTGGTCTTTTTTTTATTTTCTTTTGCAAAAAACAAAACAAAACTGGGGTGGTTAAATACCACCAAAAGAAAGCTCTATTTGTGTGAAAAAATTTTAAAAATTTCTTATGGTTACAGTGTTACATGATCACTCAATTGTCTATCAAAGTGTGATAGCGTTAAAAGCTGAAAATTGGCCTGGGTAGGAAGGGGGTAAAAGTGCCAGGTATTGAAGTGGTTAAACCACATTTGCCATGTAGTTGCCCATTTCTTTATTTTATTGAGGTCTTCTGCCCCGTACACACGGTCGGATTTTCCGACGGAAAATGTGTGATAGGACCTTGTTGTCGGAAATTCCGACCGTGTGTAGGCTCCATCACACATTTTCCATCGGATTTTCCGACACACAAAGTTTGAGAGCACGATATAAAATTTTCCGACAACAAAATCCGTTGTCGGAAATTCCGATTGTGTGTACACAAATCCGACGGACAAAGTGCCACGCATGCTCAGAATAAATAAAGAGATGAAAGCTATTGGCCACTGCCCCGTTTATAGTCCCGACGTACGTGTTTTACGTCACCGCGTTCACAACGATCGGATTTTCTGACAACTTTGTGTGACCGTGTGTATGCAAGACAAGTTTGAGCCAACATCCGTCGGAAAAAATGCTAGGATTTTGTTGTCGGAATGTCCGAACAAAGTCCGACCATGTGTACGCCCCATTCCTGTAAGGTTTCTATATCCTGCTGTGACCCTGCTTAGCTTTGTATCGTTAGCAAACACTGAGATTGAACTATTTATGCTTACCTCTGTATCATTTATGAATAGATTAAACAAAATTGGACTCAGTAATGAATACATAGAGTCTAGGGATGGGACTTTGAAGGCACAACAATATAAAACTACAAAAAGGTACCGTATATACTCGAGTAGTCGAGACCCCCAATTTACCACAAAAAACTGGGAAAAACTTATTGACCCGAGTATAAGTCGAGGGTGAGAAATGCAGAGGGTCAATAATGTCCATCTGCAGCTGCCTGCCTCCCTGTGTCCTGTGCAGCCTGCCTCCCTGTACCCTGTACATGTGTGTCCTGTACATGTGTGTGTGTCCTGTACATGTGAGACTCTATGTATTCATTACTATAATGTTGGGGACGCTGGCACAATCTTCTACCTAGTACCTGCAGAGTCACCCTGCATTTTTAGGTACTTTAGCACTAGGCCCCCTGTTTGATGTTCAATTTAGGGATGGAAGCATCCCATGTAACTTCTAGTTAGGTGACTTTCACATTTTGTTATTTCCTTTCCTTTCCGGTATCTTATTATTTCTATATATCCACTCAATAGGTTTACATATTAGAACATAGGCTAACACATCGATCTGTGATGGATTTCGTAGGGACTGCGTGGTTAGGTTACATTAGTGATGTCCAAGCCAGCTGCCTAACTGACACAGGACAAGAGATTGGATTGAACCACTATCTAACCAAAATGAAAAAATTGCTGAAGAAAAAGTCCAACCTGCATTGGCACGTTGACTTCCTTCAGCAATATGTACGTGAAAACCTAAGCCCTATAGGCTTGAGAGTTCAAATATTCCCATCTTTCCAAAATGCAGGCACTGAATTTAAAATCGCATGGGAGAAAATTCTTACTCAGTGCAGTACCGACCTTATCAAATTGTTGATATCTCATTACCAGGCCGAACTTGTCCATCTTGATGAGGAAATTATCACTTTCCAGACCAAAAATGATAACTTAAAAAACCACACACAGTTTAATCATAAATGGCAAGAGGTTAAGGAATACATCACTAAAATCAACAAGGACATCATTTTTAAAAAACAAAACAAATTCATGAAAGATAAAACGGCCTTTATGGAGGGCTATGCCTACCACTGGCAGACCCCCTCTCATAGCCGAAGATCGCGCAAAACAAACTCTAACAAACAATATCCCAATAATGGAATGATGCTTACTGACGATGACACTGAAATTGATTCTGACTCTTCTTTATCCACCTTTTCTTCACAGGCTCCCATTGGAAGAGACCTGAACGTCACCCCTAACGACACTGGTGCACGTAAGCGACAATATGGTGGTGGGCACTATACACCTTACCCTAAAAAGAAAATCGATAAACAAGACATTAAACGCTCGAACGGCTCACTTCGTCAGGGGCCCCCCTCTGCAAAAGGTGGTGGTACTGATCAACAGCCCAACTATATGGGCCCCAATGCACACAAAGCACTGCAACTGCTGAATTTGCAGAATCGCACCAACCCAACACCCATGACACTTCAATCGGGCCCCAGTGGGGACATCCCCAACACTTCCTCCTTTAATAACACACTCACGAATGCATCACAACAAGCCAATTTTTCTAATCCTTTAAATCTTGCTAACTCATTATCTCTTACACAATCACAAACATGTAGGAAACAAAGTACTCTTGATTCTCACATCATTTTCAACCCCACATCCACTACAAATTTTCCATTGTTAGGGATACCGCCACCTCACACCTAGGACTGGATGTCCTGAACCTCACTCCCTATCACTTCTCTGAACAAGATTTAAATGTGTTGAAACTTGGTTTAAGTTTCTGTCCATCACAGAAAATCGATAAATATGAAACAATTAAAGACGTCTACCTGTTTGCTCGCAACCTCACTTATAAATTTTTATTTGATCCAGACAGAATAAGAAACAAAGAGGAACGGGAACTCTCAGAGAGTATAAAACACTTTAAAATGGATGAGTTCCGAGCACTACGGGACCTAATGCTCCTTTTAGAGGAAAGTGATGATACCCATCCTAATGACATCCCTACTCCAACATCCCTGACCCCTTCCACACCTACAGTCCACAAGTTTAAACCTAAATCTCGCCAATTTCCTGACTTATCCCAGAATCCCCAGATTTGGACATTCTTACAGAATGTGGTTTGCGACATTAAACGCATGAATCTACCCTTTAGAAGAAATAATCTAACTTCAACACAGCGCCAAGCCATTTCTAAAATACATAACCATCCTGATGTCATCGTCAAACCCGCCGATAAAGGCGGTAATGTTGTCCTTCTCACTAGATCCCTCTACGAAAACATGTGTTTAACAATCTTATCCAACAAAAATTGGTATCGGAAAATTCCACTATCATACACTATATCCTTTAGGAACCAGTTCCTAGACATTATCGGAGATGCCTACTTAAGAGGTTTAATCGACAAAGACATCTACGAGTACCTGAATGTTCGGTCTCCCAGGGTGGCAACATTCTATGCACTTCCCAAAGTGCATAAGGACCCGGTGTCGCCCCCTGGGAGACCGAAAATTTCAGGTATTGGTAGTTTAACGGACAACGCTAGCAAACTTGTAGATGCTACACTTATGCCCCATGTCATGGCCTTGCCGTCATACACCAAAGATACTTTAGATCTTCTAAAACAGATTGAGGGGTTACCGGTCCCTCCTTATTCCCTGCTCGTGACGCTGGATGTGGAGGCTCTCTACTCCAGCATCCCTCACGAGGGGGGAATCGGGATGGTCCGCACCTTTTTGTACGAGGAAGACCACCACCATTGGAAATATAACGAGTTCATTCTGAGGCTACTCAACTTCATTTTGACTCACAATGCTTTTGAATTTATGGGTTCCCACTACCTCCAGGTGCAGGGCGTAGCCATGGGCACCTGCTGTGCCCCTGGCTACGCCAACCTGTACATGGGGGGGTGGGAACGTCACCTGTTCTCTCGAGACCAATATGCAGAATATACAGATCAAATTTTGATCTGGAAACGTAATATAGATGACATTTTTATCATTTGGACAGGCACTATAAAGACTTTAAAAAAATTCATACAAATGTTGAACGTCAACCAATTTAATTTAAAATTTACATACCACTGCCATAATGATACTGTCAACTTTTTGGATCTCGAGATTTACAGGGACGTTAACAATACCCTATCTACAAATCTATTTAGGAAAACCACAGCAGGAAATACACTGCTACATGCCACAAGCGCACATCCTCCCCCCCTTATTAGAAGTATACCGTACGCACAGTACCTTCGCCTTCGTCGAAACTGTACGAGAATGACGGATTTCCAACACCAGTCCAACCTACTCAGGTCACGGCTCCTGGCGAGAGGCTATAGCCGATCCCTCCTACGTAAGGCCTTTAATAAGGCCAAAAACAAATCACGGACTGATCTTTTGTATGCGAAAAAAACTCAACCACAGAAGTCCACGGTTAGAATGATTACCAAATTCTCTTCCCACTATCATGACATCAACAATATCCTTAAAGAACACTGGCATTTTTTGACAGAAGACCCTATTTTAAAGAAATATGTGAACACGAATCCTGAGGTAGTTTACAGACGTGCCACTTCTCTCAAGGATAGACTAGTATCTAGTCAGTATAAGACCTATAACCCTATTGCCTCACAGCTACCAAGGGGCACAACGCCCTGTGGCGCCTGCTCATTCTGTCCGTGGATATCCTCTGAATGTCCCATACTATTACCTAATGGCGAAACCCACTATCCTAAATTTTCAGCTACATGCTCCACTCAAGGGGTAGTTTATTTGATGAGGTGCACCTGTGGGGTTTTTTATGTGGGGAAGACGGCCAGACAGCTAAGGCAAAGAATCAATGATCACGTTTACTACTCAGGAAATGGGAAGATGCTCACTCCGGTGAGCAGACATCTCGATTCATACCACCGTTTTAATACGTCTTCCATTTCCTTTGCTGTTCTGGCCGTCGTCCCCCAAAACCCCAGAGGTGGTGAATGGGACAAACTTATATTACAAAAAGAGACTCTATGGATTGAGCCGTTAAATGCTACTAGGGCACCGGGACTGAATGAATCCTATTCATATAGACCATTTCTCTGAGTCTATGCCTATATTTGGCACGAAGTCCCTCTAATATGCGCCAGTTTAGCCATAAGAATCACTTATGCAATGAAAATAACTGTTGATGACATGACACGATAGATTACATCTGAACCACTTCTAATTTTCAGATCAATGTAATCATGTGTTCTCCCCTTCTTTGAAATGTTCAAATATCACTGGTACTGTTTATTTGTATTCATTGATCCCCCACGGGATATTATGTCAATAGAATAATGTTACAAGCACCGTGTACATTCATTTCTATCTTTTTTCCCTGCCATCTTGATGTCTCAGGGACCGTTTCCCTTAGTGTCTCCATCTGCTACACATGGCCCCTGCTCGGTGAGTTCCGTTGCCCCACGCCGCACATCCGGTTCGATCTTTTGACCGGATGTGCGGCGATTGGCGGAGACACGGGGACTTCCTTCCCCCAAATCTCTGCCTTTGCTGCCTGCGTATTGGCCTGGCCCCGCTCCCCCTCGCGATATCTCTCGGCGCATGCGCGGGATCTTCCCCACATTGCGTCGTTTGTTGCGTAGAGGCGGCGTGGCGCGACGCATGCGCGGTAGCCTGCTACGGGGCCGGAACACGGCATGCACTTCGGAGCCGCCTGTTTCCGGCCTGGGTCACCTTATATAGGGGCACAGTATTGTCTGCTCTTGTGTGCTCACAGCACCGGTCCCTGTTTTGACCGGACGGCGCATCTACATGGTCTCTCTCAATTACCCGAGGGTAAGTGCAGGTCACTCACATTTATACTTCCTTATTTACAAGTAAACTTTTACTATTTTTGCATCTCTTTTAACTGCAATACCCTACAACACTAATGTGTGTTTACCTTCCTCCCCTTCTGTATATACCAGCATTACAACTATAATGTCTCTGCCTTCCTATTTATGGATACCTAATGCTACATTTCTCTGAGAGATCCCAGTTTGTGGCCGGTTGCTGTCCTCACTATATTTCAGACAATAGCGACTTTTGATCGAACCGCGATCATATGCACCTTATCATCATCGGTATTTTCCGATCTTACCATTTTCAAATGGTAAGTGAACCTTATTTTCCCATATACCTTCCACACATTTTTTTCTCCCTTTCTCCTCTTTTCCCTCCCCCTTCTTCCCTATGATCCCCCCCTTTTCCGATCCCTATTTCTCCTCTTTCCCTTCTACCTTCCTTCCTTCTCTCTCCTTTTTTTCCCCCCGCTCTCTTTTCCCCCTTTTCTCCCCCCCCCCCCCTTTTACCATACCCCTCCCCCCCCCTCTGCCCTCCCCTCCCCCTCCTTGCTTTCCCTTTTTCCTTCTTTCTTTCATTGTCTCTTTCTCCCTTTGCACTGTTCCACTATAAAATCTGACTATACACTATTTATACACACATACAGATGTATAGTATTTGAAATCTTCTCATTTAAGTATGTACTCTTTGTCTCCCCTATTTTGGCTGATCCTGACCCCCGGGCCTCACTATGTGTCATTTGGAGACCATAATCTTGTATAGGGCCTGTCCCATGAGTCATTATACCTGGCAGTGGCTATACCTACAACTCTGAAATTTCTATGTATATATATTTTTTTGTAGTGTTTGCATATTTTGAATCTGTCTTTTTTTGTTGTCTTCTTTTATGTATTTTAATCTAGAATCTCTAGCTCCTGAGGAAGCGTTCTGTGAAACGCGAAACATGTAGAGCAATCAGAGAGCACCCTACCGTGGATCACCAAACCTGCAGCAATTTGTCTGTTTTAGCTTTATGACTATCCACTGTGTAATGTTTGGGGAAGTATCTCTCCTCCATTTTGATTATGTGATCTGTTTACATACTTATAATCTTTCCATTGTTATACTAGCTTGCAGGATAGATTCCATACGGTATACCAATATTAGGTCCTTTGCCTAGTCTGATGTGTTTTTAAACATCTATGTCTGTCCATTGTCTTTTTATACTTAATAAATAAAAAACCCCTAAATAAACTTACCTTTTTGTAGTTTTATATTGTTGTGCCTTCAAAGTCCCATCCCTAGACTCTATGTATTCATTACTATAATGTTGGGGACGCTGGCACAATCTTCTACCTAGTACCTGCAGATTCACCCTGCATTTTTAGGTACTTTAGCACTAGGCCGCCTGTTTGATGTAAAATTGGACTCAGGACAGAACCTTGGGGTACCCCACTTACCACTCCAGACCATTATGAGTACTCTCTATTTATCACCACCCTTTGGACGCACCCCTGTAACCTTTACTTGCTTTTATCCGGCCCTTGGGGCACTATTTCTTTCACTGACACCAACGAAGGGACACAGTTCCTCTCCATGACACCAACATCGAGGCACAGTTCCTCCCAATGACCCCACAATGGGGTACAATTCCTCCCAATGACCTTAACAATGGGGCCAGATGACACCAATGATGGGGCACAATTCCTACCAAGACACCAATGATGGGACATTGTTTACTCCAACTGATGCTGAGACATTTTCTACTCCCGATGGCCACAGTCTGGCCCCTCTAAAGTCTGAAGGACAGTAAAATGACCCTTTGTTTAGAAAGTTTAGAGACCCCTGATCTAGATGGAAGCTCATTTTCTCGTAGAATGTTAACAGGTTGGTCTGGCAAGAAGAACCTTTTATAAATCAATTCTGATTACTACTAATGATACAATTTTCATCAGCAAATGTTTGGATATAGTACCTTATCATCCCCCCGAATAATTTACATACTACCGATGTTAGACTAACTGGCCTGTAGTTTCCAGGTATATGTCTCTGCCCCTTTTCAAATATTGGTACCACATTCGCTTTTCACCAAATCAGCTGGTACCTTTACAATTAGCTGGTACTCCTTGCACCAGCAGCTCCATCTTGGGATCCTGGATGCCTCCTACTCCCAGCTGCAGATGCACCAATGACTGTAATGCATGAGATCATCCACTGTGAGTTGCCAATTATTGTGGGCTGTATCCACCTCTCCACCTTTCTGCAGTTGGATTGGGGCCCCCTTGCTGTCTCTCTTAGCTATTGCCGGTGCCATCCAGACCATATCCAGTGCATCAATTGTGAAAGTTCCCTTGGTATCTTCCCCAGCTGGAAAACCTTTTGAGAACCATGATAAGCATAATTTGTCTTATTTTATGTGAGTTGCTAATTGTCTTCCTTTAATAAATGTTTACATACCCACTACACTTAGTCTGCCCACTTTACTCTTCTTGTCTATTTGTAGCTTCACATCTCTGAATGTCAGGAATGCACACAAAATTGCACACTTTACCAACATGCAGAGAAACATGCTGCACTTTAGCAGATGTAGAGTGGGCACAATTAATTCTTAATGGCACCCTCACGCATTGGCAACCACATGAGTTTTCAGTATAGTGCTGTGTGATTTTACAAAAGAGTCAAGGACGTCTTTCCTGCATTATTGTGGACAGGACAGCCTATTGAAATAATGGACTGCCCTACATGCAGCATGTATAGATGTGAACCAAGGCTAAATGTAATTGGGGAGTTGTGTGTGGGGGGGGGGGGGGGGAGCAGGGCATACCACACACATTCTAATGCCCCGTACACACGGTCAGATTTTCCGATGGAAAATGTCCGATCGGAGCACGTTGTAGGAAATTCCGACCGTGTGTGTGGCAGGGGTCTTCAAACTGCGGCCCTCCAGGTGTTCAGGAACTACAATTCCCATCATGCCTAGTCATGTCTGTGAATGTCAGAGTTTTACAATGCCTCATGGGATGTGTAGTTCTGCAACAGCTGGAGGGCCGTAGTTTGAGGATCCCTGGTGTGTGGGCTCCATCGGACATTTTCCATCGGATTTTCCGACACACAAAGTTGGAGAGCAGGATATAAAATTTTCCGCCAACAAAATCCGTTGTCGGAAATTCCGATCGTGTGTACACTAATCAGACGGACAAAGTGCCACGCATGCTCAGAATAAATAAAGAGATGAAAGCTATTGGCCACTGCCCCGTTTATAGTCCCGACGTACGTGTTTTACGTCACCGCGTTTAGAACGATCGGATTTTCCGACAACTTTGTGTGACTGTGTGTATGCAAGACAAGTTTGAGCCAACATCCGTCGGAAAAAATCCTAGGATTTTGTTGTCGGAATGTCCGAACAAAGTCCGACCGTGTGTACGGGGCATAAGTATTTAGATAAATATTTTTGGGTGTGGGATGTCCAAACTCCATAAATGGTTCAAAAAGATGTGACAGAGGAACAAAAAAGGTGAAAACAAGTATTTTATTTAATTAAAAGTAAACATTGCAATTGTTTACGATACAAGCCACTTTAATGATCCAAATTTCAGTCAGTTTAGTAATTATGACATGTTGGGAAGGCAATGCTATGTTGTTCTTCAAGGCAACAGGTATAATGCTATGACAGAATTGTGCCTGATTTTCACAGAAACAAAGGTACTCTTTGCAGTATAGAACTGAGAAAAAAAAGCAGTACAGAGAATCAATGTGGGGAGGTCATCTGCATTTTCTAAACAAAAGAAGGCAAAGTGGTGATGTTTGTGACGAACGTGGATGCAGGGCCATCTTTATTGTTGATTGCACCCTGGGCAAACATTTTCCTGGGGCCCCCTGGCCCAACACCACCACCCCTGGCCCCCACTATGCAATTTCTCTCTCCACCTGCTCTGAGATATACAATAAATAGCAGGTAGACTCAAAATCAGTTTACTGTAGCAGATCAGACAGCAATTGCAGAGGTTACAGCATATCATTACGGGTCACTGATTAGTTGCTAGAGGTTACAGCACATAATTTCTACATGCTGGTTGATTGCTAGAGGTTACTGCACATCATAATCACCCATCCATTGGTTGCTGGAAGTTATTGCACATTATAACCGCTCACTGGTTGGTTGCTAGAGGTTACTGCCCATACTTGCCACACATTGATTGGTTCCTAGAGGTTACTGCACATTATTACCGCTGATCCATTGGTTGCCAGAACTTACTGCACATCATTACTGCTCACCCATTGATCGCTAGAGGTTACTGCACAATATTACTGTTCACTGATTGGTTGCTAGAGCTTACTGCTCATCATTACTACTCACTGATTGATTATTAGAGCTTACTGCACATCATTACCACTCACCCATTGGTTGCTAGAGCTTACAGCACATTATTACTGCTCACTGATTGGTCGCTAGAGGTTATTGCACATCTTTGCTGCACATTGATTGGTTGCTAGAGGTACTGCACATCATTACCGCTCACTGATTGGTTGCTAGAGGTTACTGCACAACATTACTGCTAACTGGTTGCTAAAGGTTACTGCACATCATTACTGCTCACTGTTTGGTTGCTAGATTATAGATAGATTATGCTACAAATGCAAAGCAGTCCCATTGCCAGATTAAACGTGTTGTTTTGTATTGCAGCAGAATTTTGGGCAGAAAAGATGGGGTTCATGAAGCTGACCAGGATTACATTCAAAAACAGTACTCTCAATGATCAGAGCAAGCAAAGATCAGTGATCAGTTAGCTGCTAAAGAAGTGAAAGTTCAACTGAGCAGGCCAGGGCAAATTAGCTAATTCAGATTGTAAATTACACAACATACCAGCTGCCCACTCATCCATGCCGACCAGTGTTATATACAGGCAGTGCTGGTAATGTTACGGCTCAAACAGACATGCACATGTTCTCATTCAGATTGTAACGCTCACCGTCCATGGGCTTTTCTCATCCATGCTGCCTTAGGACTGTTATTACCTCCTCTCTGCGATCCTCTCTCACTCCTCCAACCCCTGCCACTGCTCATTAATGTGTCTCTCCGCTCAGGCAGTTCTGCTGTCAGGCAAGGACACCGCCACTTACTGTTTTACTTTCCCTGCAGCTGCACTATGTGACAGGGAGCGATTGTAAGGATGTTGGGCCCCTCTTAACAATGACAGGGCCCTGGGCAAGTGCCCTGTTTGCCCCGCCTTAAAGATGGCCCTGCGTGGATGTAAGACCCCTGCCCTTCTCACCAACTCGTGACAAAGGACTGGCAAGTCTCACACTGCACTGTCACTTTGTCACGTACCTGGTGGGTTGTGAGCCTGAAGTGCAGAGAAGGACCTCCCTTACAGCTCCCACTCCTGTTCCTCTGGAATGGAGACAGAAGGCCAGGAGTGAGGAGTGGTATGGGTGCCTGGCAGGATCGACAGTCACCGGAAGTTCAGGAATGGTGACACCCTCTGGGTCCAGAAGCTGAAGAGGTCGCTGAATCGCCGAGAGGTCCCGGAGTCACAGCAGATAAGGAAGCAGGTAAGTAATCAGGTAAGTAAGCAGGACTGGAACCAGGAACAAAGCAGCAGGTAGTAGCCTGGAACGCTGGACTGGAACCTGGAACAAGCAGCAGGTAGTAGCCTGGAACACTGGACTGGAACCTGGAACAAGGCAGCAGGTAGTAGCCTGGAACACTGGACTGGAACCAGGAACAAGCAGCAGGTAGTAGACTGGAACGCTGGACTGGAACCAGGAACAAGGCAGCAGGTAGTAGACTGGAACGCTGGACTGGAACCAGGAACAAGGCAGCAGGTAGTAGACTGGAACGCTGGACTGGAACCAGGAACAAGCAGCAGGTAGTAGACTGGAATGCTGGACTGGAACCAGGAACAAGGCAGCAGGTAGTAGACTGGAACGCTGGACTGGAACCAGGAACAAGCAGCAGGTAGTAGACTGGAACGCTGGATGCCGGTGTCAGACTGAAGGGTGGTCAAACAAGCCAGAGGTCGGTATCGGTCGATCAGCAGAGGTACCCGGGACAATACAGAGGGATGGTCAGGCAAGCCAAGAGGGTCTGGTGCAGGCGGATAGCAGGATGGTCTAACAGGAAGCCGGGTCAGATAGCAGAGTACACAGGTCAGATCAGGTTAAGGCACACGGAACGCTGTAGAGCAGACAGCGGGGATGGAGTTTGACAGGCCGGTTTAAATAGCCCGCCTGGCACTAGCGGGAGTGCGCGCGCGCGTGCCCGTGCGTGACAGCACCCGTGAACGAGTGCGCATGCGCAGTGGAACCCGCGGCCGTGTCCCCCTGCGTCTGGATCGCTGATTATTGGCAGGATCTTCATGACACACTTACATAACAATGCCAATCTTAGCTGCACCCTGAACAGAGTTAACCAGCTCGCGGGACCACAATCTAGGTGCCAGCAGCCTGAGAGTGATTGTCAGAGGGTTAGTTAATTAAGCAACTAACTCTTTAACTGCCACTGTAGATATTTACCGAAGAGTCAGAACTTCCACAAACGTCTGTACACACGCTGTCACCACAGACAGGTATGTTAAGAGATTTATCATATACAGTAGCGCTCTTCAAGAGACAGGGATTCTTTTCGCTTGCATTATATATATGACAGGTTTCAAATGCCCAGTTTGCCAAGGAGAGGAATGGGGCTGGTTCTGCTCCCAGTACTCCTAGGGTAGCAGTGTTTGGGCTCAAAATTTTACAAATTAACTAAAGGAGGCAGTGGCGGCCCATGCATTGTGGGCGCACGGGTGCCACCCCCCCCCCATCTATGCACCCGGCCCCTTTCAGGACGCCGGAACGCATGGATTCCTATGGCGGGGACGGAAGGGGGTGGTTCTTTTCGAAGCACCTGATTAGAGCCAGAGGCTCTAATAGGCTTCAAAATAGGGTGGGCTCGGGGCGCAGAGAGTGCGCCCTGATCCCACCCAATTGTGTGATGATAGTGAATTAATTTTCGCTATTTTCACACTAATCTTCCTCCCTGCCAATCAGGAGGCAGGGCGTCAGAGCTGTTTCCTGATTGGCCAAAGCGCCAGGCCCCCCTTTTGGATGCCTGGCATTTAGGAAGAGGAGCAGAGGAGACACACACTGGAGCAGAGGTCGCCACCTCTCTGGTGCACTTGGAGGGGGGCTGCTGCCTGGCAGTAAGTGTCTGACCACAGGGGGTCTGTCAGAGCCATGAGCCACACACGGTGGGGTTGGGGGTGCTGTTAGAGCCGCAAATTCCAAGGGGGGGTGCTGCTGTCAGAGCCCAGAGACGGTAGGGCAAGTGTGCTATCAGAGCCACGAGTCCTGCGAGTGGGGGGTCGGTGGGCAGAGTGGCTGCATATGATGGGCACAGTGGCTGCATATGATGGGCACAGTGACTGTATTTGGTGGGCACAGTGGCTGCACATGATGGGCACAGTCACTGTATTTGGTGGGCACAGTGGCTGCACATGATGGGCCCAGGGGCTGAATCTGATGGCAAAGTGGCTATATTTTATGAGCACAGTGGCTGCATTTGATAGGCACAGTGGCTGCATATGATTGGCACAGTGGCTGCATTTGATAGGCACAGTGGGTGCAGTTGATGGGCACAGTGGCTGTATTTGATGGGCACAGTGGCTGTATTTGATGGGCAAAGTGGCTGCATTTGCTGGGCACAGTGGCTGCATTTGATGGCACAGTGGCTGGTTTTGCTGGGCACATTGGCTACAATTGATGGCACAGTGGCTGCATTTGATGGGCAAAGTGGCTGAATTTTATAGGCACAGTGAGGCTGCAATTGAAGTTTTTTTTTTAAGTATTTTTCAAAATTTTTCAGTTTGTTTGCGCCCCCCCCCCCCCCCCCACACCCAAAAAAAATTTTGAGCACCAGCCACCACTGGAGGGATGTAAATACAGTATGCCTATATTCTGGCTGCGCTATTATGATTTCATCACTTAAGAAATATGCTGAAGTTTAAGAGTCTTTTCTGCTAACCAGTCTAGCAGAGATGTATATTGGTCGTTCCTTTCAACTGAGCTATTTATGACCGGGTATCTGTTAGTTCTCTGGGTTGCTCAAGCTTGCGAGGGTGACAGATTTATTAGGGTTTCCAGACTGAAATTGTGGATTGGGTATTGGAGAGGTCCGAGTGTCAGATCAATGGATTGATAAGGTCCTGGCATCAGTTAACAGTTTGTGTATTGTATAAAGTGAAGGAAGGAGCGGGGAAAGGTCACTGTGGCTATGCATTCTTATGACAAAATGGCAGGGAAGATTACACACACAGCTATGCGGGTGCCCGGTACGCATGACCATTACAATGTCCACCACGGAAAGTCCAGTAAATGTTTATGCTGCTAAAAGCTCATGAAGGTATACTGTTAGTACACAATAAAGGGTGTCTGCGGTTTAAAATTCTGTCTCAATTTACTTATGGGAAGGTGAGGGGCTTAAAGTGCTCCTGTGCTGTTGTCGTCTGGGTCATGGGCATTTTTAATTAATTGAATGCTTTTTGATCTTCTTTTCCAACTTCCTAAAATCTTCAGCTGCTCTAAAAGGTCACCATCCATCATGTTCTTGGATAATCAATATCTGCCTTGATACACAATATGTTCCCTTGTTGACTGTAATAAGGTGACTGAATTAATACTGTGGTTTTAAATGCTAGGTTATGTTTCTAATCTGTTTCTGATTTTCCGACGAAAAAAGAGCGATCGGATTGTGTTGTCAGAAATTCCAATCGTGTGTGGGCTCCATCGGACTTTTTCCGTCGGAATTTCCGACACACAAAATCAGATAGTTTAAATTCCGATCGTGTGTACACAAATCCGACGCACAAAGTGCCACGCATGCTCAGAATAAATTAAGAGACGAAAGCCATTGGCTACTGCCCCGTTTATAGTCCCGACGTACGTGTTTTACGTCACCGCGTTCAGAACGATCAGATTTTCCGACAACTTTGTGTGACCGTGCGTATGCAAGACAAGTTTGAGCCAACATCCGTCGGAAAAAATCCATGGATTTTGTTGTCGGAATGTCCGATTAATGTCCGATCGTGTGTACGGGGCATAACACTCATTATAACTGAGGAATCCACTTCAATAAGACATGAAATGTCTTCAACATTACAGAACTGGTAGAGCTGAATGCGACTAACTATTAACCACTTGCCGACCAGCCGCCGTCATTATACGGCGGGAGGCTGGCACGATCCCGCGAACCGTCATAACTGTACGTCGGCCCCTTTAAGCGGCATAGCAGGCACGCGCGCGCCAATGCATTGCGGGGGTGCCGATGCTCATGACCGCCGGCCACGAGAGATCGCAGGCGCGAGAGGCAGAGCAGGCACGTGTGTGTGTAAACACACAAATCACTGTTCTGTGAGGAGAGGCAGATCGTGAGTTCCTAATAGCTAGGAACCACGATCTCTCATCTCCTATAGTCAGTCCCCCCCCACCCCATAGTTAGAACACACCTAGGGAACACAGTTAACCCCTTGATCGCCCCTTAGTGTTAACCTCTTCCCTGCCAGTGACATTTACACAGTAATCAGTTTTTTTTTATAGCACTGATCGCTGTATAATTGTCAATGGTTTCAAAAATGTATCAAACATGTCCGATGTGTCCGCACCAGTTCACAAAAAGGATATTGGGAAACTAGAGAAATTGCAGAGAAGGGCAACCAATTTGACAAGAGGCATTGAGGAGCTCAGCTATGAGGAAAGATTAGCTGAACTGAGTTTATTCTCTGTTGAGAAGGGTAATATGATCAACATGTAAAAAGATCTACAGTAAGTGGTCCATATAATGAACTTGGCGTAGGGTTATTCACATTAAGGTCATCATAGAGGGCAAAGGGGAACGCTTTATGTCTGGTGGAAAATAGATTTAATCTCCAAATACAGAAAGGCTTCTTCACAGTAAGAGCTGTAAAAATGTGGAATAGACTCCCTGTAGATTGTTTGAATAAAGGCCTGGATTCTTTCCTAAATGCACATAATATAACTGGATACTATTGTTTACAGGTAAAGTTGATCCAGGGAATATCCAGTTGCCTCTTTGGGGGATCAGAAAGGATTTTTTTTTCCCTGCTGGAGCAACTTGGATCATGCTTCATGCTTTAATGTTTGTTTGTTTGTTTGTTTGTTTGTTTGTTTGTTTTTTGCCATCCTCTGGATTAACCATGGGTATTGTATAGTGTATAAGGAGGCTTTCTATTTTTATTTTTTTTCTCTGTTGGTTGAGCTGGATAGATTTGTGTCTTTTTTCAACCAGATTAACTATCTATATTCCTGACTACCTATAACCTTTTTGGAGGCCCTGGAGCACCAGGACAGTGAAAACACTCACAAAATGACCATATTTTGGAAAGCAGGGTATTCTCTAGGAGACATCAGTGAGTCTTTTGAAGACTTCATTTTTTGCCACAAGTTTTTGGAAAGTTGTCAATTTAATAGGATATTTCTACCCATAACATAGACATACTTAGAAAACACATTCTACTACTCCTACTCCTGGGAATTCATTTCCCCATCCCTGAGGAGCCTACATTGGCTAACCGTAAAGGATCGGATCACATTCAAGAGCCTCTGCCTCACCCACAAATGCCTACAAGGAAACGCCCTTTAATACCTATGCGAGAAAATAAAACGCTACATACCTAATCGCAGTCTTCGGTCAACCAACCAAAACCTCCTCCACATTCCCAAATCCCGCTACAAAACAAAGGGAAAACAAAGATTCGCAGTCCAAGGACCACAGCTATGGAACACTCTACCGACCAACATTCGTATGGAAGAAAACCATCAGGCCTTCAGGAAAGACCTACCTCTTCTAACAAGCTGGACCACACAGGACGGACCAGGCGCCTTGAGGCGATTCAGTTCGCATTTGCAGGGCTATACAAGTCATTCATTCATTCATTCATTCACTCTACGTGTGATACCACATGTGAAGGACATTTTCACTTTTTGGACTGATTATATACTGGACATTGTATCTTGTGTATCACACAAATCAACCAATTGTATCAAAATCAAGGTACTGTAATGGTCGCCCATACTAGTGGTAGGGGACTATAGCTAAGTGTAGCGTCACCTACAGCAGTCCCAGTACCTATAAGCCAAGTCAGCCTAGCCTACTGGTACATGGCTGCCCAAGGACTGCCATGTTCAATGGCCAGGGAGTACAGGAGGCTAAAGAAAGAAAGAACAAAAGAGCTCCTTTTGTTCCAGAAGTGCAGTTGTCTGCAGAGAATGGCTGGGATTAGTGTCTTGCAGGAACGTAGTCAACACAGATGTGCATATTGGTCAGTTCAGGCACAGGAAGAGACATGGTCAGCAAACAAGCAAAGGATCGGTCCAGGAAAAAGGCAGAAATGTGGTCAATAAACAAGCCAAGGTTAGTACAGGCAACAACCAGGGACACCAACTGTGACTGGCTGCACTATTAGGGCTCATTCACATGTGAAGTTGGGGGATGGTACTGTACTCTGCGATTTCACTGCAGTGGTAGCGGCTGGGGTGTACATATGCTACAGCTGCAATGCTTTGCTTTGCGGCTGTGGCGGGAATTATACCCCTTGTATGCCCGCCCATCGTGACTCAAGTGAATGGGGGTGCTTGCTCAGGGTCCAAGGTGTTAAAGCAGGTGGTGAGGAGGCAATACAATGCCTCCTCAATGCCTATGAAATGCTCTCTGAAGAGCAATCTGAACACAGATCAGGGACACTGTAAATGGTGTGGTGGTGATCAGGAACACTGTAACTAGTGTAGCAGTAATTAGGGACAATATGACTGGTGTGGCGGTGATCAGGAAAACAGTAACCGATGTGGTGGTGATCAGGGACACTATAATAGGTGTGGCGGTGATTAGGGACACTGTAACTGGTGTAGCAGGGATTAGGGACAGTATGACTGGTGTGGCGGTGATTAGGGACACTGGGACTGGTGTGGTGGTGATCATCACCCGATGAAGGAAGCGATTGTTTCTTCCAAAACGCTTTCCGTGTTGACTTTGCATCATTTACCTTGGTGTTTGCTCCAGGCAATCACATCCTCTCCACATGGTAGTTGTTCCCGGTACAATTCCAGTTCACCTGGATTACACAGCAGACACGGCTTCTATCTCCACAGCTCCACTCCTGGCATCGCTCTGGCTTCTCTTGTCAATTTCACCTGTCAGCAGCTCAAGCCATCTATCTACCTGGGACTAAGGACTGCACACCATGTTCACATGCCTGTACATTCTTTCACCATGTGACTGCATTACTTCAAATGTTTTTATTATATTTCCACTTAAAGTGAAAGGAAAGGCATCACACTGAAAAAGCACCAATCAACTACAATCCACCATGTCAAAAGATTTGCATTATCAAAAACTACAACATTTGCATCCTTTTAACTTTTTATTTTTAAAACCTGGCACATGACCTTTGTCGGGTCCGGTAATTCTGTTCTGTACGGATCCTGGATGTGTTCCTTCTCAGCTAGCTATGTGATTTCCAGAAGTGACGTAGCTAGCCGGCGAGTGTTCACCAAGAAAGCAAATCCACATGTGCCACAGAAAATGAAGCCTGAAAACCTGTCGGCTGCGGCTTTTCCATGGTATTAGGACACAGAGGGGGAAAGCTTTTTGCAGGTACTGCTGTACCGGCCTCATCTGCAGGTTTACAAAAACTCACACACACGCACACGTGTAAATATGTGTAAATGTGTGTAAATATGTGTTTATGTTTGAATGTGTGTGCACAGTCTGCTATAGGCTGGGAGGAATGGGGGGGGGGGGGGTGCTGGGCTGCGCTGGGTAGTACAGGGGCAGGTTTAATGAAAGCTAGGCCGCATTTCACTAAGAAAGACCGACAACGGTTTCAGGAAGTGCATGGCAGCTGGCAAATTCAGATGAAGAGAGAAACTGTTGTCAGTAAAAAAGAGAAGGCAACTGATTGTCTAGATCAGATTAGATTTTTGAAGCTAGACAATCAGCTAGCCTGAACATGCATAATATCTCATTTAAACATCTTTACCATACTAATCATGGGCAAAACTTGAATTTTAACTGGAAATTCACTTTAATAAACTGGCATACTACTTTATATTGGCGCTTTCTCCCCCCTTTCCATTTTGTAAGAAATAGTCCCCCCCAAGCCAGAATCGAGTGGGGAGCCTGAACCCATATAGTATCAGTTATCAAGTGTGGTTTAAAAAGACTTGTACTCCGGGACTCTGCTTTTAATCACTTATCAGGTCCTTTTTTTTTATGTTTTATTGTTTTATCTCCAATAACGTTTCATTCAAATGTTTTTTTTTGTAACATTTGTTAAAATTGTCTATAGAGTAGCAATAATGCAATTTATTATGCTTGCCTCTGTGGATGTGATCAGAATATAACATTTTCCTTGTCAAAAGAAGTTTATTGAGTATACAATGTTATAAAGATACATAAAGTAAGTTTACAAGGATCTATAAAGTAAGCTCATTGTTTTACAGTAGGGTTTATATAGGTAAATATCATGGAATTTCAAATATTAAACATCGGGTTCACGTAAACCTAAATTAAAGATATATATCATTTCCTTAGTTACTTTTGTAGGTATTTAAATGATTTATACCTACTATACATATTGTTTACAAGTAGAGTGTATATAGGTCAAATAAATTCTGATAATGAGCTTTAATCGTAAGGTGGAGAAAAGGAAAGAGAAAGAAGAAAAAGGGTTGAAAGGTAGAGGTATGGTCCACAAGGTTGTCCCGCTCGTCAGTTTATTATTCTTTTTAGTTCTCTTTGAAGCCTTAGAATGGGTGTCTCTGTAAGTCATTTAATCTGTTACCATGGCAACAGGACAGAGTCATTGAAGTTTGACAGGAACTGTTTTTTTATCCAAGGATGCCAAAGTTTTTCAAATTTTGGAATTTGATTTTGATCGATGGCTACCATCTTAGCATGGGACATTGTATTATTCATTCTGTGAATTGTTTCTGCTAGTACCAATGTAGGAGATTTCCATGCCTTGGCCACTGTTTGTTTTGCAGCCGTTATTAGTTGGATCATAAGTTTGAATTGAGAGAGTGTTAACCATTCCGGTTTTAGATTAAGTAAAGTTAAATATGGATCTGGTTGTATTTTTTTTTTTAAATATTTTAGATGCAATCACGAAGACTTCCTTCCAGAAGGTTTGGATTACTGGGCACGTCCACCATATGTGTAAATATGTGCCTATTTCTGGGCATCCTCGAAAACAAAGAGCTGAGGTATTAGGTTAATATTTTGCCACTCTAGCGGGTACAAGGTACCAGCGAGTTAGGACTTTATAATTTGTCTCCAGTGCTAAGATGTTGGGTGAAGATGACTTAGATGTGAGCCATATGTTAGACCAGTCCGTGTCTTCTAAAGTTCGTCCCAGGTCCTCCTCCCACCTCTGAACGTAAGAGGGTCTATTAAGATTTGCTACTCCATATAATTGATTATAAAGTGATGAAATTGTACCTTTAGCAAATGGATCTTTTGTACAGATTGATTCAAAAATGGATAATTGGGATAATGGTGTATCCCCCTTTAGGAATGGTGTATAGAAATTTTTGATTTGGAGATATCTAAATATCTCAGAGTTTGGTAGATCATATTTTTCTCTAAGCGATGGGAATGAAAGGAATGATTTAGATGCTATGAAGTCATTTAGTGTCTGAATGCCTGATGTTGTCCAAGCTTTAAAAGAATTTGGGTAGATCCATGCCGGATAAAAGGCCGGATTTCTGATAAAAGAAAGGAGAGGATTGTGTGGAGATTGTAACTGATATTTGGTTTTTAGTTTATCCCAGAGAGATAAGAAGTGTTTAGTTATGGGATTATGAATTTTAAAGCGGTCTTTAGGATCAAGCCATAATAAATTTGATATTAATAGAGGGTCATTTTCTGAAGCCTCTATAAATACCCATAATGGGATTTCCTGTTTTGCATGGTATTTGGACAGACTGGCCAAATGTGCTGCTCTGTAGTAGTTAGTAAAATTAGGGTATCCCAGGCCTCCTTTATTTTTGGGAAGATGTAGTGTGTGTATAGGTATACGTGGTTTAGAAGAGCCCCATATAAACGAAGTTGCTCTTTTTTGTATTATTCTCAAAAAATAGGAAGGAATTGGAATAGGGAGGACTCTGAATAGATAAAGCAATTTGGGTAGAATAGTCATTTTGATTGCATTAATCTTCCCTATCCAGGATAAAGGAAGTTGCGACCATTGTTTTATTAGATTTGTGATCTGTCTTAATACAGGAGGATAATTGGTTGAGAATAAGTCAGAATGAGATGCTGTTAAATGAATTCCAAGATATGGGATTGATTTTTCTGCCCATGTGAATGGGAGTGCAGCCCTAGCCGGGATCAATTCCATGTTTGTGAGTGAAATATTAAGCACTAGGCATTTCTTAGGATTAATCATAAGGCCGGATAGGGCTGCAAATCCATCAAGAGCTGGTATTAAGTTAGGACCAGAGACCTGTGGTGATGATAGAAAAAGTAATATATCGTCTGCAAATATACATAGTTTGTGTGTAATACCTCCTATTTCAATGCCAGTTATAGTTTGGTTTGTTCTGATGTATTGGGCCATGGGTTCGAGTATAAGGGCAAATAATAAGGGAGATAATGGGCAACCCTGTCGGGTACCTCTTTCGATATTAAAGGCTTCAGATTTGTATCCAGCATATTTTATATAGGCTTTGGGTTTATTATATAATGCTTTGATCCATGTTAAAAAGTGGGGTCCAAAACCCCATTTTTGTAATGAATATTGCATATATTGCCAGGATACTGTGTCAAATGCCCTCTTAATATCGAGAGATAGAAAACATAAAGGGATTTTCCGTTTTTTAGCAATATGTGCCAATAACACTGCCCTGCGTATATTATCGCCTGCCTGTCTATTTGGCATGAAGCCTACTTGATCTCTATGTATTAATTTTCCTATAATGCTATTGAGGCGTTTTGCTATTATTTTTTTCTAATAATTTAATATTGAGGTTTAACAGAGAGATAGGCCGATAATTCACACAGGAAGTATCATCAGAAAGGGGTTTTGGGATCATACAAACAATTGCCATTAGTGTTTCTTGCCGAAAAGAATGTCCATCTAGAAGTTTGTTAAAAGTTTTAGTGAGAATGGGAGAGAGTATTTCTGAGAATGTTTTATAGTATAAAGCCGAGTAGCCGTCTGGGCCTGGTCTTTTGTTAAGTTTTAGGTTTTTTATGGCGTTAGCAACTTCATCTATAGTTATAGGCTCATCCAAACTGCTTTTTTGATTCTGAGATAACTCAGGTAAAGTTATTTTTGAGAAGAAGGATTCAGCCTCTGTAGGATTAAATTCATTGTTTCTCTTGTATAAAGTTGCGAGATGTGAGTGAAATTTATGGACTATTTTAACTGGATTACAAGTGTAAACATTTTTTGATAATTTCAAACGTATTGGTTTGAAAGATTTGTTAGTTGAATTTAATGCCCGAGCCAAATATGTACCTGGTTTGTTTGTATTCATGTAGAAATTGTGTTTGGAGCGTTTGAGGGATTTATCAACTGACTCAGTGAGAAATAGATCGTATTCCAATCTAGATTTTTCCAGATGAGATTTTGTACTCTGAGATGGATTATCTTGAAATGATATGTAGGCTGCATTAAAATTGAGTTCTAGTTTTTTTGCTAGATTTTTGCGTTCCCGTTTAAATAGTGCCATTTGTCTTTGTATTGTACCACGCAAGACAGGCTTATGAGCTTCCCACAGTGTTATTGGGGAGATGTTTGTTGTATTATTAATTGATATGTATTCCTTTAAAGCTTGTTCAATGGCCATCTGATGTAGTGGGTGTTTGAGCATTATGTCCGGTAAGTACCACGTTGGGTCATGCGCTTTTGGTATGGCTGAGGCTATAGTAGTGTATACTGCATTATGGTCAGACCACGGAATCGGAATTATATCTGATGCAATAATTTCTGGTATCATTCCTATTGTTAGAAAAATATGATCTATTCTGGTGAAGGTTTGATGAGGGTGCGAGAAATAAGTGAATTTCTTTTTCATTGGGTTACTTTCTCTCCACGAATCTACCAGATTGTATTTGGAAAGAAGTTGAGAAAAAGGTAATCTAGAGGTTATTTTGGATGGTGTAAAAGGTGATTTATCTAGAAATGGGAGGAGGACCTGGTTCGAATCCCCACACATTATCACTGTTCCTATTTTGTGTGTATTAATCACTTGTAATATATGTGAGAGGAATGGTGTAGGTTGTTTGTTAGGAGCGTAGTAGGAAATCACCGTGATTGCTGTATCCATTATATAACCCATGAGTATCAGGTATCTACCTTCTGGGTCTTTAATTTCTGATGATAAGGTGAATGGTGTGGATCGGTGAAATGCAATTAGAGTTCCCCTTTGCTTGGTAGAGGCAGAAGTCGTGTAAATTTGTTGATAAAAAGGAGAAATATATTTTGGAGTAGAATCTTTGGTGAAGTGTGTTTCTTGGAGGCATACTATGTGAGCCTTCTTGTTATGGAAAGTACGGAAGGCTTTGGTCCTTTTTTGAGGGACATTTATTCCCTGAACATTCAGGGAAAGTATATTCAGTGGTGCCATGGCAATAGATCATATAGTTTTGACTTACTTTTTGTTATGCAGAGCTGACTGCGCAGATCAACCTGTGTGGACTGAAGAGATGAAAAGATAGAAAAGAAACCAGTGAATTCTGGAGTAAAGAGTAAACAAAAAACATATGAGATTAGATGATACATTGTATAAATTATTTTTTGCAAGTAATCACAATTTACCCGTGAAAGAGAATAAATATCTCTCTCAGGGGAATAAGTGCCTTCGTCACACTCCCACATAATATGGTTGGGAGAATGAGAAGGGCTAATGGGGGTACACGGATCTTCCGCTTACAGGAGAGAAGTGCTATGTCAAAAGACATCAAAATGATGTTTCATTAATTGGAGTGCAGAATATAGTTTTTGTTGAAATTATTTATTCCAGGGTGGTTGTATATGGTTAGTCTTGCCCTAGGCTAAATAATTCAGTTAGAAAGGTACTGTTAATAACTTTGGTATTGATGAAGATAGTTTGAATTATTTTGGGATTTTAACCCTTTTAGAGTAAACAATTACATATTTTATTCATATGTAACTGTTTAGATATGTTAACTCATAAAATTGAGGTTGTATTGCTTCAGATTAGAATAAACAAAAACATAGTTCTAGGAACTAGTTAGGTAATAATATATTTGTTTTAAGAAAAGAAAGAAAAAGCTTCCATTACTTCTGGATTATTGAACATATTTGTCCTAAAAAGTAATAAATCTATTGTTATTACCTGATAATATATAACTGAACAAGAATTTCCTTATTTCACTTATATATTCTAAGGCTATATGAATCAGAAGTAATAAGAAATATAACTGGAATGTAACATGATCCCACACAGTGTGTGACTATCAGAATGCAGTTACATTCAGTTATAAATATAGTTTTTTTATAGAGAACCATCTCTTAGTATAATAAATGAAGAGATATCAGGAATTAGGATGTCAGTCCATTGAATCTTCTTGGTCCATGGATGATGTGGCATAACGGCCTCTTTTGTGAGAATGATGATTCCCATTTTGTTCTGAAATTTTCTGGGTGCTGCCTGAAGGTGAAGATGATGCCATTCTTCTGCGTGCGGGAGTGTTGCTGCTTGTGGGTTCTGTCAGATTTAATTTTAAAAGGGTTTGTTGTAGTTCATCTGCTGATCTGCTTCTGTAAATTGTACCTTGGTAGTTAAATCTGACTGAAAAGGGGAAGCCCCATTGATACATAATGTTGTGGCGTTGCAGTTCCATTAGTTGGGGTTTCATGGATCGTCTTTTAGTAATAGTAAGTTGGGATAGGTCAGCAAAAATTTGATAATCGTGTCCTTGAAAATTAAGTTCCTTTTTTTCTCTTGCAGCAATTACTATTTGTTCTTTCGTTCTGTAATAATGAAATTTTGTGATTATATCACGTGGGGGTCCATCTTTCTTTTTGGCTGTGAGGGCTCTGTGTACTCTGTCCAGTTCTAAACGTTCAATAGGGATATCTGGCTTTAGTTCTTGTAATAGAGCAGTAATAGTAGATTGCAGGTCTGTCACAGTTTCAGGTATTCCCCTTATGCGCAAAGTTTGAACGTCTGGCTCTATTTTCGTAATCTTTGAGCTTAGTTTGAAGTATTAAATTCTCTTTTTTTAATTGTTCCAATTCTGTTATATTTTCTTGGGTTGTAATTTCAATTTCATCCATTTTTATTTCTAAGGCTGCGGTGCGGTTTCCCAGCTCTCTTATTTCTTTGGTTAGGCTTTTTGTTATTTGGTCTGAGGTTTGTTTTAAAGCCTTATGAAGCATCTTTTCAAATTGTAATAATATTACTGGGGATACTGAGGAGGCTTGTGGAGAAGTTTGTGAGAGGATTTGTTCTGTATCTGACTCAAATGGAGAGTCTTGCTGTGACATTTTCTGTCTGTGAGAGCGCCCTGATGCTGTATATTGTGAGGTGACTGGAGCTGCTTCAGCTGCAGTGAGTGCCTGTGAGCTCTTTGTGAGGTGATTTTTATTTCTGCCACGGTTTCCTCCCAGTACCATATTTCCTGCCCAAACTTTCACAGTTTGTTCCCTGGGGCAAAAAGGTTCAAACGGATACCTTTTGAGCCTGCAGGCTCCGCTTTGTCCTTCTCTTCTCTCCTCAGCGGTGTGGAGCTCTAACAATGCATGTCTGCTCCGCTAGGCTCCGCCTCCTGCCCCCCAGAATATAACATTTTAATCAGCTCCCCTGTGACTTGCTAGCATGCTAGCTGCATACTACCCTGTTCGGATAGGGATTGAGTGCCTAGGGCAGAATATTTTTGTTTGTTTTATGACTGAACACAAGTAACCACTCATGTGACCGGTCGTATGCAAGGATCTCCAGTGCCAGTCATTGATTTGCGCCCAGTAAACACTTGTGCCCCCATCTTTCAGACTATTATACTGCATAATATTATTGCATATTTGCTAGTTTTTTTTTTAAATACCTTTTATTATTTGAAACGGTTTGTAGTGACTGGTGTGTACATAATGTGTGAGTACCTGTTCAGTGTATTGTCAGGCAGTATGTAAGGGGGTGGGTGCAGCAAAGGCATTTGTTTATCTTCCTTGAGCTGAAGCTGTATATGGCAGAAGCTACTTTAGCTCAAAGGGTGACTATGCAGATTGGGCTGGGCATGCAGGCAAGCAGATCTGGTTTCCTCAATCCTCAACTCATCTAGGAAGATATTAGATCAGTCTAACTTACTCATCAAAAAAAAAGAGAAATTGTCCCAGCTACATGCGTAACAATAGGTGAGAAGGGGAAGACAGAGCACTAAGGGAAAACTTAGGCAAGCCACAATGTGATGTCACTAGCAGTGCTCCTTCAAAGTATTAGGACTGCTGGAATACACTTGCTCAACAGGTGGCCCTCCAGCTGTTGCGGAGCTGCAAGTCCCATAATGCCTCTGCCTTTGGGAGTCATGCTTGTAACTGAAGAAATAATAGTGGATTATAGGAGATCAAGAAAGATCAGTCATTGCCCGGTTTATATAGGTGGTGAGGAGGTGGAAAGTGTGAACACTATTAAATTTTTGGGAGTGCATATTACAAGGGAGTTGTCCTGGTCTCAAAATACTTTTTTTCTAGTGAAAAAAGCGCTGCAGAGACTGTTTTTCCTTCGGAGACTGAAGCAGGCTGGATTGCCCTTAAGGGCTTCTGGTCAATTTCATTGTACCATTGAGAGTATTCTTCTCCACTGCGCTGTAGTGTGGTATGCCAGCTGCAGGGAGGATAAGAAGTGCCTGTTTCGTATGGTAAAAACAGCACAGCAGATCATAAGAACAGAGCTACCGAATCTGGACACAACATATGCCAGCCGATTAAAAAAGTGGGCAAAAGCTATTAGTATTGATCCAACCCACCCAGGTCAGGGTGTGTTTGTCCCATTGCCATCAGTGAAAAGATATAGAACACTTAAAATGCACACTAATCGCTTAAAGCATATTTTTTTCCCTACGGCTGTATTGTCCATAATCCCATCAGGCACAGTGTTTTAGGAATTTTATGTAGAATTCTAATACTCTTTTATTTATTTATTTTTAAATAACATTTTATATTTTGATATATTTAAATAGATATGTGGGCATTTGCTAGGAGTATGTATGTGTGTTTTTTTTTTTTAAGAAATATTTTATTGCTGCTGTAAAGTGTACTAACTGTTATGCCCCGTACACACGGTCGGACTTTGTTCGGACATTCCGACAACAAAATCCTAGGATTTTTTCACAACTTGTCTTGCATACACACGGTCACACAAAGTTGTCGGAAAATCCGATCGTTCTAAACACGGCAACGTAAAACACGTACGTCGGGACTATAAACGGGGCAGTGTCCAATAGCTTTCATCTCTTTATTTATTCTGAGCATGCGTGGCACTTTGTCCGTCAGATTTGTGTACACACGATCGGAATTTCCGACAACAGATTTTGTTGTCGGAAAATTTTATATCCTGCTCAAACTTTGTGTGTCGGAAAATCCGATGGAAAATGTGTGATGGAGCATACACAAGGTAGGAATTTCCGACAACAAGGTCCTATCACACATTTTCCGTCAGAAAATCGGACCGTATGTACGGGGCATTAGCCTTGCAATGCCTCATGGGATAGTTCTGCAACAGCTGGAGGGTCACAGGTTGAGCACCCATGCTTGTTTTTTTACAGGCACTTAATGTGGATCTTCACTGCATCTGAGCACCACAAACCAAAAACGCTATTTAATTCATTTTTAATAACCAAAGCAAACTCCCCCCTCCATCCATGTCCCCATGCTTTATTTTGTTGAGAAATCACTTTGAAAAACAACCTCTTAGCATTTCTGGCAGTGGCTTTCTTCAGTAAGGGCAAATGATTCACGTAGCATTTACTTCCTGGAACCCATTTGCCCTTAGCTCAAGGAGGGTGGGCTTAGCTGAGAAAACTATCCTCCTCTCCTTCCCTCCTGAAGACTCCTGGGTTACCTAATAAGTAAAGAAAAAATAATCCCTGTTACAAAAACAAGGAGAAAAAACAGGCTATTTTAAAAGACAAGAAGTATAGCGTATTGGGTAATAAGAATAATAAATTCATGAATATAGATATCAAAAAGAGTAATCAATTAAAATTAAGTGTATCAAAAAAAAAAAAACAATGGGGAAAACACTCAATACCACATAGACAACGCATGTTTTACATACTCACATGTAACAAAAACAAAACCAACATGAAACAAAAAGCAAAAAACTAAATTGTCCGGACACCAAGAGTTCCGCCACCATGGTTCTGTTATGGCTAATCTCCATATGAAAAATATCAATGGGTTTTGTCAATGATAGTTCACTTGTATGTGGACCCCTTGGGAGCTCGAGCTGTAAGGATGGAGGTCAATCTCAAATAGCTGACTCCACAACTTTTGGGGCTGTCATCCGAGTGGACAACTTCAGGAAACCTCACTCCCCAAGATACAAATTGGGAACCTTACAAATCGGATACCTGAGCGGTGTGACCAGTGGGAGGTCCTCCCCTTATTAATCCAGACATTCCTATGATAGTTATTGTGGATATTCCATACTACATCTGTCAAGGATTACAAACTGCTATAGGCTTTATATTGCTAGACTGCCTTTCAGTTCTACTTAGAAGTGATGTGAAGACCTATCTTCCCTGAAGTATCCAGATATTATTCTCTGTTCGCCCTTCCCTGTCATCTGTCAATTAGAATAATACGCCATAAGCTCCTGAAGAACCGTCTGTTGAATACGCGTAACATGTAGAGCTGAGATAGACTATGACACATATGACACACCGCCTTTTTGTTCCTTTTACCAATACTGGAAAGTGATCTAATTGGTCCCCCAGTCCGTGATTAATAGTATATACAGTGGCTTGCGAAAGTATTCGGCCCCCTTGAACTTTTCAACCTTTTGCCACATTTCAGGCTTCAAACATAAAGATATAAAATTTTAATTTTTTGTGAAGAATCACCAATAAGTGGGACACAATTGTGAAGTGGAACGAAATCTATTGGATATTTTAAACTTTTTTAGCAATTAAAAAACTGAAAAGTGGTGCGTGCAAAATTATGCGGCCCCTTTACTTTCAGTGCAGAAAACTCACTCCAGAAGTTCAGCGAGGATCTCTGAATGATCCAATGTTGTCCTAAATGACTGATGGTGATAAATAGAATCCACCTGTGTGTAATCAAGTCTCTGTATAAATGCACCTGCTCTGTGATAGTCTCAGGGTTCTGTTGAAAGCGCAGAGAGCATCATGAAGACCAAGGAACACACCAGGCAGGTCCGTAATACTGTTGTGGAGAAGTTTAAAGCCGGATTTGGATACAAAAAGATTTCCCAAGCTTTAAACATCCCAAGGAGCACTGTGCAAGCGATCATTTTGAAATGGAAGGAGTATCAGACCACTGCAAATCTACCAAGACCTGGCTGTCCCTCTAAACTTTCAGCTCAGACAAGGAGAAGACTGATCAGAGATGCAGCCAAGAGGCCCATGATCACTCTGGATGAACTGCAGAGAACTACAGCTGAGGTGGGAGAGTCTGTCCATAGGACAACAATCAGTCGTACACTGCACAAATCTGGCCTTTATGGAAGAGTGGCAAGAAGAAAGCCATTTCTCAAAGATATCCATAAAAAGTCTCGTCTAAAGTTTGCCACAAGCCACCTGGGAGACACACCAAACATGTGGAAGAAGGTGCTCTGGTCCGATGAAACTAAAATCGAACTTTTTGGCCACAATGCAAAACGATATGTTTGGCGTAAAAGCAACACAGCTCATCACACTTAACACACCATCCCCACCGTGAAACATGGTGGTGGCAGCATCATGGTTTGGGCCTGCTTTTCTTCAGCAGGGACAGGGAAGATGGTTAAAATTGAGGGGAAGATGGATGCAGCCAAATACAGGACCATTCTGGATGAAAACCTGTTGGAGTCTGCAAAAGACCTGAAACTGGGACGGAGATTTATCTTCCAACAAGACAATGATCCCAAAAATATAGCAAAATCTACAAAGGAATGGTTCACAAATAAACGTATCCAGGTGTTAGAATGGCCAAGTCAAAGTCCAGACCTGAATCCAATCGAGAATCTGTGGAAAGAGCTGAAAACTGCTGTTCACAAATGCTCTCCATCCAACCTCACTGAGCTCGAGCTGTTTTGCAAGGAAGAATGGGCAAGAATTTCAGTCTCTCGATGTGCAAAACTGATAGAGACATCCCCCAAGCGACTTGCAGCTGTAATCGCAGCAAAAGGTGGCTCTACAAAGTATTAACGCAAGGGGGCCGAATAATTTTGCACGCCCCACTTTTCATTTTTTTATTAGTTAAAAAAGTTTCAAAAATCCAAAAGATTTCGTTCCACTTCACAATTGTGTCCCACTTGTTGGTGATTCTTCACAAAAAATAAAAATTTTATATCTTTATGTTTGAAGCCTGAAATGTGGCAAAAGGTTGAAAAGTTCAAGGGGGCCGAATACTTTCGCAAGCCACTGTATGTATGTAGATGGTGTGCAGTTTCTGCTTAAAGGCAATTTTTGTGAATACTTGATTAAATTTATGCAATTGTCCCAATTTTAAATTCTGTAATAAATATTATTTTTTAATCTATACCTGTGTTATGCCTATAAAGTTCATCATCTACCAATTTTCTTATTAATCCAATCTCAAATAGTGCAAGGTGTGATGCCTATTAATGGATACTCCCACTATTTCCTAATGGAAAATAGAGATCCCAGCATAAAAAGGGTAAGATGAGCTCATATCTTGTGAAGTCTATAAGATGAGTACATCAGTCTTGGATAAAGTATCAAAAATCAAGATAGAATAATGCACTGGTGTCACTAGCGAACGCAATACCGCTGTGTTTTATGGAAGTATCTGTCTGCTTTACCTTTATCAAGTGTTATGCAGCGTACACACGGTCAAACTTTTCGACCGGACTGGTCCGACGGACAATCCGATTGTGTGTGGACTTCATCGGACCTGCAGCGGACTTTTCCAGTCGAAAATATGACGGACTTTAGATTTGGAACATGCTTCAAATCCTTACGTCGTAACTCCGCCGGACCCAGAAATCCGCTCGTCTGTATGCTAGTCCGACGGACAAAAACCAACGCTAGGGCAGCTATTGGCTACTGGCTATCAACTTCCCTTTTTTAGTCCGGTCGTACGTCATCACGTACGAATCCGTTGGACTTCGGTGTGATCGTGTGTAGGCAAGTCCGGTCGTTAGACAGCCCGTCGAAAGTCCGACGTAACTCCATCGAAAGTCCGTCGGACAGGCCGTCGGACTTTTGTTGCTGAAAAGTCTGTGTGTACATGGCATAAGTCAACGAGCCTGAGCAAACGGATTGGATGCAATCCATGCTCTAGGTGGCTTTCCTGTAAATGGGTTTATTCATGCAAGTATTCAGCAAGGATGCTAGTTGCATTTATTTAACAAACATCCAGAAGGTAAACATTTGAGAGAAGAGTTGCAAAAAATAAAAAACTATTTAGTATATCGACTCCATAATGTCCCCTCAATACAATCTAAAGGCGTTTGTTTCACTTGGTGACACATACAATTTAAACACTCTCAGTCTACGCTATGAGGACTGGGTCCTTTATGTATAAATGACACAGTAAAAATTCTCTCTGGTGACTCCAGAGAAGCAATTACTATTGACATTTTCTGTGCATGTAGCTTCTTTCCATTTGGAGGAAAGTCAAGGTTAAAAGGCAGATAAGTGGCATGACATTGCAGAACAGTGAGAATTAGGGTAGAAAATTGTTTTATAACCCAGATTAGGAACAGTAGCTCCCCCATCCCTTCTCTGCTTCTTCCAAATGAATAAAAGATGCAAACACGTGAATGTATTCCTAACGCATATTATGTTAGCCGGCTTTATTCTTAACATTTATGTCTATGCCGACCTCATCAGTCGACATTTCACAAACAGTATCAGGGAAGAGTGGCATTTCAAGCCCAGTGTTTTATGGGGAACATTACCATGACATTCGCATTCCAAAAACTGTAGACAAGAACATGCATTGCGGCTTTTTGTGTTGACATAGGAATTTTCTTGTTATAAAAGAGCATCATCTACTGGTGGTTATTTGAACTGCAAATGAACACTAAAGTTCAATTTGTTTATCCGATGCTATTGTGTTATGTATATTTTATCTGAGGCCCAAAACAATTCAATAAAACAATGAACTTAAAAGCTGAATAGTGCAGGAGAATCAAACTAGGTAGCTTCAGTTTGAATTGTGCGCCCTAGTTGTCTTGGAAAATGTTGCTTCTCTGTGGAGTAGTGTTTATAAAACATTGGTGCAGCTTGACCCAAATACAGTTCTGAGGTGGATAAGGAATGGCTAAGGAGCGCAGCTTTAAGTATAACTAAAGGCAGCACTTTTTTTAGTTTTGGAAAGAGTTGAGAGGGGTTAGAACACCTATTAGGTTTTTATTGCTGTCTGTATCTGTAGCTGTTTAGGCATTCACTGCTATACTGACACCAACCTCTCCCCTACTGACCCCATCCACTGCTCTACTGACAAAGTCCACTGCTCTACTGACATCATCCTCTGCCCTACTGACAAAGTCCACTGCTCTACTGACATCATCCTCTGCCCTACTGACAAAGTCGACTGCTCTACTGACATCATCCTCTGCCCTACTGACAAAGTCCACTGCTCTACTGACATCATCCTCTGCCCTACTGACAAAGCCCACTGCCCTACTGACATCGCCCTCTGCCCTACTGACAAAGTCCACTGCTCTACTGATATCGTCCTCTGCCCTACTGACAAAGTCCACTGCTCTACTGACATCATCCTCTGCCCTACTGACAAAGTCCTCTGCTCTACTGACATCATCCTCTGCCCTACTGACAAAGTCCACTGCTCTACTGACATCATCCTCTGCCCTACTGACAAAGTCCACTGCTCTACTGACATCGCCCTTTGCCCTACTGACAAAGCCCACTGCTCTACTGATATCGTCCTCTGCCCTACTGACAAAGTCCTCTGCTCTACTGACATCATCCTCTGCTCTACTGACATCATCCTCTGCCCTACTGACAAAGTCCACTGCTATACTGACACCAACCTCTCCCCTACTGACCCCATCCACTGCTCTACTGACATCATCCTCTGCCCTACTGACAAAGTCCTCTGCTCTACTGACATCATCCTCTGCCCTACTAACAAAGTCCACTGCTCTACTGACATCATCCTCTGCCCTACTGACAAAGTCCACTGCTCTACTGATATCGTCCTCTGCCCTACTGACAAAGTCCACTGCTCTACTGATACCAACCTCTCCCCTACTGACCCCATCCACTGCTCTACTGACATCGCCCTCTGCCCTACTGACAAAGTCCACTGCTCTACTGATATCGTCCTCTGCTCTACTGACAAAGTCCTCTGCTCTACTGACATCATCCTCTGCCCTATTGACCCCATCCACTGCTCTACTGACATCGTCCTCTTACTGACAAAGTCCACTGCTCTACTGACATCGTCCTCTGCTCTACTGACATCGTCCTCTGCTCTACTGACATCGTCCTCTGCCCTACTGACAAAGTCCACTGCTCTACTGACAAAGCCCACTGCCCTACTGACATCGCCCTCTGCCCTACTGACAAAGTCCACTGCTCTACTGATATCGTCCTCTGCCCTACTGACAAAGTCCACTGCTCTACTGACATCATCATCTGCCCTACTGACAAAGTCCTCTGCTCTACTGACATCATCCTCTGCCCTACTGACAAAGTCCACTGCTCTACTGACATCGCCCTCTGCCCTACTGACAAAGCCCACTGCTCTACTGATATCGTCCTCTGCTCTACTGACATCATCCTCTGCTCTACTGACAAAGCCCACTGCTCTACTGACATCATCCTCTGCCCTACTGACAAAGTCCACTGCTCTACTGATATCATCCTCTGCCCTACTGACAAAGCCCACTGCTCTACTGATATCGTCCTCTGCCCTACTGACAAAGTCCACTGCTCTACTGACAAAGCCCACTGCCCTACTGACATCGCCCTCTGCCCTACTGACAAAGTCCACTGCTCTACTGATATCGTCCTCTGCCCTACTGACAAAGTCCACTGCTCTACTGACATCATCCTCTGCCCTACTGACAAAGCCCACTGCTCTACTGATATCGTCCTCTGCCCTACTGACAAAGTCCACTGCTCTACTGACATCATCCTCTGCCCTACTGACAAAGCCCACTGCTCTACCGACATCATCCTCTGCCCTACTGACAAAGCCCACTGCTCTACTGACATCATCCTCTGCCCTACTGACAAAGCCCACTGCTCTACTGATATCGTCCTCTGCCCTACTGACAAAGTCCACTGCTCTACTGACATCATCCTCTGCCCTACTGACAAAGCCCACTGCTCTACTGACATCATCCTCTGCCCTACTGACAAAGCCCACTGCTCTACTGACATCATCCTCTGCCCTACTGACAAAGTCCACTGCTATACTGACACCAACCTTTCCCCTACTGACCCCATCCACTGCTCTACTGACATCGCCCTCTGCCCTACTGACAAAGTCCACTGCTCTACTGATATCGTCCTCTGCTCTACTGACAAAGTCCTCTGCTCTACTGACATCATCCTCTGCCCTATTGACCCCATCCACTGCTCTACTGACATCGTCCTCTTACTGACAAAGTCCACTGCTCTACTGACACCGTCCTCTGCTCTACTGACATCGTCCTCTGCTCTACTGACATCGTCCTCTGCCCTACTGACAAAGCCCACTGCTCTACTGACATCATCCACTGCCCTACTGACCCCATCCACTGCTCTACTGACATCGTCCTCTTACTGACAAAGTCCACTGCTCTACTGACATCGTCCTCTGCTCTACTGACATCGTCCTCTGCTCTACTGACATCGTCCTCTGCCCTACTGACATCGTCCTCTGCCCTACTGACAAAGTCCACTGCTCTACTGACATCATCCACTGCCCTACTGACCCCATCCACTGCTCTACTGACATTGTCCTCTGCCTTCTCCCCTATTCTTTTATGCCATCCCCTAGTATTTTTGATTCCAAATTTTGTACAGGTTCCATTCCTTCTGTGTGCATTTGTGCCTTTTACTTATTATGACAAAAGATTTTCAAAAATGGACTTCAGAAAGAGCAATTTATTTCGTAATTGTCTCCTTAACAAAATCCCACTGCAATTTTTTTTAGAAATACCACTCTCGCTGAGAGAAGACCATGTTTCTTTGGGCTCCCAATGCTTGGGGGACATTTACTGACATGTAAAGAAATTTGTTATAAAATTTACTTGTGTGGTTGCTCTGTCTCCTTTGCAGCTATTTATAAGCAAGTAGTTTTTTTTTAAATTTACTAAACCTGGCTGTATCCTATTCAGTGTAAAGGGATTTATTTTGGCTGAACAAAAAAAACCCGAACAGATTCCTCCATCCACACAAGCGAGGTGGGCAAAGGAATCCATCCTTCTGGGATATTCTATTCTGACAGTGATTCCCTATCAAAATTTGGCTGGTCCCTGCTGTACTGTCCGAATTCGATCAGTCTATGCCCCGCCAAAGGGGGGGATGGAAAAGAAGCCAACTTTATTAAACCATATAAACCCTTACAATTACACCACATTGAAATGTATATGTGCCTAGGGACCGGCCAGTGTTGCCAACCTACTGGATTGAAATTTACTGACACGACACCCAAAAATTTTCTGGCACAGCCAAGTTTTTACTGGCATTTCCAAAAGTTACAAAATTACAGTTTTAGTTGTAAATTTTAGTATTTAGGCTACAAGCAAGTACAATATGCAATTAGCAATATGATTTAAGGTAGATATTAAGGCAAAAAACATATTTCTTTTTTTATTTTCGATATTGTACGTAGCCCAGGGACAGGACTCAGGAGGGCAAGAAATTAGAATAGGAAGGCACACACACACACATGAAATTGACTCTTGGTCCCTTCAGTCCACTCCAGTGTAAACAACACTGACAGTCCCGCTTCCGAAATGCCCTGCTCCTGTCCTGCAGACCCACACACGAGGCTCTGGCCGCTTTGCTTGGCTCCCTTGCACCATGATATCACACGACACAAGTACTCGGGCACTGCCTCCACCAGAGCTGCCTGAACACACTGTAACAGGGACTCGGATGGTCTCGGCCGGCTCTGGACCGAGCCAAACATCACAGCCATCTTTTTTACTGGCAACTTTTTCCTTTTACTGGCATTTACTGGCAGGAGAAAATAACCTGTTTTTTACTTGCTGCCAGTAAAAATACTGACGGTTGGCAACACTGGGACCGGCACCAGGTACATACAGCGATTATGGTTAAGATGGCCGCCTCCCCAAAATCAGAAGCTGGCTTGTGCTCCAGGGATGGGATGTCCCATCCCTGGAGTGCAAGCCAGCTTCTGGTATTGGGGCAGTGGTTGCAGCCATCTTAACCATAGGCGCTGTATGCACCTGGTGCTGGTCCTTAGGCACATATACATTTCAATGTGTGTAATTGTAAGGTTTTATATAGTTTAATAAAGTTGGCTGCTTTGCATAATGAACCTTTTATTGTTTTTTAAGTGGCGGTGTATGGCACTGTAAGAAATCGCATCCTGGTACATGTTAATGATCAAGTTGGTGACAAGATACACAGTGGGTTCAATCAAAAAAAGCGCAGTGGGACTAGTAATATAAAGTCCATCCATTGTGGTGAGCGTACATCTATGTAGGGTCACCTGGATCACCCGGATGTGATTACATGTTTATCTCTTACTAATGGCCCAAGCACCTGTTCACTTACCGTTTGTTTTTTAAGCAATTATCCCTTGAATGGTTCTTATTGATACATTGGACATTAGTTGTATTTTTTGGTGCTTCTCTATTATTTATTTTTTCACCCCTTTCTATGTGGTAAATTGTTTAGTAATCTTGATTCACATTTTTAGCAGTGTGGTCTATATACACATTTATAGGGTTCACGTAAGTGGAAGACACATTTTGAAGACTGTAGCAGTCATAATCACACATCTGTGTTCCCTTTTTTTTTTTGCCTGTGTCTTCACTGTTATTTGCAGGCATTCTTAAGCCCGTAGGAACTGGTCTCCTGCCTCTACTTTATCTAGCGCTTTCCAGTGAATAAAACATAAACACCTAAAGTTGCAATACACATGCAAAACACTTGATATATGCTTTTAGGATGCTTGTATATGCACGCAAAAAAAGCTAAAAAATGCTAAAATAAAAACACCTGAAAATGTATGAAAATCTCTGTGTGAATGAACTTTCTGTGAAGAAACTCAATATCCCACAATCCCTTCGTCCCCCAGTCTTGCATGGGCAGGGGTAACACTGGTTCTCCTGTAAAGGGTTCCTGAGGGCAGGGGGGACCGGACAGCAGGGGGAATCAGATGTGGGCAGGCAAGGTGATCAGTGCGGCAGGACGAGGGGGGGGGGGGCAAGTATTGGAACCCCTCCCTTTCATGGCTCTCTCTGCAGCAGCTTAAAGCCCACTTCTCCTCCTCTCACTCCCACTGGCTTTCAGCTGCTTCTAAGAGAGATATACAGGGGTCAGTTCCCGTAGTTGCGTCCCCTGTTACCGCACTGATCACCCTTTGTAGTGCACCATCCTTTTCCCCCTGCTGCCCGGGAACCACCCCCCACTTCCGTGAGTGGATATTTGAGGATAGAGAGCAGGTCCATTTAAGTCTATTTCACACAAAACGCAATCTGCTGCAGGAAAAAAGTCCCCGACCCTTTCCAAAAATGCACCAGCTGAAAAACGCATTGAATGTGTACCATAGAAAACCCATGTTAAATGGACTGTAGCGTATTTCTGCAAATTGCAAAATGCACTAAAAAACACATAGGTGTGAACCTAGACTAAGTCCAGGGTGCAGAAGAGGTTGTGTTACTTATCTTTTTAGCAGAATTGGTCTTCATTCACACGGTTGTCCGGGGTCATCCAGCGCCCAGATCAGCGTATTTTTTGTGGTGAGTACGACCAGGTGGTTGTGATCAGCTGTGACATGAAGGCTGTGCAAATCAATGACTGGATGACACTATCCACGGGCTGACTGTCCGCGGCTGTTAGCATGTAGTCGCACAAGCAGCGATTACATGCAATTAGAGGCAGATGAGTGGCCCTGTACACAGACAGTTTGTGTCTAGGGTGGGATTATATGCAAACAGCTGTAGAGCCTGTCAACCTGTCATTGATCTGTAGAGGATGAGTGGCCAAATGTAGCCACCAATACACTGATCTGGGCAGTGTATAGCCATATGAATGAGTCCTTAGATCCTCCTTTTATTGTTCTCTGTCTCCACATTGGAGAGATTTCTCCTGACTGTATAGTCATTAGGGCAGAAAACGAGTTGGCATAGCCACAGCACAGATAGTAATAAAATCTGATAGATGTTCTAACCCTTAAAAAAATATTTGCACCTTTGCTATTGCTTATCTCTGAGAACAAATTTCTTAATAATAAACTCATTACCTGTTTTCACACCTGATTTATATTTTCCTGCCAGAAGAAAAATGTGTTGGTATAAAATTAAGCTTTCCAATCAGTTTTCAGGTATTCGGATTTCACAAAACGAAAAAAGCTGCTAATACAATTGCCTTGTGATGTGCGTTTGGTGCTTGAGGCTTAGCCGCTCTCTCCAGATGTCATATCATGCCCAATGGAAATGAATTGATTCCTCTTTCTGTGCTTATCTAAGGTATTGTATCTTTCCAATAATAAGCAGTTAAGCTTGGCATCTTATTCAGCTTATCAAACAAAATACTTCTTTAGAGATAACTATAAAACCGTCACCATTAATTCTTTAGACATCAATTTTAGAACAGTTGGTGTTCTTCTAGGGACTCTGTTACTTGTTTGAATGAATTAAGAGCTCATGCTGTGCCATGAGCCATTTATGTCTTTTTTTATTTTGTTTTCTTTTAGAAGCCTTGTTTACTCCTTTGCTAAAGTTAGCACACGCAAAACAGTCAGTAGGGAATGATAAAGGGAGCAGAAGTTATATGAAAATATTGACTTTTCCTGGAAAAGTCAAGCTTGGTCCTGCCCCCTCCTACTTCCTGAGCCATCAGTAAGGTCATAATCACATTAAAGGACCAGTAGGGATGTATAGGAGTGAAAGCTAACCTTCTATAAATGTATCTAATAACTGCCCTGTTTGGTTCTATTAACTCCTGTCTTAGGAACAAGTAGAAACATAAAAAAGTGACGGCAGAAAAAAAAACGAGAGGTTAATCGAGTCTGCTCATTTTTTTTCTTTTTTTATGTTTTTGTTTGTGTGTTTTATTTTGTTTTTGTTTTTTGTTCTTTTTCTTTTTTTGTTTTTTTGTTATTTTTTTTTATACTTTGAGTATAGATCTATGTTTGTCCCAAGCATGTTTGAAGCCATTTACTGTTGACTGTCTCACTACCTCTGCTGGAAGTTTATTCCAAGCATCAACTACTCTTTCAGTAAAATAATATTTTCTAAGATTAATTAGTTAGTTAGTTTTAGTTTATTTTGAACATGTAAAAAAAAACAAAAAAAACATAGAGCATAAAAGAAGTAATCATTCAATAGTAGACAATCACAAAACAACTAGTTACAAGAGGAGACCAACAAAAAAACCCTATAAAAATAAATTATTTCATTATTTTGTTTACATACCTGAAAAGTAGTGGGAAGAAGTACAAACTTATTTAATCCCACCCCTTCTCCATAATTAATAACACATTTTTTTAGAGTCCCATCGCTACAAAGTTATACAATAATTAATAATTAAAATATAATATACTAATTAGCAATAATCTAACTACACAATCATACACTTATATGCATACATACCCAGGCCAAACTAAAGGTAATACAAAAAAAAGAAATCAATAACAATATTAATAAACAAACAAAAAACACACAATAATAGTTCAAACACCTTCATTCAGTTAGTTTGATATAATGTCACTGTGTTAGGATGCATTAAGGTAAAAAAACACGAGGGTTTACAACCCCTTTAAAAGGTTTTAATCATGTCTCCCCTTTCCCCTCTTTCCTCCAGACTGTACATATTAAGTTCCTGAAGTCGCTCTCGATATATTTTATCCCCAGACCTTCCACCATTTCTGTTACCTGTCTCTGGACTCGTTCTAACTTATCAATGTCTTTTTTTAGTAGTGAGGTCTCCAGAACTGGTCACAGTATTCTAAATGAGGTCTCACCAAAGATCTATAAAGGGGAATTAGAACCTTCTTCCTCCTGCTGGTAAACCCTCTATTGATATAAAGATCTATATAGGAGAGCAGTGGCGGCTGGTGCAAACAAACCACCCAAACCACCCCTGCCCCCCGGCAGCATTTAGACCACCCAACCCCCCCCCTCCAAGAGTGTGGTACTCACGCAGTCGGGTGGCGATGTAGAGTACAGAGATCGCTCCTCTCAGCCAATCTAGCTACTCCTGCTTCCTGATTGGCTGGGAGGAGAAGCAGGAAGACAATAGCAAATTTCAATTCGCTATTGTCACACAACTGGGTGGGCTCGGGGCGCAGTACTCTGCACCCTGAGCCCACCCTTTTTAAAGCCTCAGGCTCTAATCACATGCTTCAAAAAAAAACCCCACTAGAATCCATGTGTCCGGCACACTGCATGCAGATTCGGGGCTGGACGCATGTATTAGGGGGCGGCGCCCATGCTCCCCGTATGGAGCGACTGCCACTGTAGGGGAATCAGGACCTCCTTCCTCCTGCTGGTGATCTAGTGATGCATCCTAGAATTCTATGTGCTTTTCCCCCTGCCTGGTTACACTGTTTTCCCACTTTACATTAATCTGAAATAAGTACCCCCAAATCTTTTTATTCTGTAGTGCTGGCTAACACTGTACTGCCCAATGTTGTACTCTCTCAAGGGATTTTTTTCCCTAGGTGCATTATTTTACATTTAGGAACATTGAACTGCAGTTTCCATTGCTTTGACCAATCTTCCAGCAATGCCAAATCATCTTCCATGTTACAGACACCCCCAGGTATTTGAACCCTATTACACACCATTGTATCATCAGCAAAAAGACATACCTTACCTAACAAACCTTTGGTTATATCACTTACATTAAATTAAATAGAACAGGACCTAGTACAGAGCATTATGGTACACCACTACCACACTCTGGTATCTATCCTTTAGCTAACTTCATATCCACTGAACCACCCAAGGGTTAAGTCCTAGGATTAAAAGGGATGTATTTTTTTGTTTTTTTTCATAATCATACTTACCTAGGTGGGTGCAGCATCGGTCCACACTGAGAACCGAGCAATCGAACACCGCTGATCACTCGGCTCTCACAGCTCCATGAGCAGAGATCTGCTGACTGTCTGCTCTGCCCCCCCCCCCCCGCGCTCACTGGAGCACTGACCTGTTTAGGGGCGGGAGCAGCCGGCTCAGGCTTCCAGAGGCTCGCTGAGAGGCTGAGCTGGGTGCTGGTTAAGGGATCTGGGTGGATCCAGACTCTATGGTTGTGATGATGCAGTGCCTGGACTGACTCTGTGACATCAGCAGAGAGCAGACTTCAGCCCGCTCTCTGCTGAAAACGGGTCACAGGAGTGCAAAACTAATTGCACTCCTGTGGTCCACAGGAGAAGGACAGCCAAACGAGCTGTACTTAAAGTGGAAGTCCATGCTAGAACTAAAATCCCTGCATATTTAGACACCCACGATTTAACACTAACCTTTCTAGCCCTGTAAAGAAAAAAAATAATATACAAACCTTTTTTGAAGGTGATCTGACCCATTCTCCAGTGGCGGAAGCTCTGCAGGGGACGCGGCCAACAACGGCTGTGAAATTATTGGGATGTGACGTCATCCATGGAGTTACTAAGGGGTTTCTGTTGTCGGATTTATCCTCTACACCCGCCTCCACAGCAGGCCGCGGCTGACTGCTCAGCGTGGGATCGGGTCGGATATCGTTATAGGGCTAGATAGGTTAGTGCTAGATAGTAGGTGTGTATAGATGCAGGCATTTTAGTTTTAGCATGGCCTTCCACTTTAACCACTTAAGCCCCGGACCATTTGGCTGGCCAAAGACCAGAGCACTTTTTGCGATTCGGCACTGCATCCCTTTAACTGACAATTTTGCGGTCGTGCGACGTGGCTTCCAAACAAAATTGATGTCCTTTTTTCCCACAAATAGAGCTTTCTTTTGGTGGTATTTGATCACCTCTGCGGTTTTTATTTTTTGCGCTATAAACAAAAAAATAGCAACAATTTTGGAAAAAAAATGCATTATTTTTTACTTTTTGCTATAATAAATATCCCCCAAAAAAATATAAAAATTTATTTTTTTCCTCAGTTTAGGCCTATATGTATTCTTCTACATATTTTTGGTAAAAAAATCGCAATAAGCGTTTATTGATTGGTTTGCGCAAAAGTTATAGTGTCTACAAAATAGTGGATAGTTTTATGGCATTTTTATTTTAAAAAATTTTTCTACTAGCAATGGCGGCGATCTGCGATTTTTATGAGACATTATGGCAGACACATCGGACATTTTTTACACATTTTTGGGACCATTGTCCTTTATACAGCAATCAGTGCTATACAAATGTATTGATTCCTGTGTAAATGACACTGGCAGTGAAGGGGTTAACCACTAGGGGCAGTGAAGGGGTTAAGTGTGTCCTAGGGAGTGATTATAACTGTGGGGGGGGGCATGGCTATGTGTGACACGACACTGATCACTGCTCCCGATTACAGTGTCCTGTCAGCATTTCCCTGTTCTTCCTCTCCGTGAGACGATCGCGGGCATCCCCGCGAACATTGAGTCCGCAGGACCCATAATCACACTCATAGAGGTTGTGGTGGGCGGCGCGTGCCCGCAAACCGCTTTTTAAAAGGGTTAATCTGCCTGTACGTGCCCTTCTGCTGACGTATATCATTACTAGTATAATGTCTGTGCGGATCAGTATCTTGATCACGATCAGAACTATACTAGTGCTTCTAATAGTATAGTGTCCCCAAAAATGCAATGGATCAACCCCTGATCACTGCCAGCACTTGTAGCAGAATACATTTTTCCCTAAGAAATTAGATTTTATTGGATATGTTCTATAACACAAAGAAGAAAATATTGTTTTTTTTTTTTTAATTTTCGGTATTTTTTTTGTTTATATAATAAAACAGAAAAAAAGGGTGATGATACCACCAAAAAGCTCTATTTGTGTGAAAAAAATTAGAAAAATGTATTTTGCGTACAGTGTTGCATGATCGAGCAATTGCCAGTTGACGTAGCGCAGTGCTGAATAGAAAAAAATGGTCTGGTCATGAAAGGGGTAAAATCTTCTGGTGGTCAAATGGTTAAAGACATTACAAATACAGAAAAATAGCTGTTGATCTGCCAGAAAATGCACTCAGTACTTAAAGTGATATTAAACCCAAACCCAAAGATGTAAGATGTCGCAGCTTACGAATCCATAGATGTGGTGGCTGTAACAGATTTCTTTTTATATGGGCTTTTTTCCCTCTGTTGTCATCTCATTATCTGTCCAGTAACACACTTCCATTATTTGCATGCCCCCACTCTGGATAAAGGGGGCCAGGGGCACCTTTGGACAGCAGCATTGTCAGTCTGGGGGGAGCGGAGCGTTAGATGTACTAGCCAGCGGCAGCTGGAGCTAAACGCCAACCCCCAACCCCCCCCCCGGGGGAGACGGTCAGGAATGCGGCAACCCCCCCCCCACACACACACACACACACAGTGTTTGGGTCCATGTGATGTGTGGAGAGATTGAAGATATTGGGTGTGTATAGGACTTCCCTGTGACATGGTGGTCTGTATACAGTGGCTGGGCACACACTTCTTCCCTGCCTATTAGAAAGCCTTCTCACGCTGTACATCAGCTGGGGGCCCCCGAGTGTCCACTGAGCAGGATCTTACATGATGAGGAGTCCTTTTTTTATATATTATATGCCTGTACACCCTGGTCCATGAGTGGTGCAGTACAAGGCAAGCCATCACAGCGTACCCAGTGGATACCGTGGCGGGATAGGTTCCCCCCCCCCCCAAGAGACCAAAAAGCACAGTTGACTCCCTCTTGCCATAAATTAGAGGAGTCCAACCTATCCAGTGAGTGCAGAACCATACAGCCTCACAAGAGGTGGATTAAAAGTCACCGTTGGAGCATGGAGCACAAGAGGACTTTTAAAGAGTTTATTTGCCTATGTATATGTAGCGCTGGTAGATTTGCGATCCACCATCTGATAGGTAAATTTAGTAACTTGTTCGTTAGGAAGGTTAGATTTGCCTCTGTTCCAGCTTGGCTGACGTTGCGTGTGTTTCCATACTGAGCCGTGGGTGTCGCTGTTACCGCTGGCTAGTGTTGGAAAGGCAACGTGTCTAAGCGTATGGATGCTCTTCTGTCCCGGAGACAACTCGGTGGAGGTGGTCCTCCGAGTGGCATTCTGGGCGAGGGTATTTATGGGACAGACGCCATATTTTGGGGTTCGTTTTACAGCCACCTGCTGGCCCTCCTGGCTGACAGGTATGCGTTAGAGAGCTATCTTGTGGTTCTGGAGGCCCACGTTGCTGCGGCTCAGGGGTGGGCCCAGAAGCTTGTCTGGGGTCTACCACAGCGGCCGAGGAATGGTCCTGAGCTGTCTATTCAGAGTGAAGAAGCTGGACAACTGAGGAGATCCCAGGGGAGGACCCGTCATGGAAGAATCATGCAGAGTGCTGGTCTGGAGAGGGGCCTGGTGACTCGGTTGGAGGACGTATCCTAAAGTGATTATACAGCATAGTGTTGCATAGGGTTGGCTTAAAGGTTCAAGCACTGTAACTGTCATTCACGACAAAAAAACCAATACATCCTTTGGCAGAGGATTGTACAGGTTCATCCCAAACAAGTCTGTGGCAGAGACTTTTGTTCGTGCTACGTACTGGCTGCTAGGCTAGTGAGAGAGGCCTATCCAGGCGTGCAAGGAGTGTGTTCCACCAAGGTAATGCATTCTACTGAAATATGCAACCCCAAAGGACATTTGTCAAGAATCTTACTAAAAAGGTATTTGAGTTTTCCTCTGCAGTTTCCCTTCTGCCTCTTTCCTGCTATTTCCTTCATTGATGGTTTAATAAAGCATTGAAAACGTACTCAAGTGTTGGTGCGTGTGTCGTCCAGAGGTAAACTCAACGGAACCCTAGACCCGATGCCGGTGAAACAGAGGGAAGGAGAGTGAAGGTAACAAGCCTGCTTTAAACCAGCAGCTCCACCAAGAGTTATTGCTACATATAATCACGTGCCACTTTATCATTGTATTTAAAAGTCATTATATTCATTAGTCACAAGTCACTATTTATTAATTTATTAATTCATTCATTAATTGGTATTTCTTGGTTTCATCAGCCACATATAAACAGGATCTCATATTTATTTATTGTTTAAAAGATTTACAAAAATCACTTGTCCAGAGACAGACAGAACAATCACATACAGATTAATTGAATCTAATAATTTATAGGTGTGGTGAGGCAAGCGCTGTTTAGCCAATTTTACCATTTTTTCTGTTCCCTTTCAAAGGGGGACAGGACTCACAGCAGCGGCCCAAAAAAATCAACCCAAGTCATCAAGTGTCACATAATTTGCATAACAGCTAATTATTCTGTAGTCTAAGATAAGAACTGGGATAGCTAAATAGACTCTTTGAGATAACACTAGAAGTGTGCAAGGAGGTACAGGACAGCTCTGAATAGCTGACATGATCAGCAGGTATGTATTTCTTTATACTTTGTTATACATGTGTAGCACTTACCCCCGAAGGAGCCGCTGAAATGTGTTGGGTCCCTTCTGCCCAACACCTGTGATAACCCGCTCTTACCTGGACCTGAAAATATCGGCACACCTTGAAGGTTTAAATGGGCTTTATTTAAAGGCAAAGCCCTAGAAAGGAATGGGTTAATTAACAACAGTTTAATATATAGCAAGGCGCTTTGTTAACCACTTGCCCTCCGGAAGATTTTACCCCCTTCATGACCGGGCCATTTTTTGCTATTCGGCACTGCGTTACTTTAACTGGTAATTGCGTGGTCATGTAACGCTATACTCAAATGAAATGTATATTTTTTTTTTACCCACAAATAGAGCTTTCTTTTGGTGGTATTTGATCACCACATTTTTATTATTATTATTATTACATAAATGACTGTAAATTTTGAAAAAATATATTTAATTTTTTTTTTACTTTCTGTTAAAAAAAAATCCAATAAAAAAAATGTAAAAATCAAAATTGTTTGTAAATTTAGGCCAAAATGTATTCTGCTACATGTTTTTTCTCAATAAGCGTATGTTAATTGTTTTGTGTGATAGTTATAGCGTCTACAAACTATAGGGATATATACTGGAATTTTTATTTATTTATTTTTTAATACTAGTAATGGCGGTGATCAGCGACTTTTAGCGGGACTGTGATAGTGCGACGGGCGATCTGACATTAACTGCCACTTTGTGGGAACTGGCTAACTGCCACTAACATCTCCAGTGACACTAATACAGTGATCAGTGCTAACAAAATACACTGACACTGTACTAATAACACTGGCTGGGAAGAGGTTAACATCTGGGGCAATCAAAGGGTTAACTGTGTGCCTAACAAGTGTAAAGCGTTTATTGTGTGGTGCTTATACTAAGGGTTGTGCCGGTTTTTATCCCCTGCTTTGCAGAGAAACAAGAAAAGGCACATTGCCACTGTCAGTAGAGAGCTCTGTGTTGTTTAGGCTATGTTTCCACTATTGCGTCCCCAAAGTCGCGCGATTTTGCCGCGATTTTTACCGCGATTTTACCGTGACTTTTTACCGCGATTTGAAGCAATGCCTGTATCTATGGACCTCAAGTCGCATCAAAGTGGGACCAAAGTAGTGCAGGGACTACTTTGAAGTCGCTGCGACTTGAAGTCGCACAGATATGAACGGTACTCATTGGAAATCATGGGATACAATTTGTCATGTGACTTTTCAGTCCCAAGTCGCATGAAAAGTCGCACTAGTGGAAACATAGCCTTACCTACACAGTGCTCTTTCTTGTCCCTTGTGGGTGTAACCTTGTGAGCTGTCAAACTCCTAACCTAAAACTAAAAATAAAATAAGACTAAATGAAAAAATAAATGTAAAATAAAGATAAAAATACAAATAAAAAAAAAATATATAAATAAAAATAAAAATAATAAAAATAAACAGCTGCAAACACTGCCCACCCTTCCCAAATGTAACAATACAAACGTATATACAAAATGTGCGGCGCTAAAAGTAAATAAAATAAAAAAATTAATATTTAACTAATAACTTATGCATATATCCTATAATGTAAAAAAAAAAAAAAAAACATAAATAATATAATTAAAGTGCACGTGCTCCGTGCACAAATCCTCAGTAATGTAAAAAGTCCATTATACAAACATAAACCTAGAACAAGATGGTAAAATCTGCATGCAATGTCCAAAACCTATATATAAGGAAAGTGCACGTGCTCCGTGTATTGCACAGAAAATCCTTAATATTTCAACAGTCCAAACATAATAAACTGTGATGGTGATTTCTTCATGCGGTGTGCACATACCCCCACCAGGTGTACCCTCACCTTAAAGAAGAAGTAAACCCTGGTGGGTTTTACTTCCTCTTTATTTCCCTGCAAAGTTAAAGCATAATGGGCTACTATGCATTGCATAGTAGCCCATTATGTGTCACTTACCTGAAACCAAAGCCTGCAATGTCACCGCTGTCCCCACTAACAGCGAGCATCCATCTTCACCCCTCTTCCTTCTGGGGCCGCGAACTCCAGCTCTGTGACTGTTCGGAGTCGCGTGATGTCACTCCTGCGCATGCGCGTGGGAGCTGCCAGTCACGGCATGACCCCATATTAGAAACGGCACGTTCTGCCCTTTCTAAAATGCGCACGCGCCTTAGTCATCGGCGCACAGCTTTTTTGTAAATATCTCCTAAACCGTGGAGGTTTAGGAGATATTTCAAGCACCTACCGGTAAGCCTTAATATAGACTTACCTGTAGGTAAAAGTGGTTGTACAGGATGTACAATCACTTTAAGGGTTTTTTTTAAAAAGCCAGTGATAAATAATATTATCAGCTTGGGAAGATCCTCCTATGGTTCCTCTTTCTTGTAGTGGTTAGTTATGGCTTAAATGCTGCTACAGAAATCACTCCTTCCTCCTGATCACAAGCCACTTTCTTCCTGGCTACCAGCAATTTCCTTATATATCACACATGTGAAAGACAATAGAAACTTGTGATGGTGTGATAATTTTTAAAACAGGCTTATTGCAACTTAAAATCCCACATAGATGTACACTCACATTTAGTACAATAAAAACAAGCCTTGATGTGCTTATGGACAGAATAAGGGGGTTGATAATGTCACCTGGAGACTGAATCTGCAGCTACAGTTCCCAGCGTTCACCCCATCCTTAGCCTGTAGTACAAAAGGCACCTCACTTCCTCCCTCGTCAGCCGATCAAGCTCCTCCTACCAGTTTTGTCACAGTCTTGTGACTTCCTCTGGGAATTGTCACTCCTGTCACTTGCTCCGCTGATTGGCCGGTCCCGGCCATAAATCGCTGGCTGGGAACAGATGATTGGCATGTGCTGGAGCCAGTGACAGCACAGCCAGGTGGGCAGGAACGTGCACGTGCTCCCTACACGGAAATGCAAAAATCATGTATATACAGTACAAGCGGTTAAGCAACACAATTTTTCAAGTTGTCGTTGTCGTTTACCCTGTCCACCTGGGAAGCAACTGGTGCAAAACATGCACTAGGCGGGCACTTGTGAGCAATACCGGATTGTAATGCAGATCAATGATGATCAAATACAATACAGCAATGCAAATGGCATTTGCAATGGCAATACAACCTACCTACTACCTAGTACAGAGATGCCCTGCCTAACCACTGGCTGATGGGACTATGTAGAGAGTCTGCGATGGGGCCCTTGCGTTGGAGCGCTCAGTAAAGTAAATGGGGTGGTGGGCGGCGGTCTCTCACCACTGATGACACTGATTCTGACCCTGAGCGTTCCCTCAGGCAAAAGGGTCCTCCCTCTTGAGCAAGCTATCTGCAGCTGTAGATGGTGGTGGTGACTGGAACATTAAAGTAGAATGGTTAGAAAACTCTGGAACAGTAGCACAGTCCTTTTCCCTCACTGCAGCCAGTAGCTCTTAGCACAGCAATAGCCTGCAGCCTGATCCCTGCACACCTCTTCTGGCAGAACAGATACTCTGGCAGCAGCACCTGGTCAACATCTCACAATAACAGACAGTCCAGTCCTTCACTCTGCCTAAGCTCTAAGTAGCACAGTCCTTTTGCAGCTTTCCTCCTGTGGCGCTCACCCCCGAAGGAGCTGCTGGTAATTGGGTTCCCCAACACTGCACAATCAGGCAACAAGTGTTCTCCACACTTTCTCCAGACACAAGGAACAGTCTTTGAGCTTGTTTTTTTTTTTTTAGGGGTAATGAAAGTTGGATGGGGAATAGGCATTATGGGATGCCCAAATTGACAACAAAAATCCAGGGACAGCTTCCTCCTTATGTACACACTTTCAGAACTGTCTTTCTTTCTGAACACTAACAGTCTCTGATAGAAAAGCAACAGCCTCTTAAGGACTAAAAACTTCCTGTTCCTTTTGGAAAATAGCACAAAAGTTGTAGGTTGCATACAGGAGTGACTCCAACTCCACTGTAGACCCTGATCCCAGTTCCACTGACTGCAGGAACTACCAGCTGCTTCTTCATTAGCACACCTGGCTGCTACTGAAGACTTCAAGGTAAAAGGAAGATTTTAAGCCCAGTGCTGTCTTCCAGAAAGGCTTGCTAGGTGTGCCTGTCCTCCCCTTTGCAAGTTCCTGAATGTGCTGCTGTACTCACACTGTCCTCTTTGCTCTCGCTGCTTCCTAGGCAAGATTCCATCTGAACTCTGATGTTGCCAGAATCCACCCAGGCCAGCCCGAGCCCAAGCCCAAGGCAGAGCACTCCCCTATCAGAGGTTCTCCCCTAGGGCCACTGACAGTCTTCTCAGCACTCCATCTTAGGGGATGCCTCAGCTGCAATGCCAGGCCCACTGCCTGGGGATTGGCTGATCTCCCATAAGTATGCAGATCAACCCCCCTTGCCTCCGCCCCCCAGTTTCCAGAACATTCTCTAACTTTCCAGAAGCAGGGGGAGGCACCAGAGACCTACCTATATGAGTCATCCAGCTCTGAACTGAAGTAAACTTTTGACCCAGATTCAAAGACTTATTTTAGGATGAGCCAAAAACATAGATTTGCCTGCACTACTTCTAATAGCACACTAGAGGGTGCTACACTCCTTTAACACAGTTCAGTAACAGACAGTCTAAATTTGTTCCTGAGCTCAGTAGCACACAGCCCAGGCAACAGCCCAGTCCAGCTATTGGCTCTCATAAGCACAAAGAACTTTTACCAGGATCTGTGTAGCAGCAGCTTGTGAGCCCTCATTCCTGCCAGGAAGGGACAGGAAGTGTCCTATTTCCAGAATCACTGGATTAAAATAAAGGTAAACAAACCTGAAAAAAAAAAAACTAATGCAGCCGTCACATGTAAGGATTGGTAAACTATAGTATATTACGTTTTTGACTTTATCTTTGTTAGAGAGGTTTTGAAGAAATCAGAACATATGTTTTGATTTAATCGTATGTTGACTTCTTTCCCAAAAATTGACTCATACTGGTCACTGGAAGTTCAACATAGAACCTCATGGCAAAGAACTCTCTGAGGATCTGAAAAAAAGGATTGTTGCTCTACATAAAGATGGCCTAGGCTATAAGAAGATTGCCAAGACCTTGAAATCGAGCTGCAGCACGGTGGCCAAGACCATACAGTGGTTTAACAGGACAAGTTCCACTCAGAACAGGCCTTGCCATGGTGGACCAAAGAAGTTGAGTGCACGTGCTCAGCGTCTTATACAGTGGTTGTCTTTGGGAAATAGACATATGAGTTCTGCCAGCATTGCTGCAGAGGTTGAAGAGGTGGGGGGGCAGCCTGTCAGTGCTCAGAACATACGCCGCACACTGCATCAAATTTGTCTGCATGGCTGTCGTCCCAGAAAGAAGCCTCTTCTAAAGATGATACACAAGAAAGCCTGCAGTTTTCTGAAGACAAGCAGACTAAGGACATGGATTACTGTAACCATGTCCTGTGGTCTGATGAGACCAAGATAAATTTATTTGGTTCAGATGGTGTCAAGTGTGTGTGGCGACAACCAGGTGAGGAGTACAAAGACAAGTGTGTCTTGCCTACTGTTAACCACTTAACAACCGGCCCATAGCCAAATGACGGCTACAGGGCAGTTGCTTAACTCTGGGAGGGCGTCCAGGGACGTCCTCCCAGAATTCCGCTCTCGCGCGCCCCCTAGGGCGCACACTCGAGAGCATCCGGACCCGGCGCATCACGGATCTCGGTAAATGGCCGCTAATCGCAGCCGTTTACCATGTGATTGCTCCGTCAAATGATGGAGCGATCACATGTAAACAAACCGGCGTCATCTCATGACGCCGGTTCCTCTCCTCCCCTCCTGTGTACCGATCGGTAAACACTTAGCGGAGAGGGGGATGGATGGATGGCTGCAGCGCTGTGGGCTGAATGTTTAGTGCCCACAGCGCTGCACAGAGACATCCAGCCATCCATCCATCCATGCTCAGCCATCCCTCACTATTCTGCAATGCTGTGCAATACTCTGCAATGCCCCACAATACTCTGCAATGCCCCACAATACCCCACAATACCCCACAATACTCTGCAATGCCCCACAATACCCCACAATACTCTGCAATGCCCCACAATACTCTGCAATGCCCCACAATACTCTGCAATGCCCCACAATACTCTGCAATGCCCCACAAAACCCCACAATACTCTGCAATGCCCCCAAAATACTCTGCAATGCCCCGCAATACCCCGCAATACTCTGCCATACCCTGCAATACCCCGCAATTCCCCCGAAATACCCCGCAATACTCTGCCATACCCTGCAATACCCCGCAATACTCTGCCATACCCTGCAATACCCCGCAATACTCTGCCATACCCTGCAATACCCCGCAATACTCTGCCATACCCTGCAATACCCCGCAATACTCTGCCATACCCTGCAATACCCCGCAATACTCTGCCATACCCTGCAATACCCCGCAATACTCTGCCATACCCTGCAATACCCCGCAATACTCTGCCATACCCTGCAATACCCCGCAATACTCTGCCATACCCTGCAATACCCCGCAATACTCTGCCATACCCTGCAATACCCCAAAATACCCCGCAATACTCTGCCATACCCCGCAATACTCTGCCATACCCTGCAATACCCCGCAATACTCTGCCATACCCTGCAATACCCCGCAATACTCTGCGATACCCTGCAATACCCCGCAATACTCTGCCATACCCTGCAATACCCCAAAATACCCCGCAATACTCTGCCATACCCCGCAATACTCTGCCATACCCTGCAATACCCCGAAATATCCCGCAATACTCTGCAATACCCCACAATACCCAGCCATACTCTGCCATACTCTGCCATACCCAGCCATGCTCTGCAATACCCCACAAAAATCTGCAATATTCTGCCATAACCCGCAATACTCTGCCATACCCAGCCATACTCTGCAATACTCGGTGATACCCAGCCATACTCTGCCATACCCAGTCATACTCAGCGATACTCTGCAATACCCAGCCATACTCAGCCATACTCAGCCATACTCAGCCATACTCAGCCATACTCAGCCATACTCAGCCATACTCAGCCATACTCTGCCTCTGTATGTGGCCAGGCTGTGGAAGTCTCACACATGTGGTATCGCTGTACTCAGGAGGAGTAGGAGAATCTATTTTGGGGTGTCATTTTTGGTATGTACATGCTATGTGCTAGAAATATTGTATAAATGGACAACTTTGTGTTAAAAAAAAAAATAGTTTTAACCACTTCCCGCCTGCCGACATACGACGTCCTTGACTTTGTGCGGGGATATCTGAATGATGGGTGCAGCTACAGGCATCATTCAAATATCAGCTTTTTCAGCCGGCGATTCCCTACACCATAAGAATGATCATAGCGGCTGTTATGCCCCGTACACACGGTCGGACTTTGTTCGGACATTCCGACAACAAAATCCTAGGATATTTTCCGACGGATGTTGGCTCAAACTTGTCTTGTATACACACGGTCACACAAAGTTGTCGGAAAATCTGATCGTTCTGAACGCGGTGACGTAAAACACGTACGTCGGGACTATAAACGGGGCAGTGGCCAATAGCTTTCATCTCTTTATTTATTCCGAGCATGCGTGGCACTTTGTCCGTCGGATTTGTGTACACACGATCGGAATTTCCGACAACGGATTTTGTTGTCGGAAAATTTTATCTCCTGCTCTCCAACTTTGTGTGTCGGAAAATCCGATGGAAAATGTCCGATGGAGCCCACACACGGTGGGAATTTCCGACAACACGCTCCGATCGGACATTTTCCATCGGAAAATCCGACCGTGTGTACGGGGCATTACACTGCTTGATTGTTCTTACGGGAGGCGAGAGGGGATTTCCCCCCCTCCCGCCGCCCTCCGGTGCTTCTACCGACTCACCGCTACGATCGAAACCAGGATCTTTTTTTTTTTTTTTGACCCCATATCTCACTGTAAAGAGGACCTGTCATGCCATATTCCTATTACAAGGGATGTTTACATTCCTTATAATAGGAATAAAAGTGATCAAAAAAATTTTTTTGGGGAAAAAAATGTCAAACTAGAATTAATAAAGTAAAATGAACAATAAAAAAAAAAAAAAAAATTAAAGCGCCCCTGTCTGTGTGCTCACATGCAGAAGCGAACGCATATGTAAGTCCCGCCCACATATGAAAACGGTGTTCAAACCACACATGTGAGGTATCGCTGCAATCAGTAGAGCGAGAGCAATAAGTTTGGCCCTAGACCTCCTCTGTAACTCAAAATTTGTAACCAGTAAAAAATTTTAAAGCGTCGGATTTTTAAGTAGCGAAGTTTGGCGCCATTCCACAAGCGTGTGCAATTTTGAAAGGTGACATGTTAGGTATCTATTTACTCTGCGTAACTTCATCTTTCATATTATGCAAAAACATTGGGCTAACCTTACTGTTTTGGTTTTTTTAAAGCACAAAACAGTTTTTTTTCCAAAAAAAACACATTCGAAAAATTGCTGCGCAAATATCGTGCGAGATAAAAAGTTGTAATGACCGCTATTGTATTCTCTAGGGTCTTTGCTAAAAAAACATATATAATGTTTTGGGGTTCTATGTAATTTTCTAGCAAATAAATGATGATTTTTACATGTAGGAGAGAAATGTCACAATTGGCCTGGGTGCTCCAGAACGCCTGAAGGTGCTCCCCTGCATGTTGGGCCTCTGTATGTGGCCACGCTGTGTAAAAGTCTCACACATGTGGTATCTCCGTACTCGGGAGTAATAGCAGAATGTGTTTTGGGGTGTAATTTGTGGTATGCATATGCTGTGTGTGAGAAATAATCTGCTAATATGACAATTTTGTGAAAAAAAAAAAAAGAAAAAAAAAACCTTGATATTGCAAAGAATTGTGGGAAAAAATGACAACTTCAAAAAACTCACCATGCATCTTTCTAAATACCTTGGAATGTCTTCTTTCCAAAAAGGGGTCATTTGGGGGGTATTTGTACTTTTATGGCATGTTAGGGTCTCAAGAAATGAGATAGGCCGTCAGTACTTCAGGTGTGATCAATTTTCAGATATTGGCACCATAGCTTGTGGACGCTATAACTTTCACAAAGACCAAATAATATACACTAATTTGGGTTATTTTTACCAAAGATATGTAGCGGTATAAATTTTGGCCAAAATATATGAAGGAAAATTACTAATTTTCAAAATTTTATAACAGAAACGAAGAAAAATGCATTTTTTTTACAGATTTTTTGGTCTTTTTTCTTTTATAGCGCAAAAAATAAAGAACCCAGCGGTGATTAAATACCACCAAAAGAAAGCTCTATTTGTGTGAAAAAAAGGACAAAAATTTCATATAGATACAGTGTTGCATGACTGAGTAATTGTCATTCAAAATGTGAGAGCACCAAAAGCTGAAAATTGGTCTGGTTATTAAGGGGGTTTAAGTGCCCAGTGGTCAAGTGGTTAAGCATATTGGTGGAAGTGTCATGGTCTGGGGCTGCATGAGTGGTGCTGGCACTGGAAGCTACAGTTCATTGAGGGAACCATGAATGCTAACATGTACTGTGACATACTGAAGCAGAGCATGATCCCCTCCCTTTGGAGACTGGGCTGCAGGGCAGTATTCCAACATGACAATGACCCCAAAAACACCTCCAAGATGACCACTGCCTTGCTAAAGAATCTGGGGGTAAAGGTGATGGATTGGCCAAGCATGTCTCCAGACCTAAACCCTATTGAGCATCTGTGGGGCATCCTCAAACGGAAGATGGAGGAGCGCAAGGTCTCTAACATTCACCAACACCATCCATATTTAGCTGCTGCATCTCTCATTAGGATCAGAGGTTAAACAGGCCGCCTGGGTTTCTCTTTCTAAAAGTATTGTAAGTATTGCTGCTTAACTTGTTTATCCTTTCAGGTTTTGTCCAAGTGGTATTCTACTGTACATAGGTGTATATAATATTTTGTTGTCTTCTGTCGCAAATGACATTTCTTAAGTAGTCATTTGGCTGAGTTTGTTCTGCTATTCCAAAACTCAGCTTAACCATTACCTCTTTGTACAACCATACCTTAACTGAAGTATTCCAGTAAATGTTAATAATATATAAATGGATTGAGTGTTGTCTTATTACTTAAAGGTGTTGCAAGGATGTCTGAACCCAGAGTGTCAGGTGGGTTGGAAGGTTCACAGGGTCATGGCAATGCAGATGAGCAGGTAAATCCAAGCAGCCCCCTAGGGTGTCAGGAAAGGGTCCGTCCGCTGGTAAGATCTATCATTTGGCGTGCAGTACTGAGGTCCACCAGCAGGTGTCTCCTGGCAGTTTGGAACTGTCAGGAGAGTCTTTCCCTGCTGGTGTTATGTCATCATTGGGCCGCAGTACTGACGTCCACCAGCGGATGGATCCTGGCAGTATGGAGCAGACAACACTCCCGGTGCTCAGGTGTTACATGAGGACAATCACTGGCAGTCCGATAAATACCCAGCAAGCCCTCACATGCTTGCCTTGGTATCTTTCTTCCTTGCGCCCTGACCTGCATCCTGAACCTTGTAACCTGTATCTGAACCTGAGCCTGCACCTGTGCCAGTACCTGCTGTTGTGCCAGCGCCTGTGTCTGCTGCCCAGTCTGAAGTTCCAGTACCTGCTGCCCGGTCTGATGTCTCGGTGCCCGCTGTCCAGTCCAATGTGCCTGCCTTCCAGTCCGATGTGCCTGCCTTCCAGCTCGATGTGCCTGCCTTCCAGCCCGATGTGCCCGCCTTCCAGTCTGATGTCCCCTCTTTCCAGACTGATGTCCCCGCTTTCCAGTCTGATGTGCCCGCCTTCCAGTTTGATGTGCCCGCTTTCCAGCCTGATGTCTTGGTGCCTGCCTTCCAGCCTGTTGCCTCAGTGCCTGCCTTTCAGCCTGATGTCTCGTTGCCCGCCTTCCAGCCTGATGTCTTGGTGCCTGCCTTCCAGCCTGATGTCTCATTGCCCACCTTCCAGCCTGATGTCTTGGTGCCTGCCTTCCAGCCTGTTGTCTTGATATTGGTGCCCCAGTCTGTCAAACCGATGCCCGTTACTCTGCTTGCCGAGTCAGTGCCTGTTGCACAGCTTGCCAGTAGGGAGCCCGCTGCCCAGCTCAATGACCAGGAGTCCATTGTCTGCCCTGATGTGCCCGCTGTCTGCCCTGATGTGCCCGCTGTCTGCCCGGAGGTGCCCGCTGTCTGCCCGGAGGTGCCCGCTGTCTGCCCGGAGGTGCCTGATGACCAGCCTGAAGTACTCTCTTCCACCGTCCTGCTCGATGCCATAAGCCATGGACAATTAAAACTAGTTGGAGCGTCCTTTAGGGGGGGTACTGTCAGGAAAGGGTCCGACCGCTGGTAAGGTCTATCATTTGGTGTGCAGTACTGAGGTCCACCAGCAGGTGTCTCCTGGCAGTTTGGAGCAGACAACACTCTCTGCGCTCAGGTGTTACATGAGGACAATCACTGGCAGTCCCATATATACCCGGCAAGCCCTCACATGCTTGCCTTGGTATCTTTCTTCCTTGCGCCCTGACCTGTACCTGCGACCTGTATCCTGAACCCTAAACCCTGAACCCTGTAACCTGTATCTGAACCTGAGCCTGTACCCGATCCCATCCTGATCCTGTCCCTCCTGTGTTCCTGTTCCCTTGTAAACCTGATCCCATCCATTACCTCCCTCTCCTGTCCTGCCCTTGTTCATTTGCTGATCCCCTGTGTATGACCCTGGCCTGGCTAACATGTTTGATTTCGGTACTTCCCTTTGGCTGTATATATTATCTGTTGTCTGTGGGTTTCTGTTGGTTGTTTGAGCACTATTTGTATTTGGGGTGTTTACTTAATATAACACTTATCTTAAATAAACATTATTCTTATTCACTTTACATGCATTTTGGTTTTCTCTTTGCAGTCCACACAATCTGGTCACACCTGTTCATGACAGTATACCAAGGCCATCTCTGACCAGAAGTGGCTGCACAGGGGAACCATCTCGGTTCTGTTTCGCGTTGCTGGGATGAATTCAGATATAATTGTTTATTATGCTCTGCTGGCAACAGAGAGTTCTGAATATCTCAGCCAGACATTGAAAGGGTGGTCCAGTGATCAGCTGCTGGAGAATATCCATTTAGCTCACTCTGTGGTCGATCAGGGCAGTGTACTGTTTGAGGATGTTCAGCCTTTGATTGGAATGTGTACAGAGCTGGCTCTGCCCTGTATCCCAAAGGGCCATGATGACTTTTCACCCCCCTTCAGCATTAACCAGGTTGCGTCTTTAGTATGGCTCTTGGAGGATGACTCTGCAACCTTTTTGGAGCACTATTCGGTTTGTCCCAAACAGTTGTTGAAAGATTGTATCGATAAAGTGCAGTCCCTAGTCATACAGAGGGTATGTAAGCCCACTTTTATGCTAACTGTACTTCAGGCATGGTCAGACCTGTTATACCCAGCTTCTGTCAGCTCTCCACAACCCAGACCTGCTACTAAACACCTGCCTGCTCAGACGTCCTTTCTCCCATCACCCCTGGCAACCTCAGCTACAGTTAAATATATACCCTGCTCCCCACCAAGTATAAATACCCTGTTTCTACTTCCTGCACCTATCCTGCCTTTAACCCACCTGCCTCTTCTCTACTACCTGCAACTTCCCCACAAAAACTTCCTCTGTCCGCAGTTCCCCCTTCCTTGCCATATCCCAGCCCTTCGTTTCAGTATGCCTCACCTCCTACCTACAGTCCTACAGCCACCTACAGATGTCCAGCAGTTAAGCCAAAGAACAAACGGAAGTTCTTCCCCACTCACACGATCCTGCCAGTAACCCAACTTGCTTCCACACCAACCAACCTGCTCCAGTCTGCTTGCATGCCAGCTGAACCTGATAACCCACCTGATTGTGCCAAACCTCTGCCTGCTATCCAGCCAATGTCTCCGCCTGAAGTTCCTGTGCCCCAATCTGATGTTCCTGTGTCCATGTTCCACCCCGATGTTTCAATACCTGCCGACCAGTCTGATGTGCCTACCGTTCAACCTGTTGTGCCAGTGTCTGCTGTCTAGCCGGATGTGTTACTGTCTGCTGCCCAGCCTGATGTATCCCTTTCTGCTGCCCAGCCTGATGTGCCACTGTCTGCTGCCCAACCTGATTTTCCACTGTCTGCTGCCCAGCCTGATGTGCCACTGTCTGCTGCCCAGCCTGATGTGCCACTGTCTGCTACCCAGCCTGATGTGCCTCTGTTTAGCTGCCCAGCCTGATGTGTTCCTGTCTGCTGCCCAGCCTGATGTGTTCCTGTCTGCTGCCCAGCCTGATGTGCCACTATCTGCTGCCCAGCCTGATGTGCCAGTGTCTGCTACTCAGCCTGTTGTGCCAATGCCTGTACCCGCTGTCCAGTTTGAGGTCCCAGTGCCTGCTGCTCCGCCTGACATCCCAGTGTCCATGTTCCAGCCTGACGCTCCAGTGACTACTGTCCAGTCCGATGTACCTGTTGTTCAGCCTGTTTGTGCCAGTACCTGCTGTTGTGCCAGCGCCTGTGCCTGCTGCCCAGTCTGAAGTTCCAGTACCGGCTGCCCAGTTTGAAGTTCCAGTACCTGCTATCCAGCCCGATGCACCTGCTGTTCTGCCTGATGTGCCAGCGCCTGTGTCTGCTGCCCAGTCTGAAGTTCCAGTACCTGCTGCCCGGTCTGATGTCTCGGTGCCCGCTTTCCAGCCCGATGTTCCCGCCTTCCAGTCTGAGGTGCCCGCCTTCCAGTCTGATGTGCCCGCTTTCCAGCCTGATGTCTTGGTGCCTGCCTTCCAGCCTGTTGTCTCAGTGCCTGCCTTTCAGCCTGATGTCTCAAAGCTTACCTTCCAGCCTGATGTCTTGGTGCCTGCCTTCCAGCCGGATGTCTTGGTGCCTGCCTTCCAGCCGGATGTCTTGGTGCCTGCCTTCCAGCCTGATGTCTTGGTGCCTGCCTTCCAGCCTGATGTCTTGGTGCCCGCCTTCCAGCCTGATGTCTTGGTGCCTGCCTTCCAGCCTCTTGTCTTGATATTGGTGCCCCAGGCTGTCAAACCAATGCCCGTTACTCTGATTGCAGAGTCAGTGCCTGTTACACAGCTTGCCGGTAGGGAGCCCGCTGCCCAGCTCAATGACCCGGAGCCCGTTGTCTGTCCTGATGTGCCCGCTGTCTGCCCGGAGGTGCCTAATGACCAGCCTGAAGTACTCTCTTCCACCGTTCTGCTTGATTCCATAGACTATGGACAATTAAAACTAGTTGGATCGTCCGGAGGCCGCTCCTTTGGGGGGGGGGGTACTGTCAGGAAAGGGTCTGTCCACTGGTAAGATCTATCATTTGGCGTGCAGTACTGAGGTCCACCAGCAGGTGTTTCCTGGCAGTTTGGAACTGTCAGGAGAGTCCTTCACTGCTGGTGTTATGGCATCATTGGGCCGCAGTACTGACGTCCACCAGCGGATGGATCCTGGCAGTTTGGAGCAGACAACACTCCCTGCACTCAGGTGTTACATGAGGACAATCACTGGCAGTCCCATAAATACCCTGCAAGCGCTCACATGCTTGCCTTAGTATCTTTCTTCCTTGCGCCCTGACCTGTACCTGTGACCTGAACCCTGAACCCTGTAACCTGTATCTGAACCTGAGCCTGTACCCGATCCCATCCTCATCCTGTCTCTCCTGTGTTCCTGTTTCCTTGTAAGCCTGATCCCATCCATTACCTCCCTCTCCTGTCCTGCCTTTGTTCATTTGCTGATCCCCTGTGTATGACCCTGGCCTGGCTAACATGTTTGATTTCGGTACTTCCCTTTGGCTGTATATATTATCTGTTGTCTATGGGTTTCTGTTGCTTGTTTGAGCACTGTGTATATAAAAAAATGTGAAAGAAACCGTGCTGTCTTAAACAAAAAATAGTAGCTGCCAGCACAACAAATAGTCTGTTAAAACGTAAACCAAATAAGATAGTATAGTGCAGCGCTATTGCAATGAAAAAAAAAGTGAAGTTATCCCAATGGGAAATTGGGGTATATATATAAGTGCAAATACAGTAAAATTATTAAACCACAATATTGTTGAAGTGTAGATCAACAGTTATAGTGTATATAAAGTGCATATAGTCCATGTATGACATCAAAATGGTGACTATAAATGAGTGTGAACTGGTTGTCTATAGATAATCCACCACCGTAAGGAAAGAGGCTTACCAGACAGGTTGAACCCAACAAGGCGTATGCCTGATGATTCAACCAAGCTTTTGGTGTAACACACCCAAGGAGGTACAGCAACCACGACTTCCAATCTAGACCAAATCGGATGTGAATCTGTGACGATTATGACATCAGTGAGTATCCACCATATGAATAGCAACCGGAATTCATGAGCAGTTCCTCTCAGTGTGACATATAGCAAAAGGAGAAAAAATTGGGCCACATACAGGGCCAGATTAAGAGCATCATGGGCCTGGTGCTGAGGATTTTGGTGGGCCTTTTTATGGAAACAATATGAAAGTGCAAACATTTTTTGCTAAAACAAATTAAATCTACTCTCACCAGTAATATCAGCCGTGCAGCCTCTGAGCAGCAGCAACACCACCAATACCACCTGCTATGCGGTCTCTCACTAACAGCAACATAGGGCGACCACATTTCCAAACTGCCATTCAGGGACACCCCCCCTTCCCAAAAAAAAGATGAGGGGGGATGTAGTCTTGGGTTTGATGGGGAAATAGGTGGCGGGGGTGATTTTTCGGGCAAATGGCTGGTGTTAGCACTTAAAATCATCCTGACACTATGCTTGATATGATGTCAGGATGATCAAATTCCATTATTTCTATTACTACATTGTAATATATAGTGAAATAGTTCAACTCATCATGATGCAGAATCAGTGGGAACCTGAGCTTGTCACTTGCCACCATCGCCTGCCGCCAGATGCCACCCATAGCCTGCTATCAGATACAGTGTGCCACTTAACACCTGCAACCTGCCACCAGATACAGTGTGCCACTTGCCACCGGCAACCTGCCACCAGATACAGTGTGCCACTTGCCACCATCAGCCTGCCACCAGTGACGGTGTGCCACTTGCCACCAGCAGCCTGCCACCAGATACAGTGTGTCACTTTCCACCAGCAGCATGCCACCAGATACAGTGTGCCATTTGCCACCAGCAGCCTGCCACCAGATATGGTGTGCCACTTGCCAACAGCAGCCTGCCACCAGATACAGTGTGCCACTTGCCACAAGCAGCATGCCACCAGATACAGTGTGCCACTTACCACCAGATACAGTGTGCCACTTGCCACCAGCAGCCTGCCACCAGATACAGTGTGTCACTTTCCACCAGCAGCATGCCACCAGATACGGTGTGCCACTTGCCACCAGATACACTGTGCCACTTGCCACCAGCAGCCTGCCACCAGATATGGTGTTCCACTTGCCAACAGCAGCCTGCGACCAGATACAGTGTGCCACTTGCCACAAGCAGTCTGCCACCAGATATGGTGTGCTACTTGCCACCCACAGCCTGCTACCAGACACAGTGTGCCACTTGCCACCAGCAGCCTGCCACCAGATACAGTGTGCCACTTGCCACCAGCAGCATGCCACCAGATATGGTGTGCCACTTGCCACCAGCAGCATGCCACCAGATATGGTGTGCCACTTGCCACCAGATAGTGTGCCACTTGCCACCAGCAGCCTGCCACCAGATACAGTGTGCCACTTGCCACCAGATACAGTGTGCCACTTGCCACCAGCAGCCTGCCCCAGATATGGTGTGCTACTTGCCACCCACAGCCTGCTACCAGACACAGTGTGCCACTTGCCACCAGCAGCCTGCCACCAGATACAGTGTGCCACTTGCCACCAGCAGCATGCCACCAGATACAGTGTGCCACTTGCCACCAGCAGCATTCCACCAGATATGGTGTGCCACTTGCCACCAGATAGTGTGCCACTTGCCACCAGCAGCCTGCCACCAGATACAGTGGGCCACTTGCCCACTAGCAATCTGCCACCAGATATGGTGTTCCACTTGCCAACAGCAGCCTGCGACCAGATACAGTGTGCCACTTGCCACAAGCAGCATGCCACCGGATACAGTGTGCCACTTGCCACCAGCAGCCTGCCCCAGATATGGTGTGCTACTTGCCACCCACAGCCTGCTACCAGACACAGTGTGCCACTTGCCACCAGCAGCCTGCCACCAGATACAGTGTGCCACTTGCCACCAGCAGCATGCCACCAGATACAGTGTGCCACTTGCCACCAGCAGCATTCCACCAGATATGGTGTGCCACTTGCCACCAGATAGTGTGCCACTTGCCACCAGCAGCCTGCCACCAGATACAGTGGGCCACTTGCCACCAGCAGCATGCCACCAGATACAGTGTGCCACTTGCCACCAGATACAGTGTGCCACTTGCCACCAGCAGCCTGCCATCAGATATGGTGTGCCACTTGCCAACAGAAGCCTGCCACCAGATACAGTGTGCCACCTGCCACCAGATACAGTCAGCAGCCTGCCACCAGACACAGTGTGCCACTTGCCACCAGCAGCATGCAACCAGATAGAGTGTGCCACTTGCCAGCAGCAGCCTGCCACTGCCTCCAGAACTCTGCCCAGACAGATAGGAGGGACAGGGCCTGTATAGTCAATCAAATCCCTGGAGCCCCCACCCCTCCTGAGCTGGGATGGTATGGCCGTGTGTGTGTATGCCAGGAGTATTGATCAGACCAAGTTCTACAGGGGGGGTTGTGTGTACAGCCTTTGGGCTCACACTGGTGTGCTGCAGTCAGCCGCACTGCTTGTGCATCTGCAGTTTTAGCTGCAGTCCTATTGATATATATCAGGTTGCAGGTTTTGCTGCATTTTCTGACAGTGCGCCAAAGATAAGATGCAGCATGCAGGAATTTTGGTGCACTTTCAGAAAAAAACACACAACCTAATAGAAATCAATAGGACTGTGAGTAAAACGCAGGAAAACTGTGGATACACCAGCAATGGGCCAAAACATAGCAAACCAGTGTGAACCCACCTAAAAGCACAAGGGACCGAGTACTACCACAGGCTGAGGACACAATTCTTAACACTTTGGCTGCAGTTATAAGAGCTACTGCTGGAGGAATAAGTTAAAAAGGAGGGGAAGGGAGATAAGAGTCACTGAGCTCACATTTGGATGGTCCCTGGAGGCTCATCACTCAGAGGTATCTGCCGCTGTTCTGTTCATAATTTCCCACCCACACGGCTCCTTCTTCACTACACAGCCACAGACTTCACAGAGTGAGAGAAGGGAGGGGAAAGGCAGAGCCGACTCAGCCTCTCCCATTTGTGTAGGGGGGGAACTGTGCACTGTGACAATGTAATAAACACAGTGAGCAAACACAGATGCAGCCAGACACCCCTACATTTACACACAGCTTCTCCTGTCCCATAGAAGTTTATGGACAGGAGAAAATCGGCCTTTTACTGCTGACTGGGAGGGCCGATTTTAAGGCAGGGGCCTGGAGCTGCAGCTCCATCAGCCCCTATGTTAATCCGGCCCTGGCCACATAGTGTGATTCCGTTTAGATGTAAAACATTTATTAAAAATGCTAAAATGTTCACTCACATTTGAGAAGAAATTAAATGCATGGATAAAATCAAAGCAACGCAGTGTCATCAGCCCGTCCCGACGTTTCGTACTGTATTTGCACTTATATATACCCCAATTTCCCATTGGGATAACTTCACTGTTTTTTTCATTGCAATAGTAGCGCTGCACTATACTATCTTATTTGGTTGTTTGAGCACTATTTGTACTTAGGGTGTTTACTTATTATATCACTTATCTTAAATAAACAATATTCTTATTCACTTTACATGTGTTTTGTTTTCCTCTTTGCAGTCTGCACAATCTGGTCACACTTGTTCATGACATAGGGGTTGTGCTACATGTGGTTCTTATCTGACCTGTCTGGTAGAAACTAATAATTTGTAAATATTATACCATTGACATGCCACTTTTTATGAAGTTACCTTGCCATTCCACTCTGATGGATGTTTGTTCTGTTCTGGTAAATATGTTGTTGAAATTTCAATAAAAATGTAATGTGTTAAAAAAAAGTGATAGAATCTGAGTCCTAATAGGCTGATTGTAAGTAGCTACTGTATGCAATGGGATGTAGCCTCTTTAAAGTGGTGTTCCACCCAAAAAAAAAAAATTCATGAATGTGCCAAAAAAAAAAAAACATTTGGAAATTTTTTTTTTTTTTTTTACTCACCTCTAAATGGCTGTTGCTAGGGGGTCCCCCGTAGTCTGCCTCCTTCAGTGCCTGGGCTTTTGACATCACTTCTCCCCGGCGCAGGAAGGGCTCAGCTCTGCCCCCTCCCTCTTGTCAATCATCTGGGACCCAGATGATTGCGCGACCAATCACGGCGCGCGGCACCGCTCGCGCATGCGCAGTGGGTGCCCGGCTGTGAGGCCACAGCCGGGCGCCCACAGTTACAATGCCGGCGCCGCCGAACGGAGGGGGAGACGAGCGGGGCTTTCCTCTTTGCAGTCTGCACAATCTGGTCACACTTGTTCATGACATAGGGGTTGTGCTACATGTGGTTCTTATCTGACCTGTCTGGTAGAAACTAATAATTTGTAAATATTATACCATTGACATGCCACTTTTTATGAAGTTACCTTGCCATTCCACTCTGATGGATGTTTGTTCTGTTCTGGTAAATATGTTGTTGAAATTTCAATAAAAATGTAATGTGTTAAAAAAAAGTGATAGAATCTGAGTCCTAATAGGCTGATTGTAAGTAGCTACTGTATGCAATGGGATGTAGCCTCTTTAAAGTGGTGTTCCACCCAAAAAAAAAAAATTCATGAATGTGCCAAAAAAAAAAAAATTTGGAAATTTTTTATTTTTTTTACTCACCTCTAAATGGCTGTTGCTAGGGGGTCCCCCGTAGTCTGCCTCCTTCAGTGCCTGGGCTTTTGACATCACTTCTCCCCGGCGCAGGAAGGGCTCAGCTCTGCCCCCTCCCTCTTGTCAATCATCTGGGACCCAGATGATTGCGCGACCAATCACGGCGCGCGGCACCGCTCGCGCATGCGCAGTGGGTGCCCGGCTGTGAAGCCACAGCCGGGCGCCCACAGTTACAATGCCGGCGCCGCCGAACGGAGGGGGAGACGAGCGGGGCTTCGATCCCCCGCATCGCTGGACCCTGGGACAGGTAAGTGTCCGATTATTAAAATTCAGCAGCTGCAGTATTTGTAGCTGCTGACTTTTATTTTATTTTTTTTAATGGGAACACCACTTTAAAACTGTTCTTTCCATCTAGTCCTGTTGGTGCCTGTCCACTGGCATCATAGGTTATATAAAATGGGGAGGCTTCCAAGGTTGGTGTTTGGAAAACCCGTCAATGCAAGGGGAGCAATGGATTTATTTTTTGTTGTCTGAACTTCACCAGCAGGGTCAGTATAATCAGGTGCCAGCCCCCCCTTGGGGGGAGCATTAGGACTAACTTTAACTGTAATGCCCTGTACACACGGTCGGACTTTCCAAGGGATCGGAGCTTGTTGTTGGAAATTCTGACCATGTGTGGGCTCCATCTGACTTTTTCCATCGGAATTTCCAACACACAAAGTTTGAGAGCAGGCTATAAAATTTTCCGACAACAAAATCCGTTTGCGTAAATTCCGACCCAGTGTGGACAATTCCGACGCACAAAGTGCCACGCATGCTCAGAATAAATTAGGAGACAAAAGCTATTGGCTACTGCCCCGTTTATAGTCCCGACGTAGGTGTTTTACGTCACCGCGTTCAGAACGATCGGATTTTCCGACAACTTTGTGCGACCGTGTGTATGCAAGACAAGTTTGACCCAACATCCATGGATTTTGTTGTCAGAATGTCCGATCAATGTCCGATCGTGTGAACAGGGCATAAGACTTGCAGCATCCCTTGTTTTGAGAAATGCCGGGACACTATTTTACTTTCTGCAAGGGCATAGGTGTGTCTCTCTCTAATTGTTAAGTGCCTCTGTAACCCGTTTAAGCAAGGTACAGTCATAACTCTGCATAACCGATTGTTTTACCACTTTCCTTTAGTAAAGTTGTTACCCTGGACTGTTCTTGGTATATAAAGTAGGTTAGATAGAGAGCACAGGCTCCAGTGTCCCAGAGGCGTGATGTTTTACCAAGCACAGAGAACTTGGACAGCCCATGCTATGGAATCACGTTAATCTTCACTAAACTCGGTCCTGCTACATAACAGTTACTTTATTAACCTGCCAATTGGTCTGGATGTGGGATTTGTTGCTGAAGTCTGCCACAATCATTATCAAGATAATCTAAAGACTGTGTCTTTGTATCTTTCTTAGCACTTTCTTTTTGCTTGACACCCGATTAACAGGATTGGTTAAAGTGGTTGTAAAGGCTCCGCCCCCCACAGCCCCCTCCCCAATACTCACCTGAGATCCCTCTCAGCCCATCGATAGGCACAAGAGCCTCTGCTGTCCCGTGACTCCCTCTCCTCATTGGCTGAGATAGCAGCAGGAGCCATTGGCTCCCACTGCTGTCAATTACAGTCAGTGAGCCAATGAGGAGAGGGTAGGGGGCCGGCTAGAGCCACAGATCTATGTGTCTTGTGATACACGGCTCTATGTGTCCCATAGAGTGGGGGTCAGGAGCGAACATGCACCAGTGGGGTCACTGGTCAAGGGGGAGGAGCCAGGAGCGTCGGCCGAGGACCCAGGAAAAAGAGGATCGGGGCTGCTCAGTGCAAAACCATTGCACAGAGCAGGTAGGTATGACTTGTTTATTTTTTTTTTTGTTTTTTGTTTTTTCAAAAAGCCAAGCCTTTAATACCACTTTAAATTAACCAGGAAATTAGCTCTATGAAACTAACACAATAATGTCAAGCATTGAGAAGACAATTATTAATAGATAAAATGGTGAACATAAAAGTGACAATGAAAAATCTGTGATAGGGTGACCAGATGTCCCTCGTTTGTGGGGACAAACGAGGGACAAACCATATGCGACTATTAGCACAATTTGGTCACACTCAACATTTGGTGTACTGTGCTTTGTGTGGTCATAGGGTGTCCCTGGATTTAATTTTTAAAATATGGTTTCCTTACTCCATGATGTCAGTCAGTGTTTCTTAATCAGGGTGCCATCTAGGTTCCTCAGAGTGTTGGGATCACGGTGCTCAGTTCCCCCTGGATCAGCATCATAAATTGCCATGGTGCGGACAGGCACCGTAACAATCAATGACACTGTAGGGCCAGGATGCAATGCCATGGTAATGGCAGATGGCTCACCCACCACAAGGCAATGCATGACTCTGATCCAGGGCAGGCAGCATGCATGGCCACCTAGCATTTAGGAGAAGATAGAGGTCCGCCTCCTCTAGAGCTCCTTTGGGGGGACTCTGAGGTGATGTGGAGGCTCTATGTGATGCAGTGACTCTGATGTAAAGGAGGGACTCATGTATAGTGGGACTTTGATGTGCAGAGGCAACTCTGATGTTATGGGGCTCTCATATATAGTCCTCAAACATGAAGAGGAGACTCTGATGTGATGGAGGGACCTCTGATAAGATGGGGGACTTCAGATGTGATGGGGGAAGCTCTGATGTGAAGGAGGGCTTTTGATGTGAAGTTCATTTAATCAAGGCAGTTGTGTGCATTGCTCCAGGCTCAGGTCTCCCATTGATAAGAAAAGCCCAGTACACAGGGGCTGAAAATCAGCTGGTTCAGTAGGAACCAGAGACGTTTGGTATGTGTATACAGCTGTATGTTCTACAGAAGTCGGTCTAAGTCGGCTGGCTTCTGTTGAATGGGCATGTTGGAAAATCAGCATTCGATCAGAGCTTGCAGCCAATGGCTATGTGCACTGATCAGTGTATTCAAGCAGGGGGAGTCCACCTGTTAGAATACAATCCCTGGAATTCATAAAGACTGGCACAGACAGAATTAATGAATGTGTTTCAGTGGCAGTGAGAAAGTGGTGCAGACTGTGCCAAATTCATGTACCAGTCTGGACCAGGTACTGTCGCCCTAACCTAATGCAATCACCATTCTTTGTCAGGACCAGTGAACATTTTTCTTATAGCATTATTGCCAATGGTTAAGTTCTCTCCAACTGCCTGGTTCTAAATTCCTCCACCGGCTTCTTAGATTATTTCTCAGTAGGGTTAGTTACTGCATGGTGGCCCCAGTGAGGAAAAATTGGGAAATTCCCTGACTCCGCTGACTTCGAAACGCGTTGGGTGCTGTACCTCTTCATTATCTATGCAAATGTATGTATACTATACTGTCATTTATACGTGGAATTCTGTATGGCCACATATTTTGACCTATGAGGTCTTTTTGATTAAAATGAATTGTATTAATAAAGTTCAAAAAATATTTTAACCAATATCTGTTGTTATGTAGCCTTCCTATTGCAGTTTGGCGCAATGCTGGTCTGATTGTCGCACACCTCTTTCTGAGGGAAACTGGCGCTCTAATCTTCCTATTGCAACTTGTCACAATGCTGTTCTAACCAACGTACGCATCTCTGAGGAGAACTGGCGCTACAATTTTTAGTGCTGCTGCTCTAACTGGTGTACCCATCTATGAGGAAAATTCTTGTTGGCGATTCAGTGTCTAACTGGCGTACACATCTCTGTGGAGAATAGGCACTCTTACTTTTGGAGAAAATCTATCAAGGTAAAATCTTCCATAGAGACTTACCAAATTACAGTATCGGAGACATTAAAATCCCCATTTGAAGAATTTCTTCAAAAGAATATTATTGACTCCAATGATAGTGAAATTATTCCTATTGAAGTTATTCTTGAGTCGCAACAACTTAAGCAAAAAAAAAGACTTTCTACTGCATCACCAACTGAACAAATTGTAAGAAAAAAAAGAAAAGAAAAAAATTGTAAAGAATAGTTTAAAAAATAAAAAAAAGTCACCAGTCTATATCCCCGATTACCACCACACATGATGATGCTATACTGCACTGGTGACAGTATGTAAAAAATATACCTTATTTAATTTCTTCATTTTCCAAACAATTGTGACAAAAAAATTATAACTTCCAAAAACTCACTGTGCCTCTTACTAAATACCTTGGAATATCTACTTTCAAAAAATGGGTCATTTGGGGTTATTTATACTGTCCTGGCATTTTAGGGTCTCAAGAAAAGAGATAGGTAGTCCATTATTAATTTTCAATTACATATTTTATCATACATACATATATCTCATAGTTTGCAGACTTGTTCATTTTCACGCATACTAAATAATATATATTGATTTTAGTTATGCTTACCACAGAAATGTAGCAGAATACATTTTGCTAATTATTAAAGAAAGATTTATTTATTTACAAAACAGGAACAAAGAAAAACGTGCTTATTGTTAAAAAATGTCGGTATTTTCATTTATATAGCAAAAAAATTAAAAACCCAGTCATGATTAAATATCACTAAAAGAAAGATCTGTCTTTAAAAAATTATAAATATTAAATTTTGGTACAGTGTTGCATAACTGAGCAATTGTCATTCAAAGTGTGGCAGTGCTGAAATCTGAAAATTGGCCTGGGCAGGAAGGGGGTAATAAAATGAAATCATTAAATAAATAACGACAATATCAAAATTAGACTGACTATTACACTCCCGCTAACTGACACTAACATTAAGTAAACTAGACCAAGTCCTAATCTGATTAACCCTTATTATTTCACATGCATACACATCTTTGTGGATCCATTCTGTCCTCAATCTCTCTGTGCGCCAAAAGAGAGTTGGTCTTAATTAGCTCCAGTTTTGCAGGAGACAAACTGTTGTTCTTTCATTTTGAATTTGGCACATTTAATACAACAAAATGAAAAAGTGTCTTAAAGGGGAACTAGCTGAATTTGGCATACAATTTACAGATAGAAAGAAAAGTGGCGCAAATAGTTATTGAATTTGGCGCAATGCATTTACAGTGGCTATTAACGTCGGAAAAGTGGCACAGGACCTTTATTGAGTTCCCCCAAATGTCTCAACTGGAGAAATCGCTGCATCAACTTTGCTTGTGTTGATACAGCAATCTGTCAGTTTTTTTTGGGGGGGTTTCGTTCAACCCTCCAGTTAAATAGTAAAAAAAAAATTGAAAGTGTGTACTTAGCTTCACATTCACATTTTTTTTCATTTTACACTGGAATGCCTCGAGATTTTGCAAACTTTTAAAGGGTGACGTGAGATGTACAGTATATGATCCTTCAGTTTCATGCTGAATGTCAATACCAATAATATACACTAGGTGGCAACATTGTACATTTCACAGCACAACATGTTTTATCATAAGTATCATTATGTCAGGAAAACCTGCTATGGCCATTTAGTGAAATGCCGCGTACACACGATCGGTTTTCTCGTCGGAAAAAGATATGATGGCTTTTCCGACGGGATTCCGTTCAAGTTTGCCTTGCATACACACGGTCACGCAAAAGTTTGCTGAAATTACGACCGTCAAGAACGTGGTGACGTACAACACTACGACGAGCCGAGAAAATGAAGTTCAATGCTTCCGAGCATGCCCTGAATTGTTTCCAAGCATGCGTAGGGATATTGCGCGTCGGGATTGCCACAGACAATCGCATTTTCAGATAGGAACTTTTCCCGACCGAAAAATTGAGAGCATGCTCTCAATCTTTTGCTGGCTGGAATTCCGCCAGCAAAAGAATGATGGAGCATACACACGGTTGCATTTTCCGATAAAAAAAACACTCATCGGTCTTTTGCGGGCCGAAATTTAGATTGTGTGTACGCGGCATTAAAGCAGAAACCTCCTATCCTAAGGTGACCAGATTTTTAAAATGAAATCCGGGGACATATTTTTTTTTTTACTTGTAATGGCAGCAATCGACGACTCTTTGCCCATCTCCGCCGCCGCCGCCCGCCTCACAGCCTGTCAAGTCTAAAGCCCCATACACACTATCAGATTTTCTGCTGATTTTTTCCTTCAGATTTACCAAAACCATATAATATGAGGTCAAAGCTTAGGAGTTTCAATTTGTATGCAATCAGGCAGGCCCTTGCACTACATGGTTTTGGTAAATCTGAAGACAAAAATCAGCAGAAAATCTGACAGTGTGTATGGGGCTTTACTCTTCGGGCCCCGGCTACTACTGGGTGGGGAGCAGAGGAAGATCACTCCACCAGGGAAGGCAAGGAGATAAGCAGGCAGGCAGCTGGCCGGGACTTGAGCCAAGGCAGAAGAACATGCGAGTGGAGCTGAATGGGCATGTGCCCAAAACTGAAGAAATAGCCCCTCCGCTCCGACCAGCACATGATCATCAGAAAGGGGCACAGATCATGGAAAAAAAATAAACCCCCATAAGCTAGTAGGAGCGGCAGAGGAGGGGGGTGCAATTCAGATTTTTTTCTTTTTATTCTGCTGTCTTTGAAATTGCCCCAGCCCCTGTTCAAATCCAATCTGGGGACAAAACTGGGGACAGACTTGGTCCGGGGACAGTGTCCTCAATCCGGGGACTGTCCCCAGAAACCGGGGATGTCTGGTCACCCTATCCTATCCTTTAGACCCCTTTCACACTGAGGCAGTTTTCAGGCATTTTAGCGATAGAAATAGCGTCTGTAATGCGCCTGAAAACTGCCTCCAATGCCGCCCGAATGTGAAAGCCCCGAGTACTTTCACACTGGGGCGGTGCACTTGTGGAACGTTAGAAAAAGTCCTGCAAGCAGCATCTTTGGGGCGGCTTGGGAGCGCTGTATACAGCACTCCCAAAACGCCCCTGCCCATTGAAATGCTTCCGAAGTGCTTGAAAAGCGATTCGGGAGCGCCGCAACTTGGGCGTTTTTAGCCGTTTTTATGGCCGCTAGTGGGGGTTAAAAGCACCCCGCTAGCAGCCGGAAATCGCAGCTAAAACGAGCAGTGCTTTAGTGCTAACACACGGGCAGCCCCAGTGTGAAAGTAGCCTTACAGACCAGGAAGCTGCCAGCTTCGCCTCTGTTTGATCTGCAGTTGCCATGCTGCTGCACATATGATCAGGTATGAAAGCAGCCATTTTATAGTTTGACAGTTCAGCTGAGCGCACAAGCAACTGTGACAGTTATCAGTCTCATCACGCCATGATTTGGTATACAGTTAAATCGATTGGTTTAGTTTCGCTTTAAAGGGATTCACTCAAACTGACAATCTCAAAGTCATGTAGCATATGTACTGTACCTGAACACAAAATCAATAAATTCTCCCTTACATTGAATGTTGTTTGAATTAAATAGAGACAATAGCTCAGTAGTGTAAGAAATGTGTACTGCACTATTAGATTTTGTGACTGATATCTGGCAATGGTCAACTGGAAGCCTGCAATAGCACACAGGGTATCAGTCTCACCTGGGTACATCACCATCATATAGAAAAAGGGCATTACCCACCTGGGTGCATTACTGGCAGCACTCAGGGCTGAATTGAATTATGGCACTGAGCTCTGGGACAAAAAGCCCAAATCTGCCAGCTGCCTAGATTTTGTTGAAATCTCAAGACAGTCCCATAGAATCTGGGATGGTCATGAGCTGTGCAATCCTGCTACTTGCAGAAAGGTACATTGAGCTGCACTTGTGGGGAGCATTAAAGTACACATAATATTTTGTAGTAATGTTCTTCTAAGGAAAGACTATGAAATGACAGCGCTGAAATCAGACATAGGCCACAGTTAAGAAGCAGGTGTTCCCCCGAGGGTCACAGGGCTCTTGACATAAGTCTACAGATTATATATACTAACAAAGTGTCTGAAAACAGTTCAGAGTTCCCGTCAGAGAGAATGTCCGAATCTGAAATGGTGGAGCATTCTTCGGCCAGGAGATAGTTGCGCTTGGCACTGGTTTTAACCGGCACCACCGTATTGTCTCCCTTACTGGCCACAGGTGTCACCTCCCCCACTGGCACACTGCTTTCACCCCTTGCAGGCTTACCCAACTCCGGTAGCCTTTTTCACTGTGACTCCGACATCAGAGCGAGCAGGTGGGCCCAACCGCGGCCTTGAGGAGAAACCAAAGAGCTGGGTCCTGGGGCAGCCGTAGAGACAGGAGGAGCAGATTCCTGCACGACTCAGGTGATGGCAGGTGGGCTCTTGATATCAGTCCCAACCGGGATAGCAGCATTCTTGTCCCACTCCGCTTGCAGTGTCCTCGGAGGTTGGGCTGGCGAGACTACCTCGAGCAGTGGTTCCTCGTAGTGTCCACAGACGATCCAAGGCCTCAGATGCGTGGCCAAACCGAAACACTTCCCACAGATCAGTCCCAAAGCCTCATAGCATCCAGCCATGTACAGGGCAAGACTACAACACCCAGAGCATACATCCTCCAATCCGCCATTGCAGTTCCAAACTGCGCCATCTTCTCCAACCCACAACCAGGCACACGTGGCAGCATTTCCTTATCCTCCTCTGCAGCGCGGGGGCTCCTCCCCCTGCCAACGGATTGGTGCAGATACTTTCTGGAAACTTTCTGGAAACTTCAGCGCCCATCCTTTTCCTTCTGGGGCTCGCAAAATCTGTAATGGAGTCCATTTTAACCCTAGCAGCGCTGGTGGGAAGTGTCAAAAGACCAGGCTGGTACTCTACCATGAGCAATGAGACTTGCTGGTTCTTCCCCACATTGTTGGAATGCATAATAACACAGTCTATAAGAAGTAGAGATGTTACTTGTCACTAGGGATGAGCTTGCAGTTCGTGTCAAACGTAAGTTTGACTAGAACATCGTGTGTTCGTTTGTTCCAAAACGAACCGAACATATCGTTCGCGTGAAATTCAGGCGTCGTGGAATGCTCCATAATGCACTGCGAGATCGCAACGCATTGCTGTATGATGATTGGCCAAAGAATGCACCTGACCTGCATGCTTTGGCCAATCACAGCACGCTCTGCTGAGAGAACAATAATTGGCCAATCATGAATGAATGACTGAATGAATGAGTGACTTGTATAGCGCTACCTATGCAAACTGAATAGCCTCAGGGCGCTTTTTGCCTAAAGGCCAGTAGAAGGAGCTGTGAGCCCCGAGCGCGTAGCCTGTACTATCCCTGTATCATCCCCAACACCAGCCTGGACGTTTGCCGTGCATCAGTGACGTCATTTCCGCTTCCGCGCTCCAGAGTGGTCAGCGTGGAGCTTTCCATGCACTGGATGCAGCAGTTCAGCCTGTTTACAGACTCCACACCCAGACGCCTGAAGGAATGAAATCCGAGCCGGAAACAAGATAACAGCACATCCCAGGATACTTTCCATCTCAAAGAAACACCTCCACCCTGCGAACCAGTAAGTGTAATTGTTACACTAACTTTCATTTTTGCATAAACAAGCTACCACAGTTGGCGCCTCCACACCCCTCCTTTTTTCAACATTGATTATCAACAGAGGTAATGGACACCCTCTGAGGATGGCTGCCTCCTCATTCTAGAATTTACCTGCCTTATGTCAATGTGCTATTATAGCTACCATTGTACTATTTACCTTAGACATTACATGCTGCGGAGCGCCGGAGACCCCCCCCCCCCCCCTTTTTGTTTCTCTTGGAGGTGTGTTTGGGGTGGTTATGTTGTTAATACTGCCCTGAGGCCCAGTTTCCTAAGGGAGGGGATCATGCTCTGCTTCAGTATGTCACAGTACATGTTGGCATTCACGGTTCCCTCAATGAACTGTAGCTCCCCAGTGCTGGCAGCACTCATGTAGCCCCAGACCATGACACTCCCACCACCATGCTTGACTGTAGGCAAGACACACTTGTCTTTGTTCTCCTCACCTGGTTGTTGCCACACACGCTTGACACCATCTGAACCAAATAAGTTTATCTTGGTCTCATCAAACCACAGAACGTGGTTCCAGTAATCCATGACCTTAGTCTGCTTGTCTTCAGCAAACTGTTTGTGGGCTTTATTGTGCATCATCTTTAGAAGAGGCTTCCTTCTGGGAGGACAGCCATGCAGACCTATTTGATGCAGTGTGCGGCGTATGGTCTGAGCACTGACAGGCTGACCCCCCACCCCTTCAACCTCTCCAGCAAAGCTGTCAGCACTCATACGTCTATTTCCCAAAGACAACCTCTGGATTTGATGCTGAGCACGTGCACTCAACTCCTTGACGAGGCCTGTTCTGCGTGGAACCTATCCTGTTAAACCACTGTATGGTCTTGGTCACCATGCTGCAGCTCAGTGTCAGGGTCTTGCCAATCTTCTTATAGCCTAGGCCATTTTTATGTAGAGCAACAATTCTTTTTTTTCAGATCCCCAGAGAGTTCTTTTACATGAGGTGCCATGTTGAACTTCCAGTGACCAGTATGAGAGAGTAAGAGCAATAATGCCAAATTTTACACACCTGCTCCCCATTCACACCTGAGACATTATTACACTAACGAGTCACATGCCACCGGGGAGGGAAAATGGCTAATTGGGCCCAATTTGGACATTTTCACTTAGGGGTGTACTCACCTTTGTTGCCAGCGGTTTAGACAGATAATGGCTGTGTGTTGAGTTATTTTGAGGGGACAGCAAATTTACACTGTTATACAAGCTGTACACTCACTACTTTACATTGTAACAAAGTGTAATTTCTTCAGTGTTGTCACATAAAAAGATATAATAAAATATTTACAAAACTTTGAGGGGTGTACTCATTTTTGTGAGATACTGTATATATATCTTTATATATACTATGCATCCAGTGGAGCCTATATCTACAGTGCATTCGGTGGTGTACTGTTTTTGATACACTTCTGGCGGTGTATTAATTAATATATATAATATATATATATATATATATATATATATAGAGAGAGAGAGAGAGAGAGAGAGAGTCTAGTATACATAGTATATATGTGTATATATATATATATATAGAGAGAGAGAGAGTCTAGTATATATGTATATATATATCTATATATAGATATATATAGATATATATATATAGATATATATCTATATATATATATATCTATAGATATATATCTATAGATATATATCTATAGATAGATATATATCTATATATATATATCTATATCTATATCTACTCTGCATTCAGTGTAGCCTATATATACAGTGCATTTGGTGGTGTACACTTTCTAATACACTTCAGGCAGTGTACACAGTATCTAATACGGTGTGTACAGTTTCTACTACACTTCTGGTGTTGTACACAGTATACAATACAGTGAAGCCATTGTACAGTTTCTAATACGGTGCAGGCAGTGTACACAGTATCTAATACAGTATGTACAGCTTCTAATACACTTCTGGTGGTGTACACAGTATATAGTATGTAGTGTGGTGTTGCAAAACAAAAAATACATCATGCCTGAAAGGCCACAAAGGAGGCCACTAAAAGAGGGCAAGCAACCTCTGTGTCTACAGTCAACAGTGGTTGTCATAGATATGGTGCATCCTCTGCAGGGGGCCCTGGGGCATGCTTGTCCTTTTTTGTTGCTGCTGGCCATGTTATTGAGCCACAACATACAGTTCAGTTGGTGGAGTATCCGATGTTGGTTCACAGGTTGAGGAAGGGAGTAACGTGAGCCTAGAGAGAGAGGGTGCCACAGAAGGACAAGAAACTGGCAGTAATGTTCCCCCAGCTGCAGCATACTGCCAAGTTTGCTCCAGTGACAGAGAGGGAGGGGATGAGGAGGTCATTGACTGTACTTGGGTGCCTGAGAGAAGAGAGGAGGAAAGTAAGGAGGAGGAGGCACAACTCCAACGAGGCAGGATATCCTCTAGGGGGCAGCTTAAGGGCAGCTACCCTATTGCATCACACCGCAGGGCTCCACAGTTGCAGGGCACTGCTGACTCCCCGCTGACTTTTAAAAGTTCCTTGGTGTGGGCCTTTTCCGACACGTGTGCAGCAGATCGCACCATTGCTGTTTGCAACCTATGTCTGAAGCGGATCAAGCGTGGCTAGAACAGCAGCCGCTTGGGCATCACATCCTTGACCAGACATATGATGACCTGCATGTAGTCTATTGGCAACAGCACTTGAAAGACCCACATTATAGAAAAAGGCGGACTTCTCCTTGCTCCTCATTTGGGATCTCCAACCCTACTATACCTCTAGTCCTCTCAAAAACCTGCACTAAGAGGAATGAAGGTATAGCAATAGGTGTCCCAAGTATTTGCAGCCAATCTGCTAGCAGTACACCACCAATTGATTTTAGCAGGCAAATTTCCCTACGCCAGTTGCTGAACCATAAAAAGAAATTCAGTCCCAGCCATCCACATACTCAGCGTCTAAATGCTAGCTTGTCCAAATTGCTAGCACTGCAACTGTTGTCTTTTCAGCTGTTAGAATCTGCCCTCTTTCGTGAATTTGTGGAATGTGCTATACCTCAGTGGCAGGTTCCAAAACGCCATTTCTTTTCACGGAAGGCCATTCTGGCTCTCTACCGGCATGTGGAAGGCAATGTTTTGGCCTGGTTGGACAGGGCGGTCAGCAGTAAGGTTCATATTACCGCTGACTCATGGTCCAGCAGGCATGGGTAGGGACGTTACCTTTCCTTCGCGGTGCACTGGGTAACTCTGCTGGCAGCTGGTAAGGATGCAGGACAGGGTTCAGTGTTATTGGAGCTTGTTCCGTCACCACGCCTCCAAAATGCTAGTGGTGATTCTGCCACAGCTCTCTCCTCCACCCCCTTCTCTTCTTCTTCCTCTATGGCCTCTTCTGCAGAATTGTTCTCTGAACCAGCAGTGCTCCATAAGCGTTCAAGGGGCTATGCAAGCAGTCAGGCTAAAAGATGCCATTCGGTGCTTGAGTTGGTCTGCCTAGGGGACAGAAGCCATACGGGGGCAGAGATTCTGTCAGCTCTGCAGGGGCAGGCTCAGAGGTGGTTAATGCCACACCAGCTTCAGCCAGGAATGGTTGTATGCGACAATGGCACCAACCTTCTCTCCACCCTCCGACAGGGACACTTGACCCATGTTCCAAGTTTGGCACACGTCTTGAATTTGGTGGTGCAGTGTTTCTTGACTAGGTACTCAGGCTTACAAGATCTCCTGAGACAGGTCAGAAAGGTCTGTGGTCATTTCCGCCGGTCATACTATGCCAGTGCTCGGCTGGCTGACATTCAAAGGGAATGCAACCTGCCCACCAAACGCCTCATTTGTGACATGCCCACCATGTGGAACTTAACATTGCCAATGCTGTAGCGGCTGCGCACAAAGCAGAGGGCCATCAATGAGAACCTGTGCGAGTATGGCACCAGGACAGGGTTAGGGGAGCTTGGCTTCTTTTCGCCACGCCAGTGGCTACTCATCAAGGATGTATGCACTGTCATGTCACCATTTGAGAAGGCCACAAGGATGGTGAGCAGCGACAATGCATACATCAGTGACACTCTCCCTATAGTCTTCCTGCTGGAGCACACGCTTCATGGAATCATGGACAGGGCACTTGAGGCAGAACAGCGGGAGGAAAAGGATGACTTCCTTTCCTCTCAATGCCCCCTTTATCCAGATAGAATTCCTTCAGGCCGGCCAAACACACAGGAAGAAGAGGAGGAGGAGGATTGTGTCGGCATGGATGCAGAGGATAACACTCAGCAGCAGTCTTCAAGGGATGGTTTTCAGTCCCCAGAAACCCAAGGAGTTGTACGTAGCTGGGAGGAGGTAGTTACGGATCATGTGATCCTTAGTGACCCAGAAGACTCATAATCGAATGCCTCTGCAAAATTAGGCTGCATGGCCTCCCTGATTCTGCAAAGCCTGCAAAAGGACCCTAGGATTCGTGGTATCAAGGAGAGGGATCATTACTGGCTGGCAACCTTTCTTGATCCACGTTACATGGGTAAAGTTGCAGAACTCATCCTGCCTTCGCAAAAGGAGCATTGGATGAAAAATCTTCAGGAGGCCTTGAAGAAAGGTTTGTGTAACGCATTTCCAGACAGTGGAAAGTTACCATTTCCTGGTGCTGGACAACATGTTGCTGAGGCTTCGTTCAGTCAGAGGAAGAGCGGTGGAGAAGGTGGCCGGCTGACCGATGCCTTTAAACAATTTTTCAGACCTCAGCACCAAGGTCTGATCGGTTCAAGCAACCATTGCCAGCGTCTGCATTATATGGTGCAGGAATATATAGAGGCAAGAGCAGACTTGGAGACCTTTCCAACAGAGCATCCACTGGGTTACTGGGTCTTGAGGATGGACCACTGACCACCACTTCAATACCCGGCCATAGTAAAATGACGTCCTCTACTTTGTGGGGTGATATCTGAATGATGCCTGCAGCTAGATGCATTATTCAGATATCATTCTTTGAAGCCGGCGATTCTGTGCACAATAAGAACGATCAAGCGGCGGAGCCCCCCTCCCGCCGCCATCCGGTGCTTCTCCGGGCTCTCCCGTGCCATCGGGGGCCCGGAGAAAGAATCTTCCGGCACCGGATGAGGACGATAGAGATGTCTGGTGACCAGATGGTCACCAGTCATCTCTATGACCGTCGGAGGCCCGGGCGCGATGTTATGACGTCAGGCCCGGGTACCCGGAAATAAACTAAGCCGCGATCGCGGCTGTCAGCATGAGATCGGTGAATTTTTTTTTCCCGATCTCATGCTTTCCAGCCTGGAGGAGAGACGTGGGGTCTTATTGACCCCACATCTCTCCATAAAGAGGACCTGTCACATAGATTCCTATTACAAGGGATGTTTACATTCCTTGTAATAGGAAAAAAAGCGATCAAAAAAAAATTGTAAAAAAAAGTGTAAAAAAAAAAAAAATTAAGTAAAATAAAAAATTTAATTAAAAAAAAAAATTTAAAAGGCCCCTGTCCCCGGTAGCTCACGATCAGAAGCGAACGCACGCGTAAGTCCCACCCGCTCAAACCACACATGTGAGGTATCGCCGCGTGCGTTAGAGTGTGTGCAACAATTCTAGCACTAGACCTCCTCTGTAACTCTAAACTGGTAACCTGTAAAAAATGTTAAAGCGTCACCTATGGAGATTTTTAAGTAATGAAGTTTGGCGGCATTCCATGATTGTGCGCAATTTTAAAGAGTGACATGTTAGGTATCTATTTACTCAGCGTAACATCATCTTTCATATTATACAAAAAAATTGGGCTAACTTTACTGTTTTGTTATTTTTATATTCATTAAACCGTTTTTTTCCCAAAAAAAGCGTTTGAAAAATGATTGCGCAAATACCGTGTGAGATAAAAAGTTGCAATGACCGTCATTTTATTCCCTAGGGTGTCTGCTAAAAAAAACATATATAATGTTTGGGGGTTCTGAGTAATTTTCTAGCAAAAAATTATGATTTTTACATGAAGGAGAGAAGTGCCAGAATAGGCCCGGTATTGAAGTGGTTAATATGCAATCGAGCTACTGGCCTGTCCTGCATCCAGTGTGCTTTCTGAATGCACATTCAGCGCTGCTGGAGTGTTTGTAACAGATCAAAGAGTATGCCTGTCCACAGACTCTGTTGATAGGCTCACATTCATAAAAATGAATCAGTCTTGGATCAGCAACTATCAAGCACCTGATGCTGATGTAACTGATTGAATTTGCTATGGATCTGGGATCCCTTGAAGACTGCCTTTGCTGACTATCCTATTCCTCCTCAATCTTGATAATGCTAGCTTCCAACAATATTTTTGGTTTAGCACACCACCACCACCACACAAGGCCCAATTTTTCTGCCCCTGTTTAACAGGGGCATGTAATAACAATTTATGATATAATATTTCACAACAAGGCCCGTTCCTGCGCCCAACAAGAATAACTGTGAGGGGTTACAGTGTTCTGGCACCACCAACACCAAAGGCCCAATTTTTCTGCAGAGTATATAGGGCAGACCGTATAGTATATATACTGCTATTTAGTGTATATAGTGCCTGGGGGCCTGGGGGACCCCCACACTATTTTTTTTTAAATTCTGGTGCAGGGTTCCCCTTAATATCCATACCAGACTTGAAGGGCCTGGTCTGGATTTTGGGAGGGGACGTTCACGCCATTTTTGGTTCCCCTTAATATTCATACCAGACCCAAAGGGCCTGGTAATGGACTGGGGGGGACGCAAGACGTTTTTTTTCAATGATTTTTATCTATATTGCCGGTAGCCGACAATACATTACAGCCGCGAGCAGTTTTAAATGACATTTTTTCCTTTTAGAAATGTCATTTTGCTTTGGTACTGTTATAAACATGGGGAAGATGCGCTACTTTACAGGCAGGCTAAGGAGACACCCCGGGCACGATATTTAAAGAAATATTTCATTTTTATTGTTTCACTTTAAGCATTATTAAAATCACTGCTCCCGAAAAAACTTTAAAACTTTTTTTTACATTGATACATGTCCCCTAGGGCAGGACCCTGGTCCGCAAACACTTTTTATGGCAATAACATGCATATAAGCCTTTAAAATTAGCACTTTTGATTTTTCATGTTCGTGTCCCATAGACTTTAACAGTGTTCACGTGTTTGAACAAATTTTTTGCCTGTTCGCAAGTTCTGGTGCGAACCGAACGGGGGGTGTTCGGCTCATCCCTACTTACCACTCTCCCACGGAGCCAGACGAAATCCCGATGTAGCTGTTGCTATGGGCGACTGCTGTGAGAGATAACGCCTTTGCCAAATGTTGGCTGCCAAATGTCCCGGGTCCCCTGAAGCCCAATGGTGACCTCCAGAAATAGGGACAGCTGACATCCTTCTGTGTAGAGTGGGTTATAAGGCATAGTGGGTGTAATGCAAGGTAGATTGATGGGCGCCAGACACTTCTTGAATGCAAAGAGATTTATTGTCTCTAAACAGAACTGTGGGAGATAGGGTTGGAGCCAGGACACCCTTAAGTAGATGTAATGTTAATTGGCAGATTCCTAGACTTCTATATGTAGACAGCCATGCAGGGAAAGGTATCTAGCCGATTCACATCTGCATGAGTAGGAACGCTGTCTCCTATGGCAACAGTCCTGTAACAGTTTCTAACAAAGGTTGTAATGAACTCTTTCACTTCTTCTACAATCTCTTATTGTAGAACTTTGCTTCCACTGAGCCCTCAATCTTTCACTAGACTTACTGATCCACTGCCACTGGATCCCCTGAGCTCTTTCAATTTAGCACTCAGTATCTTCCTCAAGCATCACCCCCTCTTCACCTGACTTGGCACTCACAAATACTGTACTCCTCAAGCCTCACCCTTGCTGATACGTTAGGTCCCTGGCTTGGCACTCCACAAGTGTCACCTCTGCTGTCCTTCTGGGTCTCTGACTTGGCACTTGCTGAAGATTTTCCACTTCTTCACTGTCCCCGGCTGGTGAAAAGTCTACTCTGGTACTAGATTCAGCTTACTCACAGTGGTCTCCGGTAGCAAGGTGGATGGTCCCTTAGTGGCGACTGCTTTCCTTCTACCTCTGACCATGACTGGTTTCCCAGCCGGCGGAACTCTTACTTCTGGTTGGACTGCAAACCACAGTCCCAAGCCTATGCTGCTCTCTAGCTTCTGAATAGGTCCTCAGATGGCCTAGCAGCCAGATGTCCCCGGGATAGGCCCAAGACTTATGGCCTAGCAGCCCGGGGCATTACAACACATGTCCACCCAGACAGCTGTCCAGGTGGCACAGAACCCCGTTCACCTGACTCCACCCAAATAAATAGGCTCTCCCAGCAGGCCAAGGGATCCAAGAAAATCCCTGCCCATTGGCTGAGATACCCCATTAATTCCTAATCTGTCCTTGCAATGCCCTTGTCTTATCTAATGCCACCAGATACCCGGACATCTAGTGACAGAGGAGAGAAGTGCAGCAATTCCAGAATTAGGGTGAAATCAATTGACCTCCTATCAATTAGCCAAGGCAACTATCACTTGGCAAATAAATTTGATCGCAACCCTGACTAAACATCAGAGTGCTACACAAGGCATACATTACACAATTTTCTTTCCTTCAAACACAGGTTGAAGAAAAGAAAAATGGTTGATTTCCCCATCAACATAGTCAGTGGTTCCAGACATGGGTGACAGGTTCTCTGGTAGCAAGGGAGCGGTGCTCCAGCTCCCTCCCTAGTGGTTGATTCCCCAAAAGCAATCAGGACATGGACCTAACCACATGGTATGTTAGAGTTGCAGGAGTTAAGTGCACGCATGAGGTCAACGCTTACTGCAGGCCACCCATTCTGTCACAGGGAGTGAGGTGGCACTAGGAAGCTGGGCTGGTGGAATAAGGCAGAAGCTCAGTGGTCTCCCCCTCTAAATTCTACAATCTGGGAGATAAGGTGTGCAGCGATCAGTGACAAGGTGTTTTATAGTAGGAATCTGCATGTTGTTACAATGCTACGCAAAGCATAAGGCTCACTTCTTGATCCGGGTTCCGCCCTAATCTTCATATTCATGTGACCACCGCTCCGCCTGGTCCCAGGCATTGGTGAGCGCATACATGAGAAGAGGTACCCCCGCATGCAGGACGAGTAGGCCCCGCCTGCAACCTGGTCTAAAGTTATCCTACCTAGTCGACAGGATACACCCTTGCATGTACCTGAAGTCTAAAATGGATTGTGGCTGTTAGGACTTGTCCAGCCTTGCCCCAGCGTGTCTGGCTCCTGATCACTGCATGCTGATTCTGGATTGGTTCCTGTGAAAGGTGCTGTGTCATTATTGGCTTACCTGCTAACAAGGGGCAGATTTAAGAGCTCATTCCTGGAAGCCCTTTTGCCTCCACGTGGTTCCTGCTGCTGAAGATGTTTCAAGATGGTGTACAAGCTGTTGCCATGAAAACTTGCCGCTAAGACCAAACCAGAGCCAGCCACCTTAGACACCGGCCCGCTGTACCCACTGGCGGCCTGGATTTCACACTACTGGGTGGGATAAAGGGACCTCTTGCCATTGGTTTGCCAGCAGTGCCGTAGGCAATCAGCCAATTTCTCCCCATGGGCTCGCTGCCTGACCTGCATTACACTCCTCTTTGCAGGGCTGAAGGAATCACTCCCCACCGCCTCTGCTGCTGCTTCAGTTATCACTTCAGCAATTGGCACGGGGTCTGTGTCCTCTTCTAGCACTGTGCCACCCATGTTGGGCTTACAATCAATACCTTCATCTATGAGTTCTTCCTTGAGCGTATTAGAGGGCCTGCACCCAGACTCCCCTGTTGGACCAGGGGTCAAGCCAAAAGCAGAAAGGCCAATAGTGAAACGCAACCTGCTCAGGAGAAAATACCTTTACCTATCAACTGAGTTGGGAAACAGACGACACGGTAGCCATTATGTTAATGGATCTATTCTAGCTTTACCCACTGGGTGTTCCCTGGATCGGACACCTGAAGGTGCTAATGGTGACTCTTCGGTCCCGAGTTATTGGTCCTACCCATACCATGGCAGGATGACTCAGGCCCACATCTCCACCTGTTTTGGGAGACACCAATCAAGAGCCACCGGTAATGGAACTTGCATCTTCTGCCCTTGAGGCAGACCATTGACTTGGGGGATGTTGTTGTTCTGGAGAGCAGCAATGGGGAAACCCCTCAGTCATCTACCCCTTCTAGCCTGACCAGAGATAACTCAGTTGAGAGGCAGAAGTCTCCTGTCTCACATGTGCTCATGGAGAGGTATCAGGACTTTAATTGCCCGCCAGTGGACTCTTTCCTCCCTTCGGGGTCTGTGCCTCCACACACCAGGATTACATAGCTTTCTCTGCTCCAGCAGTATTTTGAAAAATATGTAGCTAACAAGTTTGTCTATGATATTCCACATGTGCCCGAAGCCTTGTTTCGACAGCTGGAGGAGGAATGACCAAAGATTAACAGTAGAGCAGTATAGGAAAAGCTCCAGGTACCGGAACACCTCTGACACATCCGATACCAGAATGAGCATACAGAGGCAGAATACCACTGGCTCTATAAAGAACTAAGTATTGGGTGCCATATTTATATGGATAGGGTCAAACTGTTCAAACCGGGATATGCATACCCAGTGGTGCATCAAATTGGACAGAAGCATCCAACCAAAGGTGAATGGATATCTTATGCTGACCCTGTCTTCTACAAAGAGGACTTGAATGCCACAACAATGGGAAAATGTACGGATTACATTTGCTGTTTTTGTTATGTTCAGGTATGCTTATTACTATTGTTTTTATGGTAGACTCTATGGTAATGTTCTTGTGTTTAGGTGAACTGGGATAGCTCACCAAAAAGGAAAGGAAATGTACTAACACTATATAAGAGAGAAGAGCCGGCAACTCCAAAGTTGCTTGTTGCAAAAACTTGTTGCAAAAATGTATTGGCTACATATGAGCATTAAAAAGCTGACGCTTTTTGACGTGAACCTTAGTCATAGCCTATGGCAGAATAAGTAGGCCCTGCCCACATGCAGATCAAACAGAGGCTAAGATGGCAACCTCCTTGGCTGTAAAGGATAGGAAGTTTTAGTTCCACTTCCAGTTGAAGGATCACATAAGTACACTCACAACCATGGCAGATGTCACCAGGGGTACAAGAGGTCTTACATGTAATTATTTTGGGAAACAGTAAAATTGGTGTATTTAATTCCAGTTTGAATAGAGTCTCAGTCTACTCACAGTATTCGCTGAGTACATATGGGGGTGGATTTACTAAAGGCAAATAGACTGTGCACTTTGCAAGTGCATTTGCACTCATTTCCCCTGAGCTTAGTAATTGTGGTAAAGCTCTGCTGATTTCCATCATTCAATCATGTGCAGTCAAACATGCTGTTTGTTTTTTTAATTGCACCTGATTGGGTATTTTTTACAAAGTGAAGTTTCACCACATTCACTAAGCTCTGGATTGCAACTGCAGTCTATTTACTTTTAGTAAATCCACCCCATTGCCAGTGATCAGTTGGAGGAAATATGCCCCAGTGTAAGTGGATAGTGGAGAAAATATGCCCCAGTGTCAGTGATTAGCGGAGAAAATATGCCCCAGTGTCAGTAATTAGTGGAGAAAATATGCCCCAGTGTCAGGTCAGTGATTAGTGGAGGAAATATGCCCCAGTGACAGTGATTAGCAGAGGAAATATGCCCCAGTGTCAGTGATTAGTGGAGAAAATATGCCCCAGTGCCAGTGATTAGTGGAGGAAATATGCCCCAGTGTCAGTGATTACTGGAGAAAATATGCTCCAGTGTCAGTGATTAGTGGAGGAAATATGCCCCAGTGTCAGTGATTAGTGGAGGAAATATACCCAAAGTGTCAGTGATTAGTGGAGGAAATATACCCAAAGTGTCAGTGATTAGTGGAGGAAATATGCCCCAGTGTCAGTGATTACTGGAGATAATATGCTCCAGTATCAGTGATTAGTGGAGGAAATATGCCCCAGTGTCAGTGATTAGTGGAGGAAATATACCCCAGTGTCAGTGATTACTGGAGAAAATATGCTCCGGTGTCAGTGATTAGTGGAGGAAATATGCCCAATTGTCAGTGATTAGTGGAGGACATATGCCCCAGTGTCAATGGTTAGTGGAGGAAATATGCCCCAGTGTCAGTGATTAGTGGAGTAAATATACCCCAGTGTCAGTGATTAGTGAAGGAAATATACCCCAGTGTCAGTAATTAGTGGGGGAAATATACCCCAGTGTCAGTGATTAGTGGAGGAAAAATGCCCAATTGTCAGTGATTAGTGGAGGACATATGCCCCAGTGTCAGTGGTTAGTGGAGGAGATATGCCCCAGTATCAGTGATTACTGGAGAAAATATGCTCCGGTGTCAGTGATTAGTGGAGGAAATCTGCCCAATTGTCAGTGATTAGTGGAGGACATATGCCCCAGTGTCAATGGTTAGTGGAGGAAATATGCCCCAGTGTCAGTGATTAGTGGAGTAAATATACCCCTGTGTCAGTGATTAGTGAAGGAAATATACCCCAGTGTCAGTAATTAGTGGGGGAAATATACCCCAGTGTCAGTGATTAGTGGAGGAAAAATGCCCAATTGTCAGTGATTACTGGAGGACATATGCCCCAGTGTCAGTGGTTAGTGGAGGAAATATGCCCCAGTGTCAGTGATTAGTGGAGTAAATATACCCCAGTGTCAGTGATTAGTGGAGGAAATATACCCCAGTGTCAGTGATTAGTGGAGGAAATATACCCCAGTGTCAGTGATTAGTGGGGAAAATATGCCCCAGTGTCAGTGATTAGTGGAGGAAATATACCCCAGTGTCAGTGATTAGTGGGGGAAATATGCCCCAGTGTCAGTGATTAGTGGAGGAAATATACCCCAGTGTCAGTGATTAGTGGAGGAAATATGCCCAATTGTCAGTGATTAGTAGAGGACATATGGCCCAGTGTCAATGGTTAGTGGAGGAAATATGCCCTCATGTCAGTGATTAGTGGAGTAAATATACCCCAGTGTCAGTGATTAGTGAAGGAAATATACCCCAGTGTCAGTGATTAGTGGGGGAAATATGCCCACGTGTCAGTGATTAGTGGAGGTATTATACCCCAGTGTCAGTGATTAGTGGAGGAAATATACCCCAGTGTCAGTGATTAGTGGGGGAAATATGCCCCAGTGTTAGTGATTAGTGGAGGAAATATACCCCAGTGTCAGTGATTAGTGGGGGAAATATGCCCCAGTGTCAGTGATTAGTGGGGGAAATATGCCCCAGTGTCAGTGGTTAGTGGAGGAAATATGCCCCAGTGTCAGTGATTAGTGGAGGAAATATGCCCCAGTGTCAGTGATTAGTGGAGGAAATATACCCCAGTGTCAGTGGTTAGTGGAGGAAATATGCCCCAGCCTCTAGAAAAGAAAAAATCCAGACTTCATTAGTCAGTGAGAAGTAAAAACTTCAGCCTCCGGGGTTGGAAAAAAAACTCCACCCCAGACCTGAAATTGGAAAAAAATGCCCCTGTTTTAGCACGAAGGGAACAAAATGCCCCATCATCCGTATCAGTGGAAAACTGTCCTGGCACAGGTGATCAGTGTGTGTGTCAGAGATTATATAAATTATGTATACCCATTTTAAGCCCAATACTCAGCACAAAAAAAAACCTGTTTTTCCTGTTGTCTCTACCAACTTGTCCCACTTCAGTTGTATGAATGTCGAGTTACTGTCTTCTATCACCCAGTGCAGCGTGTTTGGCTATTTCCACAGGACAAATCATGTCATACACTGACTGTTGGGTTCACGTGGCAATTAAGCTCTTCAAGTTATTGGAATGCCTTGTGATTAATCATTTATCAGGAGAGTGACTGGGAAAGTGGTGAACCCCTATAGAGTGACAGGTGAGCCACACAGGTGACCTTTTATTTCATAACAGTTCAGAATACACTCTGCAGGACGTATGCTTGTTTTTCATCATATAGATTCTGAAAGAACAAGAGCACCTTTATAATGAAACTTTAGTGTGCAACATATTTTTACCAGTTTTAAAAATTCATAGCACATTAAAATGGAAAGCCCATTCTAATAAAACGGAATTATAACATGGAATGTGCATTGAGTAAATGTATGTATGCATTCTATAGTGATTCAATATTCTTTTTATATTTAAAGGAAATCTATGGTCACGGCATAAGCCATCATTTTATAACAGCATTGTAATAACAATACAAGCAATAGTTATTACTGGCAATCTCTTTTAAAATATTTTATTGTTTTGAGTTAAATATAGTTCAGGTTTACAAAGAAATATAATAACATTCTTGTATATATAAGGTAACAGGCAATTGTAATGCATCACACAGGTGATTATGGTATGAAAAGTAACACACAATATATCATAAACGTTTATATCATTTTAAGTGAATACAAAAAACAAGAATTATACAAATTAAAGGTAAAGTATAGGAGGTATGGGGTTGGAATAAGTTTATTAAGAGGTGTGGGGAAAGGTAAGATGCAGGAAAGTAAGTATAATAGAGAAGAGGAAGTAAGATAGTTGGGGGAGAATCAGTAAATAGTTCCAGGGCCAAGTTCTTGCAATATGGCTTGGCTTCATCTGGAGATTAAATAAGTCTTTCTAACTATTTTTAGTCATTCACATTTCAAGAAAGTCAAGTAGTAAGTGAAGGGGGTAGTAACTGCACAGTGTTGGGGGTAAGGAGATAAGGGGGTGGGACATGGGGGAATTACCAGAGAAAACCACTAATTAAAGGCAATATGTATAGTTTATAGTAACATCATAGGTTGTCCATATAATGTCTTCAAAGAAGAAATAATGAATTATCGAATCCTGGAGGTAGGAAATGCTCAAACCATGGTCTCCATAAGGCTTCATACTTCGATAAATTGTCAAGTAAGATTGCTTCGGTCTTTGCGTGGATCATGAACTGAGTTATTCTGTTTTTAAATGACAAAATACAGAGTGAGTCAGATTTCCATGCTTTCGCTATGGTCTGTTTGGCTGCTGTGGTTATGAAGAGCATAAGCTTAAACTGGGGGTGTGATAAAATATTTGGTTTATCGTTTAGGAGTGCTGTGGTTGGATCAGGAAGCAAAGGTATATTAAACATAGTAGAAAGCATCTTAAACACCTCCAACCAAAAGGATTCAACTATTTTACATTCCCACCATATGTGCATGTGTGATCCTAGTGCTGAACATCCTCGGAAGCATTCGGACGGGTATTGTGGAGAAAACTTGGAGATTCTGGCAGGGGCTAGGTATCCTCTGGTGAGAAAAGTAGGGAATGGCGCTGTGCAAAAAAGGGGGTATATTGGTATATTTTGTGTCTAATAATAGTAGTAGGTGCACCAATGTGACATGTTGCAAGGAACACCAGTAAGTAGTACCCTCAAAGTGCAGTGCTATTAATTAATAAATAATGATAATAAAGTGCTAAACATTAGATAATCAATCAGAAAATAAATATAAAAATACACAATTATAATCTCATGTGCAAATATTAATAGGTTAACCACTAGTATTTATGCCAATAAAAGGGTCTACAAGTGGCAAGAAGAAGTAGATGAGATGAGTAATGAAGAAGACAGTAACTCTATGGACGAGAATCCAGGAGAAGAGGAAGATATACCAGACAATACAAGACAAACCAGGTTTGAACATACCCCCACTGCCAGACGCATTGAGGCGTCAGGCACACCCAATTACCGAACCAATGGTCCCTGGATGAGGGGGAGGGAAGATCATCCCCCAGAACCTGGATATGGAAGATCCCCAGCCACTCCAAGATATAATATCCCCACCCGAAATAGGTACTCACCCCTAAGGGAAAGGGGATACCATGGCACCTACATTAACCCCTATCCTAGAGGTTCATCTAGGGATAATAGGGATTTTCACAGGGGTGGCCCACCTGGAAGATGGAAAGCACGACCTCCATACAGGAGACAGGGTTGGAAAGACCAACCAGAGATCAACAGAGACTTCCAGAGGCACTGGGGTGCACCCGTGTACAGAGAACAGAGGGATATAGGAACCTACGGACATCCACAGCAGAGGAATTTAGGCACCTACGGACACTCACAGCAGATGAGGAATGGACCGAACAGGAATCCTGGCAGAGGGCCAGACCAAACCCTAAGAGATACAGAAAGAGGTTACAGGCAAGAGGAAAACGAGGAGGAAAGAAGAGGAAAAAGGAGAAGAGAATATTAGAAGAAGGAATTTTTAATTTGAGTGATGCTGTTTTTACTGATGAAGAACTGAGAGTTTTAGATTTAGGATTAAAATTTGCACCAGATAAGAATATTGATAAGTTTGAGGTTTTTGTTGATCTACAGAAATTTATACGCAAGTTAAGAATAAAGAAACACTATGCCTTAAATAAAGATGAGAAACCAGCAGAAGAACCATCTGGTTTTACACACACCAGCCTTAGAAACAATTCTGTTTTTAATCCGAAGGTTCCGGGCGACCAGTGTATGAACGCCTTTAAGAAGATGGTGGAGAGTGACCTTGCGAAACTCGAAATCAAGGGTTCCAACAATAGGAATGTATGGAAAGCCATTAAAGAAATTGGAAATAGAAAAGAAGTAGTTATACGCCCTGCAGATAAAGGGGGTGGGCTGGTTATACTAAGGAAAGAGGACTATGAGGAAGAAATGAAGAACCTCCTTAGAGTAGAAAATACCTATAAGAAACTGAAGGGAAACCCAAAACAACTTTACAACAAGAAACTAAAAGCACTTGTCAAAAAAGGGAAGGACAGAGGAATTTTAAATAAAAAGGAAGCTAAATACTTGATTTGCGAGTCCACCAAAACACCAGTTATATATTACTTACCCAAAGTACATAAACGATTGGAGAAACCCCCAGGACGACCGATTATAAGTGGGATTAATTCCCTGTTCTCTAGACTGGGAGAATATATCGATTGCTTTCTAAAACCAATGGTAACCAAAGGTAGATCGTATCTAAAGGACAGTACGCAACTGATCAACGAAATTAAAAGTATAACTGGGGTTGAAGATTGTCTTCTCGCGACGATAGATGTGAACTCCCTATATACCAGTATTATTCAAAAACATGGCCTAAAAGGAGTAGAGAAAGCACTTTATAAAGACGCCAATCTTAAACAAGAACAGATTAATTTTATTTTAGAAGCTTTAAAATTAGCAATGGAAAGCAATTATTTTTGGTATCAGAAGGACTATTATGTGCAAACTAAGGGTGTCGCCATGGGAGCCAGATATGCCCCAAGCGTGGCTAATTTATTCATGGATATGTGGGAAGAAGAAAATATATATAAAAGTCCACGCTCGGAGATTGAATTTTACCGTCGTTATATAGATGACGTGATTATAGTGTGGAGGGGCACGGCAGAGTCATTTTACAATTTCCTAGGAGCAATGAATCAAAATAAATATGGCATCACTTTCAGTGGGACATGCGACCCTCAAGCAATTGATTACCTAGATGTACAGATTTTCAAAGAAAATAACGAATTACACACAAGAACTTTTTTCAAGGCTACGGATCGTAATGGCTACATTCCAACATCTAGTTGCCATCATCCGAAGTGGAAGCAGAACATTCCGAAAGGCCAACTAATGAGGTTGCGAAGAAATTGCTATAGGATAGACGATTATTACAGCCAAGCCGACACCCTGATTAAAAAATTCATTGATAAAGGATACCACAAAGAACCCCTAATGAGATATAAGATGGAAATAGGGAGCTTAGATCGTGATCTCCTACTGAGAAAGAAAGAGAAAACTGATAACCACTGTAAGATGGATATGGCTTTTATCACTGGTTTTAACAATCAATATCGGTCAATTGAACATATTTTTAGGAAATATTGGCCTATTTTAAAATCAGACAGAACTTTGGTGAAGATACTCCCCAAAAAACCAAGATTTATTTACAAGAAGGCCCCCAGTCTGAGGAACCAGTTGGTACATAATGTGATCGACCCGCCCAAACCGGTTAAGTTATTCCCCGAACTAAAAGGTTTTTTCAGATGCCAAAAGTGTCTACCCTGCCGTGTAAGTAAGAGACAACCAAAGAAAAAATTGCTCTTTAAGTCAAGAACAGGGAAAGAGTATCAAATCAGAGAATTGATCACCTGTGAAAGTACTCACGTCACATATGTGATAGAATGCCCTTGTCGGCTTCAGTACGTGGGGAGAACCACTAGGCCTCTCCGCGTTAGGATTAGAGAGCATATTAACAACATTAAAAAAGGCTTCCCAAAGCACAATCTCTCCAGGCACTTTGACGAGGTCCACAATAGAAATCCCACAGGGTTAATCTTTTATGGCATAGATCTGATCAAAGATCACTGGAGAGGCGGTAATAAAAGAATAAAAGTGTCCCAGAATGAAACTAAGTGGATATACCGCTTAGGGAGCCTTGTCCCCAGAGGGTTAAATGTGGACATTGATCTGAACTGTTTTTTATCTAACTTTTAAAAACACTGTAGGTTTCCACGACCGGTTCTGAATTGCTTCTTAATCAAAAAGGTGAAATATATATGTGCCCCTATCTTATCCCCTGACTCCCGAAGATTTCAATATTTTTAGATGATATAGAGATACTTCAACACTACTTCCAGTATACTCTCAGATATTTATTGATAAATCAAGATATTTTGGTTCACAAATTAATATACCCATTGACATACCAACATATTCTCTTCTGATTCTGGTTTATACCAGCACTATTTATACAATGTATTCCTCTTCGTACATCCTTTTTTTAAAAAGATTTTTAATATATCGTCCCTTTTTCATGTGCACAATATTTTATATATACATACATTTTTAAGAATTTTTTATGTGTATATTTTTAGATATATATACATAAAACTCTTTTTTAAACTCTGCCTGAATACCTCTTGAGGTAATTATATGTTATATCTTTGGTTTTAGCTATTCGATTGTTATGTTATCTTTACCAGATAGTATCTGGTTTGCAAATTACAATTCCCCACGGCCGTTATTCCATATGAATTACAAGTACAATAAAACTTCCACCAGATGGCGCTCAAGGAGACTCTATCCAGTAATTTCTTTGGCCTAATGATATTGGGTCTTTGGCTTTCGTTTCCATAATTGAGCGAATTTTCCGATTGGATTTACAAGATGCCTGTCATTTAGCATCTAGTACGGGATTGGCCGCGGCATGTACTGCACCCAGATATAAGACGTTGAGAGGACCAAGATGGCAGCGCCTCCGATGACGTCCGTGTGACGAAACGCGTAAGGCGGGACTATCTTGGCACGCACAACGTCACTTCCTGTCACTGTGGTTTTCGATAGCGGACCGGTGGAACGCAAGCGGTAGCTGCACACTACGCTGCGTCCCGGAACGGCTAGGGGAGTCAGAGAGCTTGCAGGCTCCCTCTCCCATCTAATAAGTGATCGGTTTTCAATACCTTGGACTTAATGTGCTATTTTTGGATTTTTTAAATAAAAACTATTTTATGGAGTCACGCTATGTGGAGCACCTCCTTTTTTTCATGTAATGCTCTGGAGTGGATGTCCGACCGGAAATAGGACTACTACAGGGGATCGTCATCTTCCCCCATCCCCTCCATGAGTGGCTGATCCGGGTTGAGAGGATACCGACATACGGGGATCGGACCGACATCTAGACTGGATCGGGATCTGGCGTACACACTTCCTATGCCTAGACCCCTGCAGGGGTACAGCGTTCCGGTGAGTGGAATCACATCGGGGGGAGTGTGTTTGTTTTAAAAAATTTTTGGAGGAAATCCTGTGGAAGACATGACATGAACTTCTCTGCCACCTTCATATGAGGCTTTATATTGGTTCACCATCAGGAAACTAGAGACTTACCTTTATATACATCAGGAAATTAGAGACTTACCTTTATATATATATATCAACCATTTAATATTCTGGGTCTTAATATTTGCACATTTTTTGTGTATTTTTTCACGTATCCATTTTTTATATTGCTTTTTAGCACTTCATTATAGAGGGCTGTGGATACCCTTTACTTTATATACCCTTTACTTTATACACTATAGAGGATTGTGGACGCTTTTTTATTCTTATTTTTATTTGCATCTCCATTTCTATCACCCAGGGGGTAGATGGAACACTGCACTTGACACTTTTTTCACAATACTAGTGGTTAACCTATTAATATTTGCACATGAGATTATAATTGTGTATTTTTATATTTATTTTCTGATTGATTATCTAATGTTTAGCACTTTATTATCATTATTTATTAATTAATAGCACTGCACTTTGAGGGTACTACTTACTGGTGTTCCTTGCAACATGTCACATTGGTGCACCTACTACTATTATTAGACACAAAATATACCAATATACCCCCTTTTTTGCACAGCGCCATTCCCTACTTTTTTACACATATCTATTTAGGGTACACGTCAGTGTCCCTTGTCTACATAGGGGGGCTGCAGTTGCAAATATATCCTGTAGCGCGGATCCACTGACAAAATTACTATCCTCTGGTGAGAACTTTGTAATTAGTTTAGAGAGCGACAATATTAGGTGATGCTGATTTGGTATTATTCCATATTTGGGACCAGTTTATTTGTTCGGGTTGTAATTGAACGTTTGTTTCCCATTTTGTGGTATAAGTCAGTGGAGATGAAGAGTTGTATGAGAGTAGTTGAGTATATATATCTGAGATGAGTCCTCTTCTATGAGGATCATTGTTGCAAGCTTTTTCAAATACGGTGAGAGTAGGAGACGTCAAGTCTGAAGGTACATTAGTAGACAGGAAATTTTTGATTTGTAGGTACCTAAACATTTCTGAGGGCAGGATATTACATGTTTCACAGAGAGTTGTAAAGGGTGCGATAGCCCGGGTTTTATAGATATGATATGCCCTCAGTAATCCCGCTTTTGACCAAGCTAGGAAAGATGTTGGGGAAGACCATGCCGGGTAGAATGATGGGTTATGTAATATTACTGGAAATCTAATACATGCGTAGCCCTCTTTTTGGAGGGTTATTAGAAATGGCCCTCCCCAAATCAGACCCTTCGCTAAATGGAAGAGTGAGTGCCTCCACCCAGGACAGGGTCTCTGAGCATAGAAGGGCTTCCCTTCCTGGGAAATTAGTCAGTAATTGAAACAAAGAGTAGAAGAACTACTGCAACCAACATATAATATTAATCAAAAGGATATAAATGCACACCAGTATGGCAATAATACTAGCTTTATATAATAAAAGGATTAATAACAGTACATACTTCCAATTGTTAAATAGGTATTAACAGGAAAGGGCCCAACAAGAGTCCTGGAGGAATTGTGAACATAATATACCCAGGTATATATAGTTATTAATAAAGATACCTCTAGATATATGTTGCATCGAAGTTCAGTTACAGGGGTCCCTGAAGACAATCACAATACAGTGCCCATCTTGGTGTCAAAGAGAGAATTGGGGATGATGGGGAGCTCCTTGTCCAACCAACCTGGAATGCAGCTTCTCACCCGCAGAAACTGCGATGCGACACTTGAACTCGGAGTCAGCATATATAGCTACTAATCTGCCATGCCACTGGACCTCTAGCCATCTGTGGGCCATCAGATGCCTAACATGTGCTGGTTACTGAGACCTGAGTTAACACTAGTTATATAATCCTACACCGGAAGGGACATGGTTAACTATTGTAGCGGGTGCCCTGCATCCACTCGCAGCGCCATGCCAAGCTGGCTGGGGCTCTCCAGAGAGGGAGAACGTGCATGTCAGGTCCCTGCGGGGGATCTCTCCCCCTCCCTTTCCTCCTCAGACACTGACCTTGTTAATGCGAGCAGCACTCGCACAGGCATCTGCCCACTCTCTGCTCCCTCCCCTGTGCTCCTATTGGCAGGAGGAGAGGAGCCACGTACAGGAGCCAATTAAAGGAGACAAGCAGAGGGGCTGTATCAAGCCGCAGGAGCAGCTGCAATGGATTCTGGGACATGTAGTCCCCTTACCAAACGGCCCCATAGTCTCGTATGGGGGTAGGAATTACAAAGCCCAGCATGCTCTGAGGGCAAAGAAACTAGAGACCCCATCTTGTTTCCTGAGGAATGTGCAGTTACCATGAGGCAGGAGAAGAGACTGGACTCAGGGAAGAGGTGCTGCCTCCCAGGTCAGTCCACCACGTTGTTCCAAGTATCCACAGCCAGTCGGGGACATCCTGCCTGAGTGGGGGAATCCAGGTGCATATCCAGGCGCACCCGGAATGACAGTGTGAATCGTTCCGGTGTGAGGTGACCAATCGGGTCACCAGAAGAGCCTGCCTGTTCCAGGACGTTCATTTGGGCCTTGATCGCAGGATTGGTGAGAGGGCACTTGCTTATCTGCAGGAAACAAGGACGCTGCACATAGACAGAGTTGCCTCACTTTTGCCTACACTTACGACCTACTATCAAAACCAAAGATGGAAGAGAAAAACGTGGCTATTTCTCATTGGTAATCTACCCTACAGATTCATGTTCCCCCATCTGTATGGTACCGTGCATTTCATTCCTCATCTAGGTTCTCCAGAAGCAATACCCATTGGGAAACTTCAATGAAAATTTTCTATCGTTGGTACTATACCCTGTAAAACTGGCCCACATATTCCCAATCCAGGAAATGCTGGAGGCAATGCTCTATGGACGGTCACATTTTCCACATATGGTGGGAATGCCCTCTTATTGCCCCATTCTGGGACTTACACCCCGTTCCTGCCCAGGCCATTTTTCAGCTTTCAGCACTGTCGCACTTTGACAATTGCGCGGTCATGCTACCCAAACAAATTTTTTATAATTTTCTTCACACAAATAAAGCTTTATTTTGGTGGTATTTAATCGCTGCTGGGTTTTTTATTTTTTACTAAAAAAAAAAAAAAAAAAGGCCAATAATTTTTTTTTTAAATTTTTTTTTTACTTTGTTTCTGTCAGTAAATTTTGTAACTAAGTAATTTTTCTCCTTCACTGATGTGCACTGATGAGGCGGCACTGATAGGCTGAACTGGTGGGCATTGATGAGGTGGCATTCATGGACACTATTGAGGCGGCAATTATGGGCACTGATTAGGAGGCACTGATGAGGAGGCACTAATACGCCGCACTTATGGGCACTGATAGGTGGCACTGATATGTGGCACTTATGAGCACTGATTGACGGCACTGATGGGCACTGTTAGGTGGCACTGATGGGCACTAATAGGCGGCACTGGTGGGCACTGATAGGCAGCACTGGTGGGCACTGATAGGCGCCACAGACAGGCGGTACTGATGGGCATTGATGGGTGGCACTGATGGGCGACACTGATGGGCATTGATCGACAGCAGTGATGGGCATTGATGGGCAGCACTGATAGGTGGCACTGATAGCCAGCACTGACTGGCATCGCTAATGGCACTGAATTGTGGCACTTGTGGGCAGTGGTGGGCACTGATTGCTGCCACTGGTGGGCACTGATTGGTGACACAGTTGGCGCTATATTGTAATCAGGGCACTGATGATCAGTGCCCTCATTACATGTGTAGATGTCCACCTGTGTGGAGATGCCGCGGATCGGCTCTCCTTGCCACACACTTTGTCAGTCTGAGGTGAGGGCCGCTGATTACCGGCATCCCGGTGTTTACATGTGACCGGCTGTGATTGAACACAGAGGGGCTGAGAGCGGCCGTTCTAGGGTGCCTTCATATGACGTCATCACAGAACGAGAGCCGCCCCGCCCTGCCCCGCCCCGCCATCATTTGATTTGATTAGGTAAAAACATTTTTCGGCACACTGTGCTCAAAAGGTTGCCTACCCCTGGTATAGGGCAGCAGATCCCTACATAAGCTTATACACCTTCCTGCCCAAGCCAATTTTCAGCTTTCAGTGCTGTCACAAATTGAATGACAATTGCGCGGTCATGCTACACTGTACCTAAACAAATTTTTTATCATTTTGTTCCAACAAATAGAGCTTTCTTTTGGTGGTATTTGATCACCTCTGCGATTTTTATTTTTTGCGCAACAAATTATAAAAGAAAATTTTGAAAAAAGTGTTTTTCTTCTAAATAAGTAAATTTTCTTCTTCAATGACGGGCACTGATATGGCTGCACTGACAGGCACTGATAAGGCGGCACTGATGGGCACTGATGAGGTGGCACCAATGAGGTGGCACTGACGAGGTGGCACTGATGGACACTGATGACGGGCACTGATAAGCTGCACTGATGGGCACTGATAGGTGGCACTGATGGGCACTCATAGGCGGCACTGATGGGCACTCGTAGGTGGCACTGATGGGTACTTATGGGTGGCACTGATAGGTGGCATGGATGGGCACTGATAGGTGGGCACTGATGGGCACTGATGGACACTGATGGGTGGCACTGATGACACTGATGGGTGGAATTGCTGGGCATCACTGTTTTTTATTGGGCCACAGAGGTGCCAGTCCCATTTGTGGGCACTGATTGGCATATGTTTGGCATCAATTTTCATATGTGGATGGCCATGTGAGATGTACCTGGCCATCCACATGCTGGGGGCTTCCCTGGTGGTCCTGGCAGCTTCCCTGGTGGTGATAAACAATTAGCGCAGACCCCCCCCCTGTCAGGAGAGCCGCTGATCGGCTCTCCTCTACTCGCGTCTGTCAGACGCGAGTGAGGAAAAGCCGATCACGGCTCTTCCTGTTTACATCGTGATCAGCTGTGATTGGACACGGCTGATCACATGGTAAAGAGCCTCCGCCGGTGGCTCTTGGGGTTGCTGCGTGTTCTAGCATCCACACATCACCCTGCTGGTCAGACCATTTTAGGCACACTTTTCAAATAAATTAGCAGTGTCTTGTTTGTTTTTGTTGTTTTTATTAGGGGATTAAACTTGGATGGGGAAAAGGGGCATGGGATGCCCAAATGATGAATCTTTAGTAATGGAAATAAATGTAGTTGAATCTAAACTGACAGTCTCTGCTACTTCACATCTACTCCAGCATACTACTTGAGATCACTTTCCTTACTGTCCAGTTCCAGATTCCTATCATGGTTAGCACATGGCTAGGCCTCACCTGAATAAGTCCTAACATTTTCCTAGTAGCAACCATTTTAGTAGAGAAGAATAATTGTGCTAACTGATCCTTGGTGGACTACTGCTCCCAGCACGTCCGATGCAAATACTGCCAGCCCTCGTGGCTGCAATGACTCAACTCCAAAACAACACCACAGTCTCTCCCTCTGGTTCCACATCCAAATCCTGGCATGCCTCTCCCAGAGCTTCACACTGTGCTTCTAACTTACCGACCCCGGCATGGATCCCTCCTGAATGACTTTCCTAGCAGTGCTCCCAACTGTCCTCTTCCTGCTCCTGTTCCAGGACACCTCTCAATGACCGTGTAGAGAGAGGCTCCCTACCAGCTCCCGAGCTCCAGGCCTAAGTTCACGCCCCCTCACAAAGGGGGTTTCCTCAGACCACAGCAGTCTAACACTCCATCATTCAGTTCTTCCATCCGACAACTCCCCCCACAGCAGGCTGACCATGGGTATATATAGGAGGACTGCCTCCTGCCAATCCTAGTTGGGGATTGGTCAGGGCTCCCAAATACACCCCATGTCACTCCAGCACTCTGCCCTGCCTTCTTTCCAGAACCTTCTTACTGGTAACAAAGGTGGCGCCCAAGAGCTAAAGCACATGTCAGTCACCTGCTGCTACACTAAACCACTCCCCTGCCCCCAGATCAAAAACAAACAGGCCTAGCTCACAGCTAGGCCTGCCTAAATTTACCTGCACTGGCAGTAAAAACAGAAACACTACTCTAGTACCTACAAAGCTAAGGTAGAGGGTGCTACATATATACTAGACTGTATATATATATATATATATATATTAATACACCGCCTGAAGTGTAATATATACTGTACACCACCGAATGCACTGTATATATAGGCTACACTGAATGCAGAGTATATATATATATATATATATACGGTGTATATATATATATATATATATATATATATATATATATATATATATATATACGGTGTATATATATATATATATATATATATATATATATACACCGTATATATATATATATATATATATTTTTATATATTAGACTGTATACATATACATATATATATATATATATATATATACTGTATATACACGCACTAGTCCATGCCAAAGCTGCCTGTTTTAAATAATGTTTTCTAACTTTCCCTAGGTGGTAAGAGTGCTGTCCTTACAGCTCTGATTGTGGGTCTGGGCAGCAAAGCTGCTACCACCAACAGAGGTTCATCAATAAAAGGATTTGTCAAAGATGGACAGACGTGAGTCCTAATCTATCATTGTCTTAAATTCTTTATCACTGTGCAGTATTTGTGGCATATTTTCGTGATGACAATTACAGGCCTCTCTCATCTTTTTAAGTGGGAGAACTTGCACAATTGGTGGCTGACTAAATACTTTTTTGCTCCACTGTATATACTCTGCATTCAGTGTAGCCTATATATACAGTGCATTCAGTGGTGTATAGTTTCTAATACACTTCAGGTGGTGTACACAGTATATAATACAGGGTGTACAGTTTTGAATACACTTCAGGTGGTGTACACAGTATATAATACATTGTACTCGTTGTACAGTTTCTAATACAGTGCAGGCGGTGTACACAGTATATAATACAGTGTGTACAGTTTCTAATACACTTCAGGCGGTGTATTAATATATATATATATATATATATATATACTCTGCATTCAGTGTAGCCTATATATACAGAGCATTCGGTGGTGCACTGTTACTAATACAATTCAGGCGGTATACACAGTATATAATACAGTGTAGTGCGGTGTTATAAAAAGAAAGAAACATCATGTCCGGAAGGACACCAAGGAGGGGCAGACGCTCCCAGGCCACTAAAAGAGGGCAAACAGCCTCTGTGTCTACAGTCAACCGTGGTGGTCGTGGACATGGCGCATCCTCTAAAGGTGGCCGTGGGACACGCTTGTCCTTTTTTTCTGATGCTGGCCGTGTTATTGTGCCACAACATGCAGAAGAGTTGGTGGAGTGGATAACAAAGCCCTCCTCATCCTCCTCATCCTCTGTCACCCAGGTTCAGAGTAGTTTGCCTTCCAATGCAGCTGCCAAAGCGGCCTATTCCACCGGCTCCTTGTCCACAGTCATTCCTTCCGTAGCCCCACCATCATGCACGGAGGAGTCCCCAGAATTATTCGACCACAGTGTCGGTTATATGCTGCTGGAGAATGCGCAGCAATTTAAAGGCTCCGATGTTGGTTCCCAGGTTGAGGAGGGAAGTAACGTGAGCCTAGAGAGAAGGGGTGCCACAGAAGGACAAGAAACTGGCAGTCATGTTCCCCCCAGCTGCAGCACACTGCCAAGTTTGCTCCAGTGATGAGGAGGGAGGGGATGATGAGGTAACTGACTGTACTTGGGTGCCTGATAGAAGAGAGGAGGAAAGTGAGGAGGAGGCACAACTCCAAAGAGGCAGGATGTCCTCCAGGGGGCAGCTTAAGGACAGCCACTCTATTGTATCACACCGCAGAGCTCCGCAGGTGCAGGGTGCTGCTGACTCCCCGCTGAGGTTTAAAAGTTCCTTGGTGTGGGCCTTTTTCGTCACATGTGCAGCAGATCGAACTGTTGCTGTTTGCAACCTATGTCTGAAGCGGATCAAGCATGGCCAGAACAGCAGCTGCTTGGGCACCACATGCTTGACCAGACATATGTCAACCTGCCATGCAGTCCGTTGGCAAAAGCACTTGAAAGACCCACATCATAGAAAAAGGCGGACTTCTCCTTGCTCCTCATCTGGATTCTCCAACCCTACTATACCTCCAGTCCTCTTAAAAACCTGCACTGAGAGGAATGAAGGTTTAGCAATAGGTGTCACAAGTACTTGCAGCCAATCTGCTAGCAGTACACCACCAATTGATTTCAGCAGGCAAATTTCCCCACCCCAGTTGCTGAACCGTAAAAAGAAATTCGGTCCCAGCCATCCACATGCTCAGCGTCTAAATGTTAGCTTGGCCAAATTGCTAGCACTGCAACTGCTGCCTTTTCAGCTGTTAGACTCTGCTCCCTTTTGTGAATTTGTGAAATTTGCTGTACCACAGTGGCAGGTTTCAAAACGGTATTTCTTTTCACGTAAGGCCATTTCGGCTCTCTACCGGCATGTGGAAGGCAATGTTTTGGCCTCGTTGGACAGGACGGTCAGCAGTAAGGTTAATTTTACCACTGACTCATGGTCCAGCAGGCATGGTCAGGGATGTTACCTTTCCTTCACGGTGCACTGGGTAACTCTGCTGGCAGCTGGGAGGGATGCAGGACAGGGTTCAGTGTTGGAGCTTGTACCACCACCACGCCTCCAAAAAGTTGGTGGAGATTCTGCCACAACATCTGTATGCACCCCTCCCTCCTCTTCCACTTCCTATATGGCCGCTTCTGCAGAATTGTCCTCTGAACCAGCAGTGCTCCCTAAGCGTTCAAGGGGCTACGCAAGCAGTCAGGCTAAAAGATGCCATGCGGTGCTTGAGTTGGTCTGCCTAGGAGACAGGAGCCACACTGGGGCAGAAATTCTGTCAACTCTGCAGGGCCAGGCTCAGAGGTGGTTGACGCAATGCTAGCATTAGCCAGAAATGGTTGTATGCGACAATGGCACCAACCTTCTCTCCGCCCTCCAACAGGGTCACTTGACGCATGTTCCATGTTTGACACATGTCCTGAATTTGGTGGTGCAGCATTTCTTGACCAGGTACCCAGGCTTACAAGATTTCCTGAGGCAGGCCAGAAAAGTCTGTGGTCATTTCCGCCGGTCATACAATGCCAGTGCTTGGCTGGCTGAAATTCAAAGGGAATGCAACCTGCCCACCAACCGCCGCATTTGTGACATGCCCACTAGGTGGAACTCAACGTTGGCAATGCTGCAGCAGCTGCACACACAGCAGAGGGCCATCAACAAGTAACTGTGCTATTATGGTACCAGGACAGGGTTAGGGGAGCCTGGCTTCTTTTCGCCACGCCAGTGGCTGCTGATCAAGGATGCATGCACTGTCCTGTCACCATTTGAGGAGGCCACAAGGATGGTGAGCAGCAACAATGCAGGCATCAGTGACACTGTCCCTTTAGTCTTCCTGCTGGAGCACACGTTTATTGGAATCATGGACAGGGCACTTGAGGCAGAACACCGGGAGGAAGAGGAGGACTTCCTTTCCTCTCAAGGCCCCCTAAATCCAGATAGCATTTCTGCAGGGCCGCCAAACACACAGGAAGAAGAGGAGAAGGAGGATTGTGTCAGCATGGATGTAGAGGATAACACGTAGCAGTCTTCAAGGGATGGTTTTCAGTCCCCAGAAACCCAAGGAGTTGTATGTGGCTGGGAGGAGGTAGTTACAGATAATGTAATCTTAGTGACCGAGAGGACTCAGAATCTAAGGTCTCTGCAAACTTATGCTGCATGGCCACCCTGATTCTGCAAAGCCTGCGAAAGGACCCTAGGATTCGTGGTATTAAGGAGAGGGACCAATACTGGCTGGCAACCCTTCTTGATCCACGTTAAAAGGGTAAAGTTGCAGAACTCACCCTTCCTTCGCAGAGGGAGCAGAGGATGAAACATCTTCAGGAGGCCTTGAAGAAAAGTTTGTGTAAGGCATTTCCAGACCCTGGGAGGTTACCATTTCCTGGTCCTGGACAACGTGTTTCTGAGGCTTCATTCGCTCACAGGAATGGAGAAGGTGGCGGGCTGACCTATGCCTTTAAACAATTTTTCAGTCCTCAGCGCCAAGGTCTGATAGGTTCAAGGAACCATCACCAGCGTCTGCATTATATGGTGCAGGAATGTCTAGGGGCTAGGGCAGACTTGAAGACCTTTCCAACAGAGCATCCACTGGGTTACTGGGTCTTGAGGATGGACCACTGGCCAGAACTTGCTCAATATGCAATCGAGCTACTGGCCTGCCCTGCATCCAGCATGCTTTTTGAACGCATATTCAGTGCTGTTGGAAGGTTTGTAACGGATCAAAGAGTGTACCTGTCCACAGACTACGTTGATAGGCTCACATTTATAAAAATGAATCAGTCCTGGATCAGCAGCTTTAAGCACCTGATGCTGATGTAACTGATTAAATTTGCTATGGATCTGGGATACCTTGAAGACTGCCTATGCTTCCTATCCTATTCCTCCTGAATTCATCTTGATGATGCGAGCTTCGAACAATATTTTTGGTTTGGGGCACCACCACCACCCAAGGCCCAATTTTTCTGCCCCTGTTTAACAGCGGCATGTAATTACAATTTTTGTAATAATATTTAACAGCAGGGCCCGTTCCTGCGCCCAACAAGAGTAACTGTGAGGGGTTACAGTGTTCTGGCACCACCAAAACCGAAGGCCAAATTTTTCTGCCCCTGTTTAACCATTTGCCGACCGCCTAACGCAGATATACTGCGGCAGAATGGCACGGGCAGGCAAAATCACGTACCTGGTACTAGATTGCTTGCCGTGGGCGGGGGGTCCGATCGGACCCCCCCCCGGTGCCCGAGGCAGTCGGCTTCTGTCTGGGAGCGTTCAGAGATGAGGGGGAGGCCATCCATTCCTGGCCCCCTCCCTCACGATCGCTCCCAGCCAATGAGAATCTTTTCCTGCCTCTGTATAGTACACAGAGGCAGAGGAAGTGATGTCATCTCTCCTCGGCTTGGTATTTTCCGTTCCGGCGCCGAGGAGAGAAGACATCTGAGTGAGTTACACCAACACACACACACAGTAGAACATGCCAGGCATACTTTACACCCCCCATCACCCCCCGATTACCCTAATCACCCCTCCCCCCCCCCCCCCCCCCCGTCACACTGACACCAAGCAGTTTTTTTTTGTTTGTTTTTTTCTGATTACTGCATTAGTGTCAGTTTGTGACAGTTAGTGTGGTAGGGCAGTTAGTGGTAGCCCCCTTTAGGTCTAGGATACCCCCCTAACGCCCCCTAATAAAGTTTTAACCCCTTGATCACCCCCCGTTGCCAGTGTCACTAAGCGATCATTTTTCTGATCGCTGTATTAGTGTCACTGGTGACGCTAGTTAGGAAGGTAAATATTTAGGTTTGCCGTCAGCATTTTATAGTGACAGTGACCCCCATATACTGCCTAATAAAGGTTTTAACCCCTTGATTTCCTCCTAGTTAACCTTTTCACCAGTGATCACCGTATAACTGTTATGGGTGACGCTTGTTAGTTAGTTTATTTTTTATAGTGTCAGGGCACCCGCCGTTTATTACCTAATAAAGGTTTAGCCCCCTGATCACCCGACGGTGATATGCGTCGCCCCAGACAGCGTCAGGTTAGCGCCAGTAGCGCTAACACCCACGCACGTACCATACACCTCCCTTAGTGGTAAAGTATCTAAACGGATCAATATCTGATCCGATCAGATCTATACTAGCGTCCCCAGCAGTTTAGGGTTCCCAAAAACGCAGTGTTAGCGGGATCAGCCCAGATACCTGCTAGCACCTGCGTTTTGCCCCTCCGCGCGGCCCAGCCCAGCCCACCCAAGTGCAGTATTGATCGATCACTGTCACTTACAAAACACTAGACGCATAACTGCAGCGTTCGCAGAGTCAGGCCTGATCCCTGCGATCGCTAACAGTTTTTTTGGTCGCGTTTTGGTGAACTGGCAAGCACCAGAGGCCTAGTACACCCCAGTTATAGTCAAACCAGCACTGCAGTAACAGTTGGTGATGTGGCGAGTCCCATAAGTGCAGTTCAAGCTGGTGAGGTGGCAAGCACAAGTAGTGTCCCGCTGCCACCAAGAAGAAGACAAACAGGCCCGTCGTGCCCATAGTGCCCTTCCTGCTGCATTCGCCAATCCTAATTGGGAACCCACCTCTTCTGCAGCGCCCGTACTTCCCCCATTCACATCCCCAACCAAATGCAGTTGGCTGCATGAGAGGCATTTTTATGTCCTCCCGAGTACCCCTACCCAATGAACCCCCCCCCCCAAAAAAAAGATGTCATGTCTGCAGCAAGCGCGGATATAGACGTGACACCCCCTATTATTTTCCCTCCTGTCCTGACATTCCTGGTCTTTGCATTGGTAAATGTTTTGAATGCTACCATACACTAGTTGAGTATTAGTGTAGGGTACACTTTCACAGGGTCTCCCAAGATGCCATCGCATTTTGAGAGACCCGAACCTGGAACCGGTTACAGTTAAAAAGTTACAGTTACAAAAAAAAGTAAAGTAAAAAAAAAAAACACAAAAAAATATATAAAATAAAAAAAAATAGTTGTTGTTTCATTGTTCTCTCTCTCTCTATTGTTCTGCTCTTTTTTACTGTATTCTATTTTGCAATGTTTTATTGTTATTATGTTTTATCATGTTTGCTTTTCAGGTATGCAATTTTTTATACTTTACCGTTTACTGTGTTTTATTGTTAACCATTTTTTTGTCTTCAGGTACGCAATTCACGACTTTGAGTGGTTATACCAGAATGATGCCTGCAGGTTTAGGTATCATCTTGGTATCATTCTTTTCAGCCAGCGGTCGGCTTTCATGTAGAAGCAATCCTAGCAGCTAATTCGCCTCTAGACTGCTTTTACAAGCAGTGGGAGGGAATGCCCCCCCCCCCCACCGTCTTCCGTGTTTTTCTCTGGCTCTCCTGTCTCAACAGGGAACCTGAAAATGCAGCCGGTGATTCAGCCAGCTGACCATAGAGCTGATCAGAAACCAGAGTGGCTCCAAACATCTCTATGGCCTAAGAAACCGGAAGCTATGAGCATTTCATGACTTAGATTTCGCCGGATGTAAACAGCACCATTGGGAAATTGGGAAAGCATTTTATCACACCGATCTTGGTGTGGTCAGATGCTTTGAGGGCAGAGGAGAGATCTAGGGTCTAATAGACCCCAATTTTTTCAAAAAAGAGTACCTGTCACTACCTATTGCTATCATAGGGGATATTTACATTCCCTGAGATAACAATAAAAATGATTTAAAAAAAAAAATGAAACGAACAGTTTAAAAATAAGATAAAAAAGCAAAAAAAAAATAAAGGAAAAAAAAAAAAAAGCACCCCTGTCCCCCCCTGCTCTCACGCTAAGGCGAACGCAAGCGTCGGTCTGGCGTCAAATGTAAACAGCAATTGCACCATGCATGTGAGGTATCACCGCGAAGGTCAGATCGAGGGCAGTAATTTTAGCAGTAGACCTCCTCTGTAAATCTAAAGTGGTAACCTGTAAAGGCTTTTAAAGGCTTTTAAAAATGTATTTATTTTGTTGCCACTGCACGTTTGTGCGCAATTTTAAAGCATGTCATGTTTGGTATCCATATACTCGGCCTAAGACCATCTTTTTTATTTCATCAAACATTTGGGCAATATAGTGTGTTTTAGTGCATTAAATTTAAAAAAGTGTGTTTTTTTCCCAAAAAATGCGTTTGAAAAATCGCTGCGCAAATGGGTGATGTGTGACATAAGCTTCTAAATGTTGTGCATAAAATGCCAGGACAGTTCAAACCCCCCCCCCAAATGACCCCATTTTGGAAAGTAGACACCCCAAGCTATTTGCTGAGAGGCATGTCGAGTCCATGGAATATTTTATATTGTGACATAAGTTGCGGCAAAAAGACATTTTTTTTTTTTTTTGCACAAAGTGGGGTCATTTGGGGGGGTTTTGTGCCACCTGGGCATTTTATGGCCTTCAAAACTGTGATAGGTAGTGAGGAGTGAAATCAAAAATTTACGCCCTTAGAACTCCTGAAAGCGGTGATTGGTTTTCGGGGCTCGTATGCGGCTAGGCTCCCAAAAAGTCCCACACATGTGGTATCCCCGTACTCAGGAGAAGCAGCTGAATGTATTTTGGGGTGCAATTCCACATATGCCCATGGCCTGTGTGAGCAATATATCATTTAGTGACAACTTTTTGTAATTTTTTTTTTGTCATTATTCAATCACTTGGGACAAAGAAAATAATATTCTATGGGCTCAACATGCCTCTTAGCAATTTCCTTGGGGTGTCTTCTTTCCAAAATGGAGTCATTTGTGGGGGTTGTACTGCCCTGCCATTTTAGCACCTCAAGAAATGACATAGGCTGTCATAAACTAAAAGCTGTGTAAATTCTAGAAAATGTACCCTAGTTTGTAGACACTATAACTTTTGCGCAAACCAATAAATATACGCTTATTGACATTTTTTTTACCAAAGACATGTGGCCGAATACATTTTGGCCTAAATGTATGACTAAAATTGAGTTTATTGGATTTTTTTATAACAAAAAGTAGAAAATATCATTTTTTTTTTCAAAATTTTCGGTCTTTTTCCGTTTATAGCGCAAAAAATAAAAACCGCAGAGGTGATCAAATAACATCAAAAGAAAGCTCTATTTGTGGGAAGAAAAGGACGCAAATTTTGTTTGGGTACAGCATTGCATGACCGCGCAATTAGCAGTTAAAGCGACGCAGTGCCAAATTGTAAAAAGTGCTCTGGTCAGGAAGGGGGTAAATCCTTCCGGGGCTGAAGTGGTTAACAGGGGCATGTAGTTACAATTTTTGATATATTATTTTAACAGCAGGTCAAGTTTCTGCACCCAACAAGAGTAACTCTGAAGGGTTACAGTGTTGTGGTACCACCACCACCACCAAAGGCCCAATGTTTCTGACCCTGTTTAACAGGGGCATGTAATTACAATTTTTTAAATATTATTGAACAGCAGGACAAGTTCCAGCACCCAACAAGAGTAACTGTGAGGAGTTACAGTGTTCTGGCACCACCAAAACCAAAGGCCCAATATGTATGCCCCTTTTCAACAGGGGCATGTAATTACAATTTTTGATATAATATTTAACAGCAGGGCCCGTTCCTGTGCCCAACAAGAGTAACTGTGAGGGGTTACAGTGTTGTGGCACTACCACCACCACCCAAGGCCCAATTTGTCTGCCCCTGTTTAAATTTTTTACTGTTTGCATGTTGTGCTGGGAATCGAACCAGGATATGGTCGGCTCATCCCTAATTTAAACCATTCCATTGTAGCTCTGGCTGTATGTTTAGGGTCGCTGTCCTGCTGGAAGGTGAACCTCCATCCCAGTCTCAAGTCTTTTGCAGACTCTAATGCCCTGTACACACGATCAGACATTGATCGGACATTCCGACAACAAAATCCATGGATTTTTTCAGACGGATGTTGGCTCAAACTTGTCCCTCGAAAATCAGGGACAGTTAGGAGCTATGTACTAGGACTAGGAACCACAGCATAGGAGAATTCTGGCATCCAACACCCCTGGAAGTATTTGATGATGAAAATTCTACTGGCTCTAATTGCGAGAGCAAAAATTGGAGTTATGCCGCGTACACACGAGCGGACTTTACGGCAGACTTTGCCCGGCGGACTTTTCGACGTACTTTACGACGGACTTTCTGAATGAACGGACTTGCCTACACACAATCCACCAAAGTCCATCGAATTCGTACGTGATGACGTACGACCGGACTAAAACAAGGAAGTTCATAGCCAGTAGCCAATAGCTGCCCTAGCATGGCTTTATGTCCGTCGAACTAGCATACAGACGGCGGACTTTTCGACCGGACTCAATTTCGACGGATTAATTTAAAACATGTTTCAAATCTAAGTCAGTCCAACTTTTGAGAAAACAAAGTCTGCTGGAGCCCACACACAATCGAATTGTCCGACCAAATCCCGTCCGCCGGGCAAAGTCTGCCGTAAAGTCCGCTCGTGTGTACGCGGCATTACTGTTTGCAGGACTGGTATTATTTTTTTAAACTATTTTTTTATTTATTATTTGAACAACAGGGTCACTTAAAAGCTGAACTCCAGGCACAAAAAAAATCTGTAGTTTTCATTACTGCCACACTACAGTCCAGAAGAGAGGAGGATTGGGATGAGGTCTATGCACAGTTTAGGTAGTGGATAGATAGATAGAGATAGATAGATAGATAGATAGATAGATAGATAGATAGATAGATAGATAGATAGATAGATAGATAGATAGATAGATAGATAGATAGATAGATAGATAGATAGATAGATAGATAGATAGATAGATAGACCGATCATTAGGGCACCATTAATGGCCAAGTCACTGTCCCATCTGGACTGCTACGATCACGCCATTTAGAAGCAAATTCTTCTACCAGCCTCAGCTGCTGCTGTCATCCTCAAAGCAGAGCAGAAAGTGGGAGGCAGGACAGTTCTGGATGAAGGGTGGGAGTGGGAGCTGCCAGAGTACATTTTTTAAGTTACCTAGCAGGTGATTGGTTGCTAGTATGTATGGCAGTCCAAGCAAACAATCATCAGACTTTGATTATAAAAAGTTAGCTCCGGCAGCAGGGATCACCGTATAAACATTACGATTTGGACCTCTTATGAGTCTGATGAGTTTATTAATCGGACCTCTGTGAATTTTTAGTCAATACTGTACCTCTGTCCTATAAGGAAAAATGTCCCTGTAGCGGATACATACTCTCACATTCCCTGCATGAAATATGACCTTGGCAGGAAAGAATTAGCTTGGACACAGTTTTGGACAGCTTGGTGTTAGAGCACATTGGCGTCTGTCATGCAGCCTGTTTATGACTCAGCCAACTGTGTCATGCTTCCTCCCTTGTTAGGTTATATAATTATTTGCATGTAGCACTCCAATGCCTCGTACACACGATTGCACATTCCGACAACAAAATCCATGTTTTTTTTCTGACGGATGTTGGCTCAAACTTGTCTTGCATACACACGGTCACACAAATCTTGTCGGAAATTCCGATCGCCAAGAACGCGGTGGTTTACAACACGTACGTCGAGCCGAGAAAAATGAAGTTCAATAGCCAGTGCCGCTCTTCTGCTTGATTCCCAGCATGCATAGGACTTTGCACCTTGGAATTGTGTACACACGATCGGAATTTACGACAACGGATTTTGTTGGCGGAAAATTTGAGATCCAGATATCAAATTTTGTTTGTCGGAAATTCCGACGGAAAATGTCCGATGGAGCCTACACACGGTCGCAATTTCCGACAACAAGCTCCCATCGAATATTTCCCATCGGAAAATCCGACCATGTGTACGCGGCATAAGTGTATCAAAGTCTTCCTACAGATTGGCTTAGGGCACATGAATAAGGGTCGTACGCCACCCAGATCAACATATTTCTGCAGCAGGTATGGCCAGAAGTTTGTGATCAGCCATGGATAGGAAACCAGTACAAATCAATGACAGGCTGTTTGCATGTCATTGTATGCATGTTAGCGCTGTTTTACCGTGGTATTCAGCTGCTAGCGGTGCGGTTTTAACCCCCCGCTGGCGGAAGAAAAAGGGTTAAAACCCCTCGTATATCGCGGCTATAGCCGCGGTATTACCGCGGTATAGCCGCGCTGTCCCATTGATTTCAATGGGCAGGAGCGGTGAAGGAGCGGTGAATACACCGCTTCTTCACCGCTCCAAAGATGCGGCTTGCAGGAGATTTTTTCCTCTTCTGCCAGCGCACCGCTTCAGTGTGAAAGCCCTCGGGCTTTCACACTGAACAAACAGCGGAGGCTGTTTAGGGGCGGTTTGCAGGCGGTATTTTTAGCGCAATAACGCCTGCAAACCGCCCCAGTGTGAAAGGGGTCTTAATGTTCCTTGGGGTGAGGTGTCTTTAGAATGGGTGTTCTCATCACTCGGACCAAACTAATATAAAATAACTTTGAGTCATTCACCTGCACTTGTTTACAGACTGCACTATTGAAATGCACTTAAATCCAAACAGCTAAAATGTGGAGCAATCACCTGTGCTTAGGGGAAGATGAGCATCCCTGTCTGCAAACTGTCTTGTGTAGAGTTACTCTGCCCCTAGATGTAGGAGTGGATGGGTTGTCTCAGCCCATTGGCAGGGGTTTCTGTGGCTCCATTGGCCTGCTGGGAGAGCCTATTAATTCGGGAGGAGCCAGGTGATCTCTTCTGTGCCACCTGGACAGCTGCCTGAGTAGACGTGTTTTACAAGGCTCTGGAGAGGCCTATCCCGGGAGCACCTTGCTGCTAGGCTGTCTGAGGCCTATCCAGGTTTGAGAGAAGCAGCGCAGGGTTGGGGCTTCAGGCCGGTTGCCCAACCAAGTGGCACCGAATTGTTGCCAGCGGTGAGAGAGAAACATTTGCCATAAGGGATGACCACTCCTGTTGCCAGGGGCAAGTGAGGATCAAGGCCAGAGGTAAAGGGGAAGCAGTCCCCACCAAGGGACAACCACTCCTGTTAACAGAGGCCAGTGTATGGAAGTCTGAAGAAGTACCAGAGCAGCATTTCCAACAGCCGGGGAAAGTGAAGAAGTGGGAAAGCTTCAGCAGAGAGTCAAGCCAGGGACCCAGTAGGATAGCGGGGTGAAGCTTGAGGAGTATACAGCGGGTTAGCTCTGGAAGAGCTCAGGGGATCCAATGATGACTGGGATCTTGAAGTCTACTGAGAGACCGGGAGCTCAGTGAGTGAATATCTACAGTGGGATACTGTGAGATGTGAGAGAAGATCTGTAATGGGTTACTGTGAGTTACGTGTATAGATCTCTATTGACTGTTCAGCTGCAATAGGAAGGCAGCAGTTTTACAAATACAGTTGCTGCCCTCCACCTGTATAGCTGTCTGCCTATTATTTTCGCATCGGAGTCTGCCAATTGCTATTGCATCTGCCTAAGGGTGTCTTAGCCCTAACCCCCTCTCTGCCAGTTCTGTTTAAGAGACAATAAACCTCTTTTCCTTGCATTCAAAAAGTGACAGGCGCCCATGTTTCCAACTTGCATTATACCCACCATGCCAAATAACCCACACTTCGAGGAAGGATGTCAGCTCTCCCTGACTCTGGAGGTCACCATTAGGCCTTTAGGGGTCGGGGACACCGCTACATATATTATATGATATTGTTCTGATGATACACGTTCACTATTGAGTAAGCGCAACATCTATTTTTACTATTACTATTCCTTTAATAAAGACCGCTCTCTCCTTGTACAGGGGGACTGGTCTTGACTCGGCCCCTTCTTTAGTTTTCTGCATAAAGCCTGTAGTGGGTGGAGCCTGCTGGATCCCTCCCACTGCCTTTATCTGCTCACAGACTATGTACGCGCTGATATGTTAACAGTAAGTAATATTTGGGTTTGCAAAGACATTTGGTGCACAGAAACTGAATTGATATCCTTTGTGGCTATTTAATATATTTAAATCAAATGTATTTTGCCTACTTTGTTCAGCTGTTGTATTAGCAAAAAAGAAAATGGTGACAGAGAGGCAGCAACAAACAGAGAAAGCACTTGCCCTTCACATAGCATTACATTGCACGTTCTCTCAAGCCAATCAAGGACTTCTTCAAAAACACTTGTGTGCTTTCCCTATATTCCTGACTGTGTGTCCTCAGGAAACCCTGATCATACTGGCTTATCCTCACCCGGATCTCCAGCCCTGGATGAATTATTCTGATTGATTCATATAAATTTTACAGGTAGTTGTGTATGGTACATGTTCTGTTACTGAGGAAATGTTTAATATCCTTAGAATGGTGGCCATACACGTAGCAATGTGATCGATCTAGATACAAGCAATTGCAAACCACGGATTCATCATTGATTAAAAAACTGAGCAAAGTAGCAAACATGGTATTATTTTAGACTTTGCTACTGAATTAAATTATCAATGATCTGTTGGTCATACATTTAAATGATCTATTAAAAAACAATTGTTTAAATAATCTATATTACCACTGGTTGTTCAATACACACACAGAAATGTGACTGATCAGAAGTGATTAACAAACTTGTGCCACAGCCAATTTTATTGGGATGAGATTTCTTGAGATGAAACCCTAGTTTGCTTACCTGAATATAATGGAGGAGAGGTATTCCAAAGGTGTCCAACTTTCCACACAGATGCAGTGTTTGCTGCTTAGCATTGGGTGGGGTTCTGGTTTGGCTGTCCTTGTTGACTCAAATTGTTCTTTATGCTTGGTGCACCTCTGGAGCCCTTTTGGTTATTTTTTATTTCCTCTCCTGATTTTATTATTTTTAATTGCTATTGTATTGGGCTAACACATTTTTGAGGAAAATTCCTGTATGAAGCTTTTAGGCTCTTTTGTTGTACATTTACATTTACAGTAAGTAGTACAGTACTTCGTTCACACAGGTGTATCTAGATGTACATCAGTGTGAAGGGCTGCATTTGCCCGCACGGGATGCACAGGTGTTCTATTGGGATGCAGCGGCAACACAGTGTAGTTATATAGTTCAGGGGGCGTTTATGCCTTTACAGGATGCACAGGTGTCTGTTGGGATGCAGCAACCGCACAGACACAGTCGCTGGTCCCAATTTGACAGCCATGCAAGAGTGGATAAGTGTCTTTGAATGCACATTGTATGCATCGAGGGACACACACTTGCACTTGCATGGCTGTCAAATTGGGACCAGCGGCTGTGTCTGTGCAGCTGCTGCATCCCATTAGACATGAATGGGACTGCCTGCATGGGGATGAACGGAACACGTGTGCACTCCATGTTGGCAAACACTTCTCTTTGCACAGATGTACCCTTAGATACGTCTGTGTGAACGAGGCCTAATACCTTCAGTTTGGAAGAAAGCAAATCAGGGCTCAGTGTGGAGTTGAAAGACACCCTAACAGGTTTGTAAAGAAACAAAATGGCAGCTCCCTGTAAGAGAAGAGGTAATATTTTAATCGCAATTCAAAGCATTTGTCTTAGGGCTTGCAGTTGGGTGGCGTTAAAGACATAAATTGAGCCACATTTCTAGAGCTCCCAATCCGCGCCCCTTAAGTCGGACATACCGAACGTGACACGCTTCTTCCGGTCGTTACGCAGCCTCGTAGCTGCGTTCGTTGTTTGACGGTCTGCATTCACCCACATGTGGTTCATGCAGGTTTTTTAGCCTGTTTTTAGCTTTTTTAGCTTGTTTAAATAAATTGGCATACTTCACGATGGGAGTTTTCCATTCGTTTTTTTCCCATTCATAGCATTAACGGTCTGTTTATGACCAATCCCCATCCAAGAGTCTATCCATATCCACCCAGTGCCCATACAGTCACATCATTCCAGTACTTGGACCAGGCCGTGATCGCATGAAGCTTTTCTGGCATGTCTTTGAAGCGCTTTTGACTCCTGTGATGGGAGTCAACACAATCTGGTGAGTGGGCTGTGTGGCCAGTGATGGTGGTGGATTACTGTTCCCTCAATGTTTGCTGATTACTAAGAAGATTTATCCAGAAGTTTTGAATATCTACACTAATTTATGAACATTATTTGTTTCATTTGGATTTTGTGCTTTCACTATTTGGCATCTCAACACTTTGATGCGCACTGCTGTTTTGTTTTTTGTTTTTTCACTATGGACATTATTTCTCATTTTGAGATCTTTACACAAATTTTGTAATTTTGTGATTGTTATCTATCTGCACTGGCACTTCAGAAGGAGCGAGGTTTGTAATTAATTTGTTAATTATTTTCTTTTTCACTTTTCTTATAACGTGCTGCTCCTAAACACATTTAACTCATTAGTTTCCTCCTGCGCGGGTTGGTGGTTTGTACCATTTGTAATACATTTGTTTTAGGTCTTGAGTTGAGTTAAAGACATAAATTTAGCCACATTTCTAGAGCTCCCAATCCGTGCCTCTTAAGTTGCAAGGCTAGTAGAGGGGGGGGGGGTTCACATCTCATGGTCATGATGCTTTGCAGTTGTGTTTGGTCGGCAATACCACCATTGAACATTACCCATTCAAGCGAATTGTAATGCGCTGCAAAAGCTCTTGCAGAGTGTTGGTGCGGCATTTACAGGGTTAAAACAGGAGGTGGGGAGGCATTAAATCGCCAAACCCAGATCACTTTTAGCGTTTGCAGCAATTAGGCCGTGAATCTAAACATATCTTAAACAAGAGAACTATCGAAAAAATGAAAATGGATTAAAAATAGACACATTTCACTTTCATATGTATGCTAAATCCAAACCTTCATTAAAGTGAACAGTTGAGACATGTATACAGTTACAAAGCCTACACTTTTTTTTTTTCTTCAAATAACAGTTTTTATTATTATTCGAGTTAGCGATACAGAATGAAAGAACATAGAAAATCACAAATATTATCTAGCATATCCATCTGTGATGTCAAACGTATACTCAAGAGAGGAAAGATATTGGAGTTATGCTAAATTTCAGTGATATTTTAACATTTAACTTTTAGCAGTTCCTTTGGTAGATAAGAAACGTTAATTCAGTTACGTAGTTGTAGATCAATGTCTGTGACTGAGAAAGTCATAAGAGCATGTAGTATAGGGGGATAGAGGGGGGTAAGGAGAAGGAAAAGAGAGGGGATAAAAGAGGAAATTAGCCATCTGGGTAGAGTTATTACCTGGTCATGGTGGGTCCTCCCGGAGATGCCACAGCTCCCAAACCTTATTATGTGCCTCCAATCTGTCTTGTATTCTAGCCATCATTTTCTCCATCAGTTCAATATCTTTAATTCTAGTGTAAAGATCTTCAGCAGAGGGTGGAGTACGGCGTTTCCAGTTTAGGTCTATGAGGCAGCGTGCTGCTGTGAGTACATGCCGTACTAATTTCTTATACGGTGTATGGAGCTTTAGTGATGATAAGCCTAATAGGAAGAACTTTGGGGACGCTTGAACTTGCATTTCCAGGAGGTGGGAAAGTAAGCGTTGGACCATTTCCCAATACGGGGTAAGTAAAGGGCAATTCCAGTAGATATGTATGAAGGTACCTTTTGCTCGCTGGCATCGCCAGCACCTATCTGAGCTAGTAGGGAAAATTGTATGGAGCACATCTGGGATCATGTACCAGAAGAAAAGAATTTTATATGAATTTTCTTTATAAAGTGTACACATTGAACTCTTTGCTGTCTGGGTCCATATCGCCTGCCATTGTGCTAATGGGAGTTCTTCAATAAGAATTTTCTCCCATTTAATCATATAGGAATGTTTGCCTTGCCCTTCTAGGGAGATAGCATTTTAGAATCTTATAGATTCCCAATATGAGACCTTTCTGTGTGTTACCTGCTAAGATTATAGTTTCAAATGGGGATGGGGGAGAGAATTGCAAGTTCGGGGCTATAGTTAATGCATAATGTCGAATTTGTAGGTACCCATAGAATGCCTCTCTCGGCAATACGTGTTTGGTCTGTAAATCAGAAAAAGACAGTAATTTACGTGTTCTGGGGTCCACTATACTCCCAAAATGGAATAAATTCCTAGAGGACCAGGGGTGTGACATCTGGTATGTGAGGCTGTCTGGCACTTTAGGGTTACAGACAAAAGAGATCAGTGGCGATTTTTCCAAGGTCAGTTTGTGGGATTGAGCCAGTGTACGCCAAGTCCGCCGTAGCAAGGACATGGGGCCCAGCAGACGGTCGGGGGCTACTTCCGCATTCGCACTCCATAGAAGATTATTCGGGTGTATCGGAGCTAGTCATAGCTTTTCAATTTCTGTCCATTTATTATATGATTTTTGAGTAAACCATGAAGCCACAGCTCTCAATTGTGCAGCTTGATAGTATTTGACGATATCAGGGAAAGCGAGGCCCCCTTCACCACGTGACGCCATCAACACCGATCTCGGTATCCTATGCCTTTTATAATTCCATACAAAATGGAGTAGGTCTGACTGAAGCTTTTTCAGGTGTTTGAGTGGTATGGGTATGGGGAGTGTTTGGAAAAGATATAGGAGCTTCGGGAGAATGGTCATTTTAATAGAGGCGATACGTCCTAGAAGGGAGATATGATGTTTTTTCCATTGAAGTAGTAGGGATCTAATTGAGCAGAAAAGGGGAGGGAAGTTTTCCTGGTATAAAGTATTAAATTTTGGGGTAATATAGGTCCCCAAATACTTCAGGGCAGTTGTTTTCCAATTATAATGAAAGTTAGATTTTAAAAGTGTAACCTCAGCTTCAGGGATATTAATGGGTAATGCTTCTGACTTTGAGGCATTGATTTTATATCCCGAGAGAGCGCGGAAACGGTCTAATTCCGCACGTAGAATCGGGAGGGTAATGTGGGGACGAGTTAGTGTAAGAATAATGTCTTCGGAAAAGAGGGAGATTTTAAACTCCTTGTCTCTAACCGCTATCCCCCGTATATCTGGGTTGTTCCGGATAGAGGCGGCCAGGGGCTCCACACAAAGCGCAAATAACAAGGGTGACAGTGGACACCCCTGTCTGGTGCCATTCGTTACTGAGAAAGATGTGGAAAGTGCAAAGGGGGTCCTGACCTGAGAGGAGGGGTTGGAGTAGAGATGTTTGATCGCCCGCAAAAAGGGTCCCTGAAAGCCCATGTGGCTCAACGTGGCAAACAGGAAAGGCCACCCCAAGCGGTCAAAAGCTTTCTCGGCATCTAGACTAAGTAGCAGTGACGCGGAGTTTTCCCTGTTTGCCACGTCCACTAAGTCAATCACCCTTCTGGTATTGTCGCTTGCTTGCCGTAATGGGACAAACCCCACTTGGTCTTTATGGACCAGTGATGGGAGGATCATGTTCAGGCGATTGGAGAGAAGTTTAGTGAAAATTTTTAGGTCAGAATTCAGTAATGCAATGGGTCTATAATTGGCGCAAAGGGAAGGGTCCTTATCTGGTTTGAGAATTAGGGTGATAAAGGATCGCTGCATTTCTAGAGGAATGGGAGTATCTTGAAAAAAGGCATTAAACAGTTTGCGTATATGGGGAAGCAAAAGAGGGAGAAATGTTTTATAATATTCATAGGGGAAACCGTCTGGACCTGGGGCTTTGTGAGATGGTAGGGATTTGATAGTCAGTTCTATTTCCTCATCAGTAATCTGTGCGTTAAGTGACAACATATCAGATGGTTGGAGATGGGGAATTCCACTTTGTTCCAGATAGTGGCGCATAGTTTGGGTTAAGAGAGGGAGGATTACTGGGTATGTTAGGGTTGTTGTAAAGGTCTTTGTAAAAGTCTGCGAAGGTACGGGCAATTTCCACGGGGTGGGAAAGCAGTTGTCCTGATTTGTTTTTACTCTGATTCGGGGATAGCATGTTGGATCGTTCGCGTAATTTGTTGGCCAAGAGGGAGTGTGCCTTATTTCGTTTGTCATAGAACATTTGTTTCAGTCTGGTTATTTTTTTAAGAAGAGGTATTGTGGGGTTGGTTTGCGCTGATGATAGCGCCATACATTTACCCCGAAGAAACGCCTTATGGGCTTCCCAGAGCGTGGTGAGTGAAACTTCCTGGTTGGTGTTCTCTATAAAATAGAGTTTAAGAGTGGAGTTTAATTCTACTTGGGTGGGTTGGTGTTGGAGCAGGAATGTATTCAGCCTCCAGTTATAAGGTCTACGAATGGGGGTGCTTAAGTCTAGTGTGAGTAAGATGGGGGCATGGTCTGACCATGAGATTGGGAGTATTTGAGCCGTGCGTGTAAGCTTGAGAGTATGATTATTGACAAAAAAGTAATCTATGCGGGAGTGGGTACGGTGGGGGGCCGAATAAAATGTATACTGCCGATCGCCTGGACGGAGAGCCCTCCACGCATCAAAGAGCGCATACCGTCTAGAGATTTGTCTGAATAGTCTCGAGTCCCTAAGGACCCTAGGTGAGGAAGCCTGGGGGCCCACCGTCTGACGATCCGCAGTAGCTGATTGAGTGAGATTGAAATCGCCTCCCACTATTAGGACCTTAGGAGTAGATCTAAAAATACGAGCATATACCTTGGATAAAAAGCTGTGTTGTTTAGTATTAGGGGCATATAATGCACATAGTGTAATTTCTTGTGTTTGCCACAATCCCTGTAATATAATAAAATGGCCATGAGGATTGCAATGATGGGCCACGCAGGTGAAGGGAGATCCCCGCTTAATAAGTATGGCCACTCCAGCTTTTTTATGGGTACCCGATGCTATATAGATCTGGGGATAGTATCTGGAGGCGAATGCGAATGAGCCCCCTCTATCATAGTGGGTCTCCTGGACCATAATAATATCAGCTCCTGACTGTCTGAACTCCCTCAGTGCCAGATGTCTTTTTCTGTTGGAGTTTAGTCCATGTACGTTTAGTGATAGGATCTTGGCCATGGTGGTGGGTATGGTTGTGGGTGTATACGCTTACCTGATGATGACGTGATAGATTTCGAGATCCTAGGTTCAGGGGCAGGCACTCTCCGGGAGGAGACCAGGAATTTTTGTGCATATAGCTATGCATGCATGATGATAACTAGAGGGAAAAAGAAAGAGGAAGGACTGGGAGAGAGAGAGGAGTACAGTTAGTACACAAAGATAATAAAAAACAAACAATACCATTAAACCTTGAAAGGCCAACAGGCCAAGGTCAGGATGGATTCCCACGTGGCCCTCCACCTCCACCCCAACTGGGATGGACGGAGAGGGACACCCTGGAGCCCGTAACCAGTTAGGGATAACAAGTGAGCTATACATAGTCTGAAACTATGTACTAATAACTAACTAAGGGGGGTGATAGGTGATGGATTCCATGCCTACACTCTTGGACCTCATCCGAAACAATCCAGGGGACTCTAAGCTAGAATTGTATTAGACAAAATATGGGCTGGGCAGGTATATTTACTGAGCCTAAGTGCTCAAGTCCTGTAGCAGTTTGAGATCGCAGTAAATGCGGTTCAGCGGCTCTTGTGCTTGGCGGGCTTGCGTTGTGCATCAGAGTTCCGAGGCCGATTGGAGGTAGGCACTCTCTGCCAAATTGTAGGTGGCGGTGGTGGTGTAGCAACTATATCCCAATCCGGCAGTTGTGGGACTGGTATTTCCAGGATGTCGCAAAATGTACGAAGGTCTTCTGGATACCTTAGTATAGCAGATTTGCCTTGGTGTTTCGCGGTGAGGCTAAAAGGAAAGCCCCAGCGATGGGTGATAGCTTCTTTCTGCAGTATGTGTAGTAGAGGTTGGAGGAGTCTGCGTTTTTGCAGGGTGATCCATGAGAGATCAGCATATAGTTGTATCTGGACGTCATCAAAAGTCACTTTACGTGCCAAGCATGCCTGCTTCATAATTTCTTCTTTGAGAGGATAAGAGCTAAGTCTGCATATGATGTCTCTCGGTTTGGGGGTGGCTCCTTTGGGACAAAGTGCCCGATGGGCTCTGCCCATCTCTATGCGTTTTGTAGGCGGCTCCCCGATTAGATTATTGAAGACAGATTGCAGAGTTGTTTGCAGGTCCTCGGTGCCCTCTGTTTCCGGGATGCCTCTCACGCGTATGTTGTTACGGTGCCCCCTATTGTCCAGATCTTCTACATGCCTTTGCATGTCTCTAAGCATTACTCTATGGTCTGCCCCCTGGAGTAGTGTTCTATGGACCGCCAATTTGGTTTCCTGGATTTCCTCCTCAGCCATCTCCACTCTATCTGCCAAGTGTTTGAGACCCGTCTGGAGTACTTGGATTTCTGTGCGACAGGTGGCTTTCACATCCTCAATTAATTGTCTAATATGTGTGCCGTTGAAGAGGCAGAGGTGGATCCTGTGTAGTACCGTAGTGCTGATGGGGTGATGATGGGCCAGGCGGTGGGGCGCGTGGGCTTAAAACTCCCGCCTCGGGGTATAGTTGTGCTCTGGTTGCTGGGGAGTCCCATGGGTCTGACCAGGTCCCAGTCTGTGGTTGCTGGGGAGGTCTTGCAGAGCATGCCCCCGCTGGGAGAGAGATCAGAGTACCCGCCTTCTGTGCATAAGAGGGTATGGAGGCTGGATGTTGCCTGGAGGCACTGGGGTCTCTGGAGCGAGACAGTCTCTGTGCTTTGGGAGGAGGGGATGTGACAGTCATGGCCCAGGATCCCTCCTGTGTCCCCTCAGGGGTCTGGTGTGCTCTAGCATGGGGACCTGCAGGGCTTGGCAGAGGTGGATAGTCCTGGGAGAGATCCGAGGAGGCGGGGGATGCAGGATCCAGGATCTGTAAGTGGGGGTCCGAGGCCGTTCTCAGCAGTCTCGGAAATGCTGCTGAGCACTGTGTATAGTGCGGGGTGGGGATGGGCAACATGGCGGACGGTGACCCACGTGACTGTTCAGCCTGGGAGTCTGGGTGATGGGGAGGACTCACCGCTCCCGTGTGTCGGATGGTCTCCTGGGGGATCTCTACGTCCAGCGGAGGGCCTTCAGAGGTCTGATGCTGGGCAGGAGCAGGCTGCAGAGTCTGAACGGAGCTCCGGTGTGCAGGCGCGGAAGTGTCCGGCGCTATGTTGACCTCTCCGCCCTGAGACATGTCGGGCTGGATAAAGAAGGAGCGGAGATCTGTGGAAGCACCCTGAGGGGGTTGAGATGAGCCCCTGGGTTTAGAGGAGCAGGTGGTTCTTGATTTGTCCATAAAGGTGAAGTTAATCGTCAACCAGGGTTCCTCCAGATGTTCTTGGGGTTCCTTGAGCAATTTCTACCTCTCAGATGAGTAACTGCTGACCCCAATGATCTTTCTAGCTATCTGCAAGACATTCACACTCTCAGGGTATCTTTAAATTCCACACTGAGCCTTCACACCACTCATGATTTGCTTTCTATCAAACTGAAGGTATCAAAATCAAAATACATGCAATCAGAAGAGGAAATTAAAAATACACAAAAGGGCTCCAGAGGTTCACCAGTGTGAACATACATAAAGAACAATTCAAGTCAACAAGAGAAACCATTTAGAGAACTGTCAATGCTAAGCAGTAAACACTGCATCTGTACAAATCTTCCAAAGTTGGGTATCTAGGGGAATACCTCTCTCCAGCATTACATTCAGGTAATTCAGGTATTCTTCTTAATGACTACCAATGTCAAAAGCATTCTTGGCAATGGCCATCACACTAATGTATCCTGAGCTGTGGATATAGTAATTATTAGCAGGGATGCCTTATTTCCGGAAAGTAATTTTAAGGGTTAAAAAGGTTTAGAAAGGCTGTACTAGGATATAGGTAAATTAAGCAGACTTTGAAGCCTAGCTCATTTGTAATTTGTGATGGCTAGCAGATGCCCGATTGTTGCCATTTGATGCCTGGATTTGTCAGGGAGCTTCAGTATATTTTACTTATAATCAACTGATATGGAGATAGAGAACATTTATAAGAAAAGATGTACAGATGCAAATAAAATGTTCTAATTTCTTGAAATCTGTTTCCTATATGTTTTCTACAGATTTTTAGGTCAGCCTTGTGCATGCTGGGTTTGGGTTGAGAGCATGCTGCAGTTGTCTTTTATTTCTCTTCTGCTTGTGTGGGATGTGAAACTCATTTGGCTGTTATCTCACATTTTTAAACTCTTTGGTATCTGTTACCATGGCAATACACTTTACTTGCCACAACCCATGTTTACAGCTAAAGACTTGGTTCCAGTCAAAGCTTACATTAAAAGTTAAATTGCCTCTTTCATTTGAGGCCAACAAGAGTCCATCAAAGACCCCCAATAGTGCCATATCAAGAGGTCATTAGGAATAGTATTGGAATGCAAGTCTTAATATCAACCACCTGCTGCTAGAACAACAAATTATGGTAGCTAGTAGTAACATTCAACTGGACATGTTCTATAATATTGAAGATCTTTCACCACTCATCAAGAAGCTTCCTCAGCTCATCTGAGTGTCTGGAACATACCCCAGCATTCATAGCCACACAGGTAACTTAAAGCAGAACTTCACCCTAAAAGAGAAGTTTCGCTTTAACACTTCCTTTTCTCCTCCTCACCCAATTTTGGAGGGTTTTAATGGCCTCGGCAATAGGTGCAAAAGTTCTTCCCCCTCCTTTCTCTGCCCGCAACCTCTAGGACACGTCACAGGTCCCAAAAGGCTGTGGGTCCAATCACAAAGCGCAGCCCGAATTGCGCATGTGCAGTGGGAAGCCGGCTGTGAAGCCTCAAGGAATCACAGCCAGCTTTCCTTAGTAAACATGACCTGTAAACATGACCCGAAAACTGGTGAAGAAATGGCCTGGGTGAGGACGGCACTGGATCCTTAGACAAGTAAGTGTCCTTTTTTTAACAGTATTTGTAGCTGCAGACTTTTAATTTAATTAATCCTCAGGGTACATAACAGAAGTTCTGAAGTCATTTAAGTGGTTCTTTCAGAAGCTCAGCTCACCCTGCTCCCCCCACCCAGAACTCCTGCGCTGTAATTTTATATTATACCCATACCTCCCAACTTTTTGAGATGGGAATGAGGGACACCTATCAGCAAAAGTATGCAGGCATAGGACACACCCCCTGCCACGCCCCCTTAAAGAAGAATTGTACAAAAAAAACAAGATTGGTTAAACCCACAAGTGCTTTTTTTACCACTATTATTCCTTTATATTGGCTTTTGGAATTTACAAATGCAGCAATTTAGAAATCAGATGAAAGATTTAGGGCTGGAAAACACTTTTTGATAAATAATAAGTGCATTTTATATACAATTCTATAGATCAGACCAAAATGAGGGGGGACATTGCTCCAAATCAGGGACAGTCCCTCGAAATCAGGGACAGTTGGGAGCTATGTATACCCTATATACTGCTGGAAGGTTACCGGGGGGGGGGGGGGGGTAGGGTGAGCTGAGCTGCTTAGCGTGAAAGGGCTCTGCTGTAAACATTGAGGATGCATTACTCCACAGCAGCTACCATGGTAAATGATGGCTTATTTTAGGAATCAGTTAATGCTTATTAAAATGTCACTAAACCCAGATCAAATGAAATGCTGTATTACTTGCTGTTCATACCCACTTAGTCACTATTCGTTGTCTGTATTCTGCAAAAAACCTGGTTGATCCCGCTGCTCTCTATCTCCCGCTTCTGTCCAAGTCCCCAATTCAGCTAGGGATTTTGCATAGCAGTGTTGGCAGCTCTGCACATGCTCAGTTTTCATTGAGTTTCTATTCTGAGCATTTCCGCCCTATCACATATAAATAGTCCATGTGACTCACACATGTCGGTGTATAAATAGTGGTAAATGACAGCCCACTCCCTGCCTCCTCCTCCATGCTAACTAACCAATTAAACACAATGGGGGCAGGATATTACCTGTAGATCGAGGGAGGCTTCATCTCTCTCTTATTTTTAGACACAGGCTGGAGGCGCGTGACACAGCCTGATTGGCATAAATCACACGTTATTGCCAAAAAAATGTAAAGTTTTGATTTCAAATATATGTTTCTATGACATAATACATAGTGTAGCGCTAGGTGTATGAGTAGATCAAGGTGAGACGTTAGAATCAAGCCATCTAGCAATGGCCAAAAAGCAGACAAAAAATTATTGGTGAATTAAAAAGAAATATGATTGCACAAATACAAAATCATATTAAAACATAATAGGATACACCTGTGAAACAAGTGAAAACAAAACACAAGATGAATCACTTAAATAAAGTCCATGTAAATAGGGTGTGTCCTTGATGGAAATCAAAAAGAAGCCACCACCAACAGTCTCTGAGGGTGAGTTGATAAAGGCAACAACAGGGTGTTACTGGTGGGTGAAACCAAAGGAACACCAAATCCAATGTGACGTCTGTGTATGTGTCAGAACCACCACCATAACATCTGAGGAGGCTTACCGGACATAGAGGACTTACAAAGACATACGTCTTGTAAGTCACAGAAAGCTTATTTAGCCACCAGGGCTAGCAGGGTAAAAACATCAGGTATCCAAAACTTCAATAGGGAAGGAAGATCTGTAGGCAACTTCGACCGTCCAGAGGTATCAGCAGACCATCCGGATGTATATTTGGAACCATGAGAGAAAGAAGACTCACATGGCGTGATATCGTTTTAAAAGGCATGCATTTATTAAAACATATAAAAGAAAGGCACTCACATGGTATACGATCATAAACAGCTTAAATGGTATCGAATGCGGTGATCATAGGAAGTCCACCCAACATGTTTCGGCTCAATCGGCCTTCATCTGGGGTGTGGACCCCCCTAATTCACCGCAATTTAAAGTAGAAATGACCCCCACTGGGAGTGTCACAACCCAGGAAGTGACCAAATGATGTCACTTCCGGTTAACAAATATATGTGTATAGACCTAATATTTAAGACAATAATCACGGTATGTATATCTTTAGTCACAACATCAAGATCACAAATGAAAGTGGACTTGAAATTTGGGAGAATACTAAAATTGTGGCCGGGCGATCCGGAAGTGTTTATGGTCGAGATCCAAGCCTCGTTCCCAGCACAACCAGATAAGATAGGACGGAGCGTCTAGTCGCTCCGCCCCCTCTAATGGCAGGAGCGGAAGTCATGAAGAGGAAGTCCGCCGCCACACCAAGCCTCGTTTTGAGTGATGGATCCTACTGGTTGAGGAACCATACTCCGTCCTCTGGTGATAACTTAATGAATATCGTTAAGAGGATAACCACACCCAAAGTCCACAGTGCGCAGGACAAGCGCAGTAGCGGAAATCGCAAAAAGGAAATCCGCCGCCGCACCAAGCCTCGTTATGAACTATGAATCCTGCAGATTGGAATACTATACTCCGCCCACTGGAATTGACAGTTAAGTGTTTTCTCGATAGAGACGTCTCCCTCGCCTCACCCCAGGTGGACTACATCATCGAGCTTATTGAGTTTGCAACTCAACATAATTATTTTTGGTTCGATGGGAGATTCTACCTCCAACATAGGGGTGTCGCGATGGGAGCGAAGTTTGCTCCCAGCCTGGCCAACTTATTTATGGCCAAGTGGGAGGAGGATGTCGTCTATGCCATGCAATGCCCACACCTCTTGCTGTGGGCGCGGTACATAGACGACGTCCTCCTCCTATGGACTGGGAGTCAGGATGATTTGGCCACCTTCTTCACGAATCTTAATGCCAACGACAGGAATATTGCTTTATCTTTTGAAACAAGTGCTACTTCCGTCCATTTTTTAGACTTGGTCATAGACAGAAGGGATGGCCAGTTTGTGTTTAGCACATACTTTAAGCCCACTGATCGGAATGGTTATATACCTACCGACAGTTGTCATCATGCCCCCTGGATTAGATCAGTCCCTAAGAGTCAGTTCCTGCGATTGCGGAGGAACTGTAGTGACCCCAATACCTTCAGGACTCAGGCAGCGTCTTTGAAGAGTAGATTCTTAGAAAAGGGGTATAAACTTTCAGACCTAGATAGGGAAATTGATGGCGCCGGTTTAGTCGATCGCCAATCCCTTTTAGAAGATAAACCCAAGCAAGTCAATGAGGACTTCAAATGGTCTTTCATGACATCCTTCTCCATCCAACACAAATATATCAGAAGGATTTTTGAACATCATTGGGATGTTTTGAAAACTGATAAGATTTTAGGCCCCAGATTGCCCGACATCCCTAAGCTAGTTTTCAGAGGAGTTCCATCCCTCCGCAATAAGTTGGCACCTAATGTGGTCAACCCTCCAGCCAAACCCTCTTTTTTTCACAATCTGATTGGTTTCTATCCTTGCAAAAAATGCTTAGTTTGTCAGTTTAATATTAGCGGGAGACGTACTAGTTATACTTTTTCTTCCAGGGTAAACGGTCGTATCCACAAAATTAAACAGTTTTGTACATGTGCCACGACAGGGGTAGTCTACCTTTTGACTTGCCCCTGCGGCAAACAGTACGTGGGACGGACGATCAGGTCCTTTACCACGCGTGTTTCCGAACATATCAATTTAATTAAGGCAGGTAGTACGAAACACACTGTGCCCCGTCACTATAGGGAGTTTCACGATCGTAACCCCAAGGGTACACAGTTCCTTATTATTGATAAATATGTGGCCCCTTGGCGGGGGGGGTCAACACTTAGGGGGCTCTCCAGGTTGGAGACTTATTGGATTTATGAGTTGGGTTCCCACTTTCCGCAAGGGATAAACGTGGAGTGGGACATCAATTCATTTATTAATCAGGCATAACCATCATCTTTGTGACTCTTTTTTTCTTTCGTTTTTTTCTTTCGTTTTTAGTCTTATTTATCAACCTTGTATTAGTAGTTATTACTTCTCGTAATTTTCTTTATTATTATTTATAGGTATTTGGTACTGTCATTTTAATACCAATTTTTCATTTATTCTGATTTAGTTCCCTTATGATTTTGTTACTTTTCATACAGGTTTTTATTGCTGTTTGTAAATGTATTGTTTAAGCCATGTGGGATGTCCTTCATTGGTAGTGTCACTCTCTTACTAACCAGCCCCTATTCGGGCATTCGTTCAACATATTTGTTGATTTTATATAGGTTTCACTATTTTCCCTTTACTACCTTTGCTGACATTGTCATTCACTATCAGAGCGCTGGGATTTATTTCCGGTTCTCTCCGTCCAACCATGACTCTCTACACAGGAAGTTCACATGTTGCTGTGAATGAGAAGCTTGGTTTTGGTTTTGGCAGTGTGAACAGAGACGTGGGCGGACTCTGGGTGCGGCCACACTCTCGATAAGAACCACCAAGTCAATTCCAGTGGGCGGAGTATAGTATTCCAATCTGCAGGATTCATAGTTCATAACGAGGCTTGGTGCGGCGGCGGATTTCCTTTTTGCGATTTCCGCTACTGCGCTTGTCCTGCGCACTGTGGACTTTGGGTGTGGTTATCCTCTTAACGATATTCATTAAGTTATCACCAGAGGGCGGAGTATGGTTCCTCAACCAGTAGGATCCATCACTCAAAACGAGGCTTGGTGTGGCGGCGGACTTCCTCTTCATGACTTCCGCTCCTGCCATTAGAGGGGGCGGAGCGACTAGACGCTCCGTCCTATCTTATCTGGTTGTGCTGGGAACGAGGCTTGGATCTCGACCATAAACACTTCCGGATCGCCCGGCCACAATTTTAGTATTCTCCCAAATTTCAAGTCCACTTTCATTTGTGATCTTGATGTTGTGACTAAAGATATACATACCGTGATTATTGTCTTAAATATTAGGTCTATACACATATATTTGTTAACCGGAAGTGACATCATTTGGTCACTTCCTGGGTTGTGACACTCCCAGTGGGGGTCATTTCTACTTTAAATTGCGGTGAATTAGGGGGGTCCACACCCCAGATGAAGGCCGATTGAGCCGAAACATGTTGGGTGGACTTCCTATGATCACCGCATTCGATACCATTTAAGCTGTTTATGATCGTATACCATGTGAGTGCCTTTCTTTTATATGTTTTAATAAATGCATGCCTTTTAAAACGATATCACGCCATGTGAGTCTTCTTTCTCTCATGGTTCCAAATATACATCCGGATGGTCTGCTGATACCTCTGGACGGTCGAAGTTGCCTACAGATCTTCCTTCCCTATTGAAGTTTTGGATACCTGATGTTTTTACCCTGCTAGCCCTGGTGGCTAAATAAGCTTTCTGTGACTTACAAGACGTATGTCTTTGTAAGTCCTCTATGTCCGGTAAGCCTCCTCAGATGTTATGGTGGTGGTTCTGACACATACACAGACGTCACATTGGATTTGGTGTTCCTTTGGTTTCACCCACCAGTAACACCCTGTTGTTGCCTTTATCAACTCACCCTCAGAGACTGTTGGTGGTGGCTTCTTTTTGATTTCCATCAAGGACACACCCTATTTACATGGACTTTATTTAAGTGATTCATCTTGTGTTTTGTTTTCACTTGTTTCACAGGTGTATCCTATTATGTTTTAATATGATTTTGTATTTGTGCAATCATATTTCTTTTTAATTCACCAATAATTTTTTGTCTGCTTTTTGGCCATTGCTAGATGGCTTGATTCTAACGTCTCACCTTGATCTACTCATACACCTAGCGCTACACTATATATTTACTTGCTGAATTTTCTACTTCTTTTGTCTTAGAGGTGTGTTAGCTGCTTATTGTACTTTTTATATATTTTTTAGCATCTTTTTAGCAGCGCTGTATTTATCCTTTATCTGTTTTTATTATTGTTTAGACACCTAATATAGCTGCAGCTCATATTCATTTAAATATGGATATATTTGATTATCGTGCATCCAGAGTTGTAAATACCGAGGGTGTTTTTATAGCCACTTCCAATGACACTGAGATTGGTGGATTATTTTTGAGGCTAAAAAATGTTATGACCTCTGAACTCCACCTCCAGTGGGATCTTGTCTTCCTAGAACAATATGTGGCAGAAGGCATGATCCCACGAAGTCTCAGATGGGATATCCACCCTCAACAGGGTGAATCTGAACTCGATACTTGGTTTAAGTATTTTAATGACGCTGGTATTAAGTTCCTTGATTTCCTGATCTCAAGGAAGCGCACTCGGCTTTCCGTCTTGGATCGAGAAATCAAGGAGCTTAAAGACAAATTACTCTCGTTTAAAAATTCAGTGGAATACAACACTTTGTCATCCAATCTGCAAGCCCATCTTGTAAAGGAGGACAAAGACCAAAGAGTTAAAAAACATAAAAAGTATTCCCGAGATACTGGCGATTATAAGGCGGGTAAGGTGTTCGGCTGGCAGAAATCAATTACAATACCCACTCCAGAGGTTGTAATGGAAACTAACTCCTCGAGTGATACTACAGTGGTTCCCCCCAGGGAGCCCGCTGTCCGCCCAAAACCTCCTGCTAACAGGGAACAGGCTTATGATGCGGGCCCCTCTTCACGTAGGAGCCGGCAGCCTAGCACACATTCCCCTAGAAAGCAATCAAGAGGCAGAGGTCACTACTCTAGGAGTAGGGGCAGAGGTGGTAATAGGGGTGACTATCATGGTCAAGGTGAACGTCGATACTATGAGCAGGACAGCCCCTATTACAGGGACTCTCCGGGCCGTAGTTATGATTATTCACACTATTCCCCATATCAACACCCACCTCAGTATAGGCATCCCCCTGTATCTACATACAACAGATACTCCCCTCTACAGGAACACCATAACGAAAATATCTATCCATTTCCGAATGCCGGATACGGCCCATCTCCCTATAAACAACCCTACTCTGGACCACGAACCTCTCGGGGTTTTCACGAGGACCACCTAAACAAAAAAAGGGGTCCAGAAATAAGAGAGGGTCCAGAGGAGGGAGGAGGGTTCAGAAACGAAAAGAGGCAAAGGACCTAGTGTGCCAAGGGGTGTTTAACCTCAGCGACACGATCCTTACTAATGAAGAAAAGACCATTCTAAATAAAGGTCTTAAGTTTGCCCCTCCACGTAAATTGAACAAGTTCGATACTTTTATCGACGTTCAAAAATTTATTAGGAAGATACATGTTCAGAGATACATTATTTCTAACCCTTCTAGGAATTTGGCCAGAGCGGCAACGTCTGGTACTGTCCATTCGGGCTTATCCAATCCCTCTTTGTTTAGCCCTCCAACGCAGCTTCCACCTGCCATTAATTTGTTCAAGGAACTTGTGTTGAAGGACCTTAACAAGGTCCCTTTGAAACGTAAATTTTATAATCCTTTACCCTCAGCAGGCCTCACTACCTTATGTGACAATAAAAATCTAGTCATCCGCCCCGCCGATAAGGGCGGAGGCATAGTTCTGTTGAACAAAACAGATTACGTCCAAGAAATGAACCGTATTCTGGGCGATCATGAAACATACGTTGAACTTCCCAGCAATCCTATACGTAAATATAAAAAAGAGTTACAAGCTTTGGTTTCTAAAGGTTATGATTCCTACATTTTAAACAAAAAGGAGAGATCCTTCTTAGTTCCATTGGCCCCACGTACACCCGTTATGTACTATCTGCCTAAAGTACATAAAGACCCCCTACATCCTCCTGGCCGACCAATAATAAGCGGCATCGATTCTGTTACCTCAAAAATTGGGAGGTACATTGATTACTTCCTTCAACCTTCAGTTGTCAAAATGCCATCCTATTTAAAGGATACCAAGGACGTGATCAATTTACTTTCCAGGGTTTCCCACTCCGGTGACCTAATTATGGCAACTGCGGATGTGGCCTCTCTCTACACTTGCATCCCACAGGATAGAGGGATAGAGGCAGTTAAGTGTTTTCTCGATAGAGACGTCTCCCTCGCCTCACCCCAGGTGGACTACATCATCGAGCTTATTGAGTTTGCAACTCAACATAATTATTTTTGGTTCGATGGGAGATTCTACCTCCAACATAGGGGTGTCGCGATGGGAGCGAAGTTTGCTCCCAGCCTGGCCAACTTATTTATGGCCAAGTGGGAGGAGGATGTCGTCTATGCCATGCAATGCCCACACCTCTTGCTGTGGGCGCGGTACATAGACGACGTCCTCCTCCTATGGACTGGGAGTCAGGATGATTTGGCCACCTTCTTCACGAATCTTAATGCCAACGACAGGAATATTGCTTTATCTTTTGAAACAAGTGCTACTTCCGTCCATTTTTTAGACTTGGTCATAGACAGAAGGGATGGCCAGTTTGTGTTTAGCACATACTTTAAGCCCACTGATCGGAATGGTTATATACCTACCGACAGTTGTCATCATGCCCCCTGGATTAGATCAGTCCCTAAGAGTCAGTTCCTGCGATTGCGGAGGAACTGTAGTGACCCCAATACCTTCAGGACTCAGGCAGCGTCTTTGAAGAGTAGATTCTTAGAAAAGGGGTATAAACTTTCAGACCTAGATAGGGAAATTGATGGCGCCGGTTTAGTCGATCGCCAATCCCTTTTAGAAGATAAACCCAAGCAAGTCAATGAGGACTTCAAATGGTCTTTCATGACATCCTTCTCCATCCAACACAAATATATCAGAAGGATTTTTGAACATCATTGGGATGTTTTGAAAACTGATAAGATTTTAGGCCCCAGATTGCCCGACATCCCTAAGCTAGTTTTCAGAGGAGTTCCATCCCTCCGCAATAAGTTGGCACCTAATGTGGTCAACCCTCCAGCCAAACCCTCTTTTTTTCACAATCTGATTGGTTTCTATCCTTGCAAAAAATGCTTAGTTTGTCAGTTTAATATTAGCGGGAGACGTACTAGTTATACTTTTTCTTCCAGGGTAAACGGTCGTATCCACAAAATTAAACAGTTTTGTACATGTGCCACGACAGGGGTAGTCTACCTTTTGACTTGCCCCTGTGGCAAACAGTACGTGGGACGGACGATCAGGTCCTTTACCACGCGTGTTTCCGAACATATCAATTTAATTAAGGCAGGTAGTACGAAACACACTGTGCCCCGTCACTATAGGGAGTTTCACGATCGTAACCCCAAGGGTACACAGTTCCTTATTATTGATAAATATGTGGCCCCTTGGCGGGGGGGGTCAACACTTAGGGGGCTCTCCAGGTTGGAGACTTATTGGATTTATGAGTTGGGTTCCCACTTTCCGCAAGGGATAAACGTGGAGTGGGACATCAATTCATTTATTAATCAGGCATAACCATCATCTTTGTGACTCTTTTTTTCTTTCGTTTTTTTCTTTCGTTTTTAGTCTTATTTATCAACCTTGTATTAGTAGTTATTACTTCTCGTAATTTTCTTTATTATTATTTATAGGTATTTGGTACTGTCATTTTAATACCAATTTTTCATTTATTCTGATTTAGTTCCCTTATGATTTTGTTACTTTTCATACAGGTTTTTATTGCTGTTTGTAAATGTATTGTTTAAGCCATGTGGGATGTCCTTCATTGGTAGTGTCACTCTCTTACTAACCAGCCCCTATTCGGGCATTCGTTCAACATATTTGTTGATTTTATATAGGTTTCACTATTTTCCCTTTACTACCTTTGCTGACATTGTCATTCACTATCAGAGCGCTGGGATTTATTTCCGGTTCTCTCCGTCCAACCATGACTCTCTACACAGGAAGTTCACATGTTGCTGTGAATGAGAAGCTTGGTTTTGGTTTTGGCAGTGTGAACAGAGACGTGGGCGGACTCTGGGTGCGGCCACACTCTCGATAAGAACCACCAAGTCAATTCCAGTGGGCGGAGTATAGTATTCCAATCTGCAGGATTCATAGTTCATAACGAGGCTTGGTGCGGCGGCGGATTTCCTTTTTGCGATTTCCGCTACTGCGCTTGTCCTGCGCACTGTGGACTTTGGGTGTGGTTATCCTCTTAACGATATTCATTAAGTTATCACCAGAGGGCGGAGTATGGTTCCTCAACCAGTAGGATCCATCACTCAAAACGAGGCTTGGTGTGGCGGCGGACTTCCTCTTCATGACTTCCGCTCCTGCCATTAGAGGGGGCGGAGCGACTAGACGCTCCGTCCTATCTTATCTGGTTGTGCTGGGAACGAGGCTTGGATCTCGACCATAAACACTTCCGGATCGCCCGGCCACAATTTTAGTATTCTCCCAAATTTCAAGTCCACTTTCATTTGTGATCTTGATGTTGTGACTAAAGATATACATACCGTGATTATTGTCTTAAATATTAGGTCTATACACATATATTTGTTAACCGGAAGTGACATCATTTGGTCACTTCCTGGGTTGTGACACTCCCAGTGGGGGTCATTTCTACTTTAAATTGCGGTGAATTAGGGGGGTCCACACCCCAGATGAAGGCCGATTGAGCCGAAACATGTTGGGTGGACTTCCTATGATCACCGCATTCGATACCATTTAAGCTGTTTATGATCGTATACCATGTGAGTGCCTTTCTTTTATATGTTTTAATAAATGCATGCCTTTTAAAACGATATCACGCCATGTGAGTCTTCTTTCTCTCATGGTTCCAAATATACATCCGGATGGTCTGCTGATACCTCTGGACGGTCGAAGTTGCCTACAGATCTTCCTTCCCTATTGAAGTTTTGGATACCTGATGTTTTTACCCTGCTAGCCCTGGTGGCTAAATAAGCTTTCTGTGACTTACAAGACGTATGTCTTTGTAAGTCCTCTATGTCCGGTAAGCCTCCTCAGATGTTATGGTGGTGGTTCTGACACATACACAGACGTCACATTGGATTTGGTGTTCCTTTGGTTTCACCCACCAGTAACACCCTGTTGTTGCCTTTATCAACTCACCCTCAGAGACTGTTGGTGGTGGCTTCTTTTTGATTTCCATCAAGGACACACCCTATTTACATGGACTTTATTTAAGTGATTCATCTTGTGTTTTGTTTTCACTTGTTTCACAGGTGTATCCTATTATGTTTTAATATGATTTTGTATTTGTGCAATCATATTTCTTTTTAATTCACCAATAATTTTTTGTCTGCTTTTTGGCCATTGCTAGATGGCTTGATTCTAACGTCTCACCTTGATCTACTCATACACCTAGCGCTACACTATATATTTACTTGCTGAATTTTCTACTTCTTTTGTCTTAGAGGTGTGTTAGCTGCTTATTGTACTTTTTATATATTTTTTAGCATCTTTTTAGCAGCGCTGTATTTATCCTTTATCTGTTTTTATTATTGTTTAGACACCTAATATAGCTGCAGCTCATATTCATTTAAATATGGATATATTTGATTATCGTGCATCCAGAGTTGTAAATACCGAGGGTGTTTTTATAGCCACTTCCAATGACACTGAGATTGGTGGATTATTTTTGAGGCTAAAAAATGTTATGACCTCTGAACTCCACCTCCAGTGGGATCTTGTCTTCCTAGAACAATATGTGGCAGAAGGCATGATCCCACGAAGTCTCAGATGGGATATCCACCCTCAACAGGGTGAATCTGAACTCGATACTTGGTTTAAGTATTTTAATGACGCTGGTATTAAGTTCCTTGATTTCCTGATCTCAAGGAAGCGCACTCGGCTTTCCGTCTTGGATCGAGAAATCAAGGAGCTTAAAGACAAATTACTCTCGTTTAAAAATTCAGTGGAATACAACACTTTGTCATCCAATCTGCAAGCCCATCTTGTAAAGGAGGACAAAGACCAAAGAGTTAAAAAACATAAAAAGTATTCCCGAGATACTGGCGATTATAAGGCGGGTAAGGTGTTCGGCTGGCAGAAATCAATTACAATACCCACTCCAGAGGTTGTAATGGAAACTAACTCCTCGAGTGATACTATAGTGGTTCCCCCCAGGGAGCCCGCTGTCCGCCCAAAACCTCCTGCTAACAGGGAACAGGCTTATGATGCGGGCCCCTCTTCACGTAGGAGCCGGCAGCCTAGCACACATTCCCCTAGAAATTGGGTAAATATTTTTTGGTAATTAATAAAGCTGGTATTGTATTTGACCCTAGTGTTCTCTGTTGACCTTCTTTAGAGAAACAATCTGTTTCTCCCCCCTCTTTTTGTGCTACATGTTTAAAAGGCCAACTTGAACTGCATCCAGACTTTTCTGTCTGCATGATAGGTCTATACCTACCCGCGGAAACTAGCCATTATTGCTAAATTATTACGGGTTGATCCGGGCTAAAATCCTTGTTTTTTTGTCTGGTATTTTTTGGGGCGTCTTTTGCCCTTTCTTAGCCCTGCGGATCCCACCATCATTGTAATTATACCAGTGATTTAGCACAGTGACAGACGTTTATACAACTCGAATCGTATACATAATTACATATATGGCTTATATGATTGATCGAGATTTAGATGATGAGATTGATACAGCCTTTTCTATTGATGGAAAGAGTGATGATACAGAGCTAGAATCAACACGCAAACTTTTTAAAAACCATAAGAAGCTTATGATTAAATTCCTGAACCGTAAATGGGATATTGCCTCTTTAAAATCGCATATCTCTCACAATATTGTCCCTAGAGGACTACGGGAGAGAATAATTCCTGCTGAACACCTCCATACCCCGAGATTCTTGGAAGTGTGGAAAGAGGAATGTCTGAATAGAGGCCTAACATTAATGAAAATTATTGTGTCTGAAGAAGAAATACAACTTCAGGAGATCAAAGAAGAATTAGAGATTAGTGCAAAGGCCCTTGAATCCCACAAAGATGAACCTGACTTTGCTAAAAATAATGAGTTCATCAAAAAAGAAATAGAAAGAATACAAAAAAACCTTAAACACACCAAACAGGAAAAATTTAGACAAAATATTACTGATTGGGAAGAGGGAGACATCTTTAATCCCACCCTGCCAAATAGAAGTAGATCTTCCTCAAGAAACTCTAGACGCTCTCAACGCACTAGTAGGAATAGAACTGGTTCTTCCTCAGATAGTGACCCAGATAAAGAAAGTTCTAAAAAATCTGTCACTTTTTTAGAGGAACTCCAGGGCAACATAATAGTGGACTGCCCAAAACAATCAGCGGAAAAGAGTCACCCCAGGGGAATAGGAAGAGGAAACACAGAAGGAAGAGGCGGGGACCGAAACACAGCTCAGAATCGACGCAGTGGGAGATTAAGGAGTCAGAAAAGACATTAAATAATACCTTTAACTCTACCTCTACGGATATGAGTATAATTAATCTATCTGACTTCCAACTGGATGCTAATCACATTGCACTTCTCCAAAAGGGATTATCTTTTTCCCCCACTGCGCCCATGAACGAATTTGAAGTGTTCAAGGATATTAATTTATTCCTTAGAAAAGTCCTTTTCAAACTTTGGCACCAAAAAGACCCTGAAAATGTATCCACCCCAGAACCCAATCTAGATAAAGAGGAAAGAGAGGCCATTCATAATTTAATATCACTCTTGGAAGAAAATGCCAATAGTGATTCCGAGACAGAAACTAGTCATCCAATTAGAAGGAAATCTAGTTTGAGAATCAAGTCAACTAAAATGCCAACTTTATCCAAGCACAAATGGCTTCAATTATTCCTTGATCAAGTCAAATTCGATCTTGAAAAGATTAACTGGGAATGGCTGGGATCCAATAATCTAAATGGCCCTGAACGAAAAGCACTACGGGAACTACAGGAAGCCCCCAATTTGGTGATCAAAAGAAGTGACAAGGGCGGCAATGTGGTCCTACTCAGCGAGAAAATCTATGAGGATGAAGTATTGAGATTGCTGAGTGATAACTCGACCTACAAAAAACTGTCTGGGACCCCTTTTCCCGCCCTTGTTGACACATTGAACACCAAACTGAAACTAGCTATGGAAACAGGCCTACTGACCAATAAGGAATATTTATACCTTAAAGTAGACAATATAACAATCCCCACATTTTATATCATTCCCAAACTGCACAAGTCCCTATCCAATCCCCCAGGGAGACCCATTGTCTCAGCCATCAAGGGTCCCCTTGAAAGAGTAGGTAGATTTGTGGACTCGATGATCAAAGATATGATAACTGAATTACCCTCTTTTGTCCGTGACAGTAGAGATATACTTCTAAAACTGTCCAATTTTATTCTACCTCCAAATGCCTTACTGGTGGGGATAGATGTGGAAAGTCTATACACGTCGATTCCCCACCAGTGGGGCATTCAAGCCACCAAAACTTTTTTGGACACTCATCATCCATTACTTGGAGCCCACAATGAATTCATTATAGAACTATTGGAGTTTATGTTAGGCAACAATTACTTTCAGTTTCTTGGGAAGTATTACCAACAAATCAGAGGCACTAGTATGGGTGCCCCTTGGGCCCCTTCCTATGCCTGTCTCCACTTGGGACTTTGGGAGGAGGAGGTCGTGTACAAGTCCTCGATGTACCTTGACCACTGTGTGCTGTGGTTAAGGTACATTGACGACGTACTCGTAATATGGGATGGCTCAGTAGAACAACTTTTGGAATTCTTATCCTTACTAAACAACAATGAAAGGAACATTCATTTAACCTATTCCTATTCTGCTGATACCCTCTCATTTCTTGACCTACAAATTACTAGATGTGGAAATAAAATAGAAACAAGTACTTTCAGAAAAGAAACAGCAGCTAATACCCTCCTCTTAGCCCAAAGTCATCACCCAAAGTCGCTAATTAGGGGAATACCCACTGGACAATTCTTAAGGATTAGGCGAAACTGCTCGGAGGAGGATCAATTTCTAATTGAAGCACATGAAATGTATAAAAGATTTAGGAAAAGAGGGTACTCACGTAATTCTCTCAAAAAGGCTAAAAATAATGCACTTAAAACCAAACGCGAAGACCTCTTAACCACATTGAAGAACTCCCAGGAAACAGACCAATCACATTGTGACTTTCCTAGAATCATCACCAGGTTTGGCTCGCAATGGACCCAAGTCCAGGAGATCCTAAACAAACACTGGCATATCTTAAAATCGGCACCCCTTATTGCTAATTTAATCAGCCCCCGACCATTACTTACGGCCAAAAGGGCACGCAATCTGGGAGACGCTTTGGTTCATTCAGAATATACCAGAACGATTAGTGAAAACTGGCTTACTGAGAGAAAACCCCCTCCAGGCATGCATGCATGTGGACACTGTAACATATGCAAATATGTGCATCACACTGATGTGTTCGCTGACCCAAGGGGTGGCAAAGATTACCGAATAAAACAATTTATTAACTGTTCAACGACACGTGTCATATATATGCTCACGTGTCCCTGTAATAAAAATTATATAGGGAAAACCAAACGTCAGCTCCGGATCAGGATCAGCGAACACATCAGTGGCATCAGGAATAAAACCAAGAATAAAGATGATGACAGACCTATTCCAGTACACTTTGCTAAATTTCATGACAGTAATCCAGCAGGCCTCATAGTTAAAGGGATCTATGTGCTCAACCTGCCCCCTAGAAGGGGTGATTTTGACACCATACTTCTACAAAAGGAGAAAATGTGGACGTACTACTTAGACGCTTTGGCCCCTAGGGGGTTAAACACTGAATGCAGTCTACAACCCTTCCTAGAAACATAAATAAGACTTCTTATTGGTGGACATAAAATTTCTATTTTAAACATTACCTCTGATAATTCACTCTTTCCATGGCTGATTCCTTTAAAATTGATTAAAATATATTTTTTTTTCCTTTTATTTTTCTTTATATATCTTCTCTGTCTTCATCTCGTAAACATTTAATTCCACTATCCTAATCATGTAATTAGAATGTATGCTTTGCTTGCTGAATGATTTACACTGAGGGGCCAAGGTTGACATCTAGTGGATACAGGTAGCACCTGCACTTTCTATTGCCTATTTAAACTCACCACACCTGACCCCTCCCAGCTCTGAGGAAACCAGCGTTCATTGGCTGGTGAAACGCGTCAGCCGTGTGACGTCAGCACGTCCCTGGGAGCCGCGCGCAATCTGATCTGACTCATCTCCACACGGACCCAACAGCTGATCCAACAGCTGATGCTGGCTTTCCCCCACAGTCACGTATCACATGGCGGCATTGGCGCTTCAGCGGTTCTATGGTGAGAAGCAGTGAGAGACGACCCCTTGCCGATCTACACCCTAGATGAACCACACAGAGGCATCTGTCCACAGGGAGACTTCAACACTCAGGACTATCATAGTCTGACGACGGACATAGTGCGATCAGTGAGATTCCTTCACTTTACCTAGCACTTGCAACAAAACGTATGTCGGTTTTTCTATGTTTCCATTAATGTTGTCTCTAAGGACATCTACTCTGCTGCCTTTGTAGATATCTGTACAATCAGTTCTACTGCAACCTGGAAAGCGTTTACTATTTATCCATCAGCTGTGGTCTATGCAATCATTGAATACAATGATCCCTTGAGAGATCGCTCCATCTATGGTCCAAGTTTATGATTGTTTGATTTGTCAGATCATCCACCCACTCACATTACCTCCATACTAGTGACATAGGACTGTTCCTGCCCAATTGGACACTCAATACTAGGAATTAATTCCGGCAATTGCTACCTAATGTGCATGACTATCCTGAAAATACTTTACATCCAGTGTGTATGATGAGAATGTGTGGGTGCATGGCCGCGGCTCCCTTTTGATTTTATATCCCTTGTGACAACGTTGTCCAATTTTAACATGTTTGTTATAACCGTCTGTCCATACTGTCTCTAACTTCACTTTTGTTACTATAATTGGGTAAATATTTTTTGGTAATTAATAAAGCTGGTATTGTATTTGACCCTAGTGTTCTCTGTTGACCTTCTTTAGAGAAACAATCTGTTTCTCCCCCCTCTTTTTGTGCTACATGTTTAAAAGGCCAACTTGAACTGCATCCAGACTTTTCTGTCTGCATGATAGGTCTATACCTACCCGCGGAAACTAGCCATTATTGCTAAATTATTACGGGTTGATCCGGGCTAAAATCCTTGTTTTTTTTTTTCACCCTCAGAGACTGTTGGTGGTGGCTTCTTTTTGATTTCCATCAAGGACACACCCTATTTACATGGACTTTATTTAAGTGATTCATCTTGTGTTTTGTTTTCACTTGTTTCACAGGTGTATCCTATTATGTTTTAACCGGTTCAATACAGGGCAATTTCACCCCCTTCCTTCCCAGGCCAAATTTTAGTTTTCAGCGCTGTCGCACTTTAAATGTCAATTGCGCGGTCGTGCGACGTTGTACCCAAAAAAAATTGACGTCCTTTTTTCACCACAAATAGAGCTTTCTTTTGGTGGTATTTGATCGCCTCTGCGGTTTTTATTTTTTGCGCTATAAACAAAAGAAGAGCGACAATTTTGAAAAAAACACAATATTTTTTACTTTTTGCTATAATAAATATCCCAATTTTTTTTAAAAAAACAAATTTTTTCCTCAGTTTCGGCCGATACGTATTCTTCTACATATTTTTGGTAAAAAAAAATCGCAATAAGCGTATATTGATTGGTTTGCGCAAAAGTTATAGCGTCTACAAAATAGGGGATAGATTTATGGCATTTAAAAAAAAAAAAATTTATTTTAATTTTTTAGCGGTGATCGCGATTTTTTTTTGTGACTGCGACATTATGGCGGACACATCGGACACTTTTGACACATTTTTGGGGCCGTTCACATTTATACAGCGATCAATGCTATACAATTGCATTGATTACTGTGTAAATGTGACAGGCAGTGAAGGGGTTAACCACTAGGGGGCGGGGAGGGGTTAATATGTTTCCTAGGGAGTGATTACTAACTGAAGGGGGAGGGGACGCTCAAGGGGAGGAGACCGATCAGTGTTCCTCCATTCTGGGAACACAGATCGCTCTCCTCAGAGCTGACAGGCTGTGGATCTGTGTGTTTACACACACAGATCCACATGCCGGCCCGGTTAACGGGCAATCGCGGGTGCCCGGCGGACATCGCGGCCGCCGGGCACACGCACCGGGTCCCGAGGAACGCGGCGGGCGCGCGCGCGCGCTCCCGGCGGCGCGCGCGCGCGCTCCCGGCGGCGCGCGCGCGCCCCCTAGGCGGCCAGGAATCCCAGGACGTCATATGACGCCCACCCAGGATGGGAGATCCCATCTGTGGACGTCATATGACTATGGGCGGGTAGGAAAGTGGTTAATATGATTTTGTATTTGTGCAATCATATTTCTTTTTAATTCACCAATAATTTTTTGTCTGCTTTTTGGCCATTGCTAGATGGCTTGATTCTAACGTCTCACCTTGATCTACTCATACACCTAGCGCTACACTATATATTTACTTGCTGAATTTTCTACTTCTTTTGTCTTAGAGGTGTGTTAGCTGCTTATTGTACTTTTTATATATTTTTTAGCATCTTTTTAGCAGCGCTGTATTTATCCTTTATCTGTTTCTATGACATAATAAAACAGTTTATTGATATTAATTATTTATTTTTACTTTGTATTCCAAAGGAAATGTTCTTTTTTTACTTTGAGCATGTGACCAGCAGCGGAGGACTAGAAGCTCCACCTGCTTATGTTTCCCTGCAGACAGCCTGGGAAAGAGCTGGGTCATGTGCCAGCTGTATATCAATTGGGAAAAAGGTACTTAGATGTTTGTTTTTTTGGGTAAAATAATTATAATCCATATACAGAAATAGAATGGGACAATGTAAATTAAAAAGTGTGTGTTTAGTATCACTTCTTTAAGATTATGTGAATACTTGAATGTCCTTAGCCTAACTACAAGTTGACTTTAAGGCTATGTTTCCACTTTTGCGTCCCCAAAGTCACGTGATTTTCCCGCAATTTTTATACCGTGATTTTACCGTGATTTTTTGCCGCGACTTGAAGCAATGCCTGTGTATTCTTGAGGTCTATGGACCTCAAGTCGCATCAAAGTGGGACCAAAGTAGTGCAGGGACTACTTTGAAGTCGCTGTGTCTTGAAGTTGCACAGATATGAATGGTACTCATTGGAAATCATGGGGTACGACTTGTCATGCGACTTTTCAGTCCCAAATCGCATGAAAAGTTGCACTAGTGGAAACCTAGCCTCAGCCTTGCAAATAGCTGCACAGCAAGATAAAGGTACTAATTTATAATGGAAAGCAGATATCAATATCCACTCTCTGTTATACTCAGCAGTACTAGTACACATCATGGCATACCTAGTCATAAAAATCAGGCCACAGTATGCAGTCTCCTCCCTCCCACCAAGCACAATATCTGTGCTTGGTTCCTGGCTCCGCACCTCTGTTGCAGCCATTACGAGGTGTTCTAATTTTTTTTTTTTTATATTTATTTTATTCTAGAATTACAAAACAATGTGTTGGAACATGCCAATATGGGAAGGAGCACTTAATCCTCCCACGCGGATAAGAGTTAAAAATGGCCATAGACGTACATATAGATTCCTCCATCAATGCTACACATCAGGAATGAACTAATATCTTGCTTGGATTATTGTATTTTGAAACCTGGCTAGCTGTTAAAGTACCCAAGCAGTGTCTGATAAGATGCAGGTGTTCCATCAAAATCGGCAACCCATCAGATTAGGTAACGGAAGTGACATTCCGTCAGTTGTGCTTCCGTCCACCGCTACCAGGTTTGTTAATCTGACAGAACACCTGCAGTTAGAAGAAGGCAGCAGCAGACATCTTACTACACCCAGCTACGTCTTGAATTTCAGATAAATTTTAGCAATAAAGTCAGCGTATATAAATAAATATAGTGTGTTGACATGTGTGATGCTGTTTTGATGTTACAGTTTCAAGCTGGACACCAGCAGTAGGTAGGTGGCGGAGGCCATGTTGGTACACCCCGCACCACTCAGCGCTAACCCTTTAGGCTTTCAAATTAAACAGCATCACACATGTCAATATACTATATTTATTTATATACACTCACTTTATTGCTAATTCAAGACGTAGCTGGGTATAGTAAGATGTCCACTGCCTTCTTCTGACTGCAGGTGTTCTATCATATTAGCAAACCTGGTAGAGGTGGAAACGCATGCGCAGTTGACAGAACATCACTTCCATTACCTAATCTGACGGGTCGCCGATTCTGATGGAACACAGGCATTGTTCAGCTTACAAATTTCTGCCCAGCCCTGATTTTTCAGTCAAGCAGAGGTGGGTCATCAATGTCACTCACTGAACAGATTTCAGCCAGTTCCTAATGAACTGTGTATGACCAGTGTATTGGCCCATACACACGATCTGAAAATCAGATGAAAAATACCGACTTCCACGCGATCCTCCGATATTCAGATCGTTAGTTCAGAGCTTTCAAGAATCGATCTAGACAGTTTATCCGATATTATTTGATCGGACATGCACAAAAAAAATTCTCATCCAAAAACACAATACAAATACACTACAACACATGACATCCCTTCCAATGTTTTATTCTGTCATACGAGAATTTTCAGAACTTTAGTAAACTCTTCAGGTTTGCTATACGACTAGCATGCAAAAAAAAAAAAAGACGGGGTATAAAGATTATAGCTGGGAGATCTCATTGATAGAATATCCGGGACATCCAGGAGCTGATTCTGCTCACCAGGCTCCACTAATAACTAATACACTACATTTGTGTGGACTGCTGTTTTAAAGGAGAAGTATGACTAAAGCTCCTTTGGGCATATTTCTTCTGTGGGTCACAGGAGTGCACTTAGTTCTGCACCCCTGTAACCCAGATTCAACCGACAGCAAATAAAAGAGTTTGTAACCCTAAATTATGCTTTGCTGGTAGCCCCCCTATTTTAAGTTGTCATCCTGCACTGTATAAGTGTTTTTTTAGAAACAAAGCCTCTAAATACATTTTTGTGAAGTATCTTCAGGCTGGTCACATGACTCCCGGCCACTCTGATATTCAGATCCAGGGCTACAGCAGAAGGAGCCAAGCTCTCCCTCTGACGTCAGTGTCAGGTCACCTGGGACCAGGTGACAAATGCACTCTGTAGGAGTCGGAAGTGCACCGCTAAGGTAGTGGACCCTAGGACTGACTGCTGCGGATTGAGCCCTGCAAGGTTCAGGAAGCAGGTCTACAGGATAACTAACATGGATCCCAGTGGGAGCTAGAGCATAGATTTCCCAGGGCACGGAGTCTAAGAGCCAGCGGGTGTTCACCAGAGCCTCTAGTGGTGAGGATGGACTGCGCTGCAGTCTGGCTCCAGGTCGCGGCCCCCAGGATCTCACAGCTCACGCTCACCATAGACTACAGGAGAAGAGGAAGGAGGCAGCAGGCTGGAACAACAAGGAAAGTAAGGGACAAGCCAAGGTCAGGGCCACAAGCAGACAAGGACAACAGAATTCACGCCAAGGTTCAGGGTCACAGGCAAACAGTGATTTGGCGTCGGGGACACGCCAAAGGTCAGGTTCACGAGCAGACAGGAATAGTTAAGAACAGGCCAAAGTCGGTAACTGGAATCAGACGTAGGAAACACAGCAAGTACACACGAAGGCTAACACACAATGGTTGATCAGCCCTGCTGGCTTGCAGTGCAAAGGTTAATATAGGGTTCCCTGATAGGGCCTGGGGTGGGGCCATGCTTAGAGGAGAGGTTATAAAACCAGTCAGGTGAGAGGCAGCTGGTCTTTAGAGATTAACACATGGAGACAGGTATGCTGACAGAAAACTCTATTGCATAACCATGACAGTACCCCCCCTCTTATGAGGCCTCCCCCTCCCCCGCCTGGGCCCTGGCTTAAAGGGAAACTCCAGATGAAACCTCCTCAACAGACGAGGCGCAAAGATCTCAGATGCAGTGATCTAAGACCTCTCCTCAGGACCAAATCCTTCCCAATGTATGAGGTACTGAAGAATGCCTCTACGGCGCCAGGAATCGAGAACTTGACTAACCTCGTACTTAAGATTATCCTCAGAGACCGAAACCGAGGTAGGGAGAGGACGAGAGGACTTATTGAGGGCTAAAGGCTTCTTAGGAATGGGTAAAGGCATAAGAAGACCATCAGGAGTCTGAGCAGGGTCCCCCAGACCCTTAAAGGTGAGTTTGACATCCAACACAGGATCATCGGACTAGGCACAAGTCAGTGGATCCCTGAGACCAGGTTGGTTAGAAAGTGATGTGTCACAGAAGTCAAGCTGGATAGCTTCACTGGGCATAGGCTGAACTGGTGCAGAGGCCGACTGAACAGCATTGCCAGGTGCAGCGACCACCAGAATCGCATCACAGGGCGTAGCGACTGAGGAACTGGTAGACGAGTCAGCCTGGGTGTGCGTCCAAGGGGGTCCAGGAACAGACAAAGGTAAATGACCATGCAAACTGGAGTGAATGATCGGCTCAAGTTCACAGGTGGGCTCCTCATCCAGAGTGCCACATGACCCAGAGAGTGCCTCAGCCCGACTATTGCAGGAGACATTCCAGAAATCGCTATATGCAGCGGGAAGAGCAGAAGATACTGGGATGGTGGCAACAGGAAGTTTCTCTTTTGGGGTAACCTTGAGTAGGCAGGAAGAGTAACAGGAGGAACCCCAAGCCAGGATCCGTCCAGCAATCCAGTCAATGTGTGGAGAATGGAACCGTAACCAAGGAAGACCTAATATGATAGGAGATGAAGCTTTAGGTAAGACAAGGAAGGATATCCACTCCTGGTGGAGTGTCCCTACCGACATCTTAACAGGGAGGGTCTGGAAGCAGATAGGACCCCTGGGAGAACAGTGCCATCAATCACCAATACCACCAATGGCGTTGAAAGGGGCAAAAGGGTAAGTCTCATGGAAGATGCAGTTTCCCAATCCATGAAATTGCCAGCGGCTCTGGAATCCAGATGTGCCGAGACCGAACGAGGGGAAGCGCCGACATGAAGGAACACAGAAAGAAGAAGACGAGAAGGTGAAGGTGATACTTCAGGGTTTAATACTCCACCTTCCAGATGTATTAGCCCCGATCGTTTTTCCAGGCGAAGAGAACAAGTGTCACAAAAATGACCTTTGGCCCCACAATAGAGGCATCGGCCCAGGGTTCTGTGCCTAGCGCGTTCTTCAGGAGACAACTTGGTCCAGCCCAGCTGCATAGGTTCCTCAGCGGGCACTGGGTGCTCCTCGGATCGAAGAGAAGGGACTGGGAGCTCAAGCTGCCTAAGGAACGGGGAGTGCTGGCGTCTTTTTTTTCCAGGGCCCTCTCCTGAAAGCGAATATCGATCTGGTTACACAAGGTGATGACACCGTCCAGATCAGCAGGAAGGGATCTTCCTGCCAATTCATCCTTCACTCTATCAGAGAGGCCATGTAAAAAGGTTGTAACTAGGGCCTCATTATTCCAGCTCAATTCAGCTGTGAGGATACGGAACTGAAGAGCATACTGTCCCACAGAAGCGGACTCTTGATGCAGACGTAAAAAAGCGCCAGCCGCTGAGGAGACATGACCCGGTTCCTCGAAGATATTCCGAAAAAGTTTCAAGAAATCAGACAGGCTAGAAACCACTGGATCATTCAGTTCCCACAGAGGGGCAGCCCAAGCTAGCGCCTCGCCGGACAGGAGGGATATAATATAGGCTACTTTCGCCCGATCGGACAGGAAGTTTTGGGACTGAAGTTCAAAATGAATCGTGCACTGGCTAAGGAACCCCCTGCAAGCCTTGGAGTCCCCAGAGAAACGGGCCGGAGCTGGCAGTTGTAATGAATGTGTGGCTGCGACTGGTGCGATAGGTGCAGCAGCAGATAGCGGTTGAGGTTGTTGAACTGGGGGTCCTAATGAGGCCTGAACCTGTTCAAAATGGGATACCAAATCCTGAAGGAATCGCATCACTTGGGTCTGATGCAATTCCTGGGTCTCAAGTCTGCGAACTAAGCCCTGCAACCGATCATCTGCGGGTAGCAGCACATCAGCCGGGTCCATGGCTGATCAAACTGTCAGGTCACCTGGGACCAGGTGACAGATGCACTCTGTAGGAGTTGGAAGTGCACCGCTAAGGTAGTGGACCCTAGGACTGACTGCTGCGGATTGAGCCCTGCAAGGTTCAGGAAACAAGTCTACAGGATAACTAACATGGATCCCAGTGGGAGCTAGAGCATAGATTCCCCAGGGCGCAGAGTCTAAGAGCCAGTGGGTGGTCACCAGAGCCTCTAGTTGTGAGGATGGACTGCGCTGCAGTCTGGCTCCAGGTTGCAGCTGCCAGGATCTCACAGCTCACGCTCACCGTAGACTACAGGAGAAGAGGAAGGAGGCAGCAGGCTGGAACAACAAGGAAAGTAAGGGACAAGCCAAGGTCAGGGCCATAAGCAGACAAGAACAACAGAATTCACGCCAAGAATCAGGGTCACAGGCAAACAGGGATGGTCAGGGACACGCCAAAGGTCAGGTTCACGAGCAGACAGGAATAGTTAAGAACAGGCCAAAGTCGGTAACTGGAATCAGACGTAGGAAACACAGCAAGTACACACGAAGGCTAACACACAATGGTTGATCAGCCCTGCTGGCTTGCAGCACAGGTTAATATAGGGTTCAATGATAGGGCCTGGGGTGGGGCCATGCTTAGAGGAGAGGTTATAAAACCAGTCAGGTGAGAGGCAGCTGGTCTTTAGAGATGAACACACGGAGACAGGTAAGCTAAAGGAAAACTCTATTGCATAACCATGACAGTCAGGCAGGAGTCACATGACCACCAAGCTGGCTGCTCTGTCCCTCTTGCTGTAGCCCTGGATCGGAATAGCAGAGCGACCAGGAGTCATATGACCGGCCTGAAGATACAGCACAAAAAGGTATTTAGAGGGTAAATTTCTAACAAACACTTTATACAGTGCAGGGAGGGGGCGACATTTTTTTTTATATTGTAGTTTTTTACTAACAGTGGCGGGGGGGGGGGGCGCAACAGCGACACAGACTCCCGAGCTGACAGGCAGGGAGGGGAGGAGGGAGAGGATGGGGGAGAGCACAGAGGAGAAACAGCGGATAATAGAGGCCTGTAAACTGACCACGTTGTCAGCGCTCAGCAGCCATGATAAACCGTGGTCAGTTTACAGGGGAGAGGGCAGAAACTGTCAGGAACGTACAGGTTTTTTACAGTTTCCAGAGGGGCAGTGTGCACTGTAAAACAGTGTGCTGTTTAACCTGCTATAAGGAAACGGGATCTCTTTTTTTTTTTTCCTTTTAACAACAACAACCACTTTAAAGCCAAGCTGTTGGCTGATATCACAGAGCCAGTCCAGGCTCTGGAGGACTCCAGAGCCTGGACTGGGCTCTGTCAGGATCTTCCCAGATGCCTGAGCCAGACTCTCCTGTCCCCTTCACAGTCCAGCTCTCCAGTGAGCGCTGGAGAGGCAGAGCACAGAACAGTGACTGTCAGTCACCACTCTGTGCTCAAGGCAGATCCAAGAACCGAGCGATCAGCAGTCTTTTCAGTTCTTGGGCACAGACAGTGAGAGACAACAGCAGCATCAGAGCAATGCTGCAGCCATCTAGGCGAGTAAGAATGTTTGTTCTTTTGTAAACCCGTACTTCTCTTTTAAGAACACCTGAAATTATTTACATCTGCTGACAGTTATTATCTTGACTCATACTCACCTTTAATATTTAATCATTGTATCTGCTTAGAAAACATTTACTGTGTGTCAGATTGCAACCTTTACAGTAGCTGAGGTGAATAATAGAAGTTTAGACTTGTACAGTGGTTTATTGTTCTGCCTTAAGTACATTTACATGCTTGGCTTTTATCCATCACTTCTCTGCCGGAAAAGTCCTTCCTGACAGCTGTTCACCATTTTTCTATTCAGGGAAAACAACAATTATGTGTCTCACAAACTTTCCTAAATATTTGAGAACAGACTTTAATCATATGGTGAATATACGCCATAGTGAAAGTACCACTTTAAAAACAAAGGTATGATTATTATTATTTTATTAAGAATACATTTTAGGCTTTCTTCTCCCATGATGCTGCACTGTGTGAGCGATGCACACAAGTAATACAGAGAATTCAGATAAGACATTACAGTGAAGGGCACATACACATGAATAGCTAAAATATACACAAAAATAACAAGATGTCATAAGAGAGATATACTGCAGTGGGGAGAGAAAGAACAGGTAAGGAAAAAAATAAGCGATATAAGTTGGTAATAAGCTGTTTATGTCTTGCTAAACAATTGTAGCCAAGTCCCGGGCCTCTCCAGGCCTAATGGTGACCTCCAGAGTTAGGGACAGCTGACATCCTTTTGTGTAGAGTGAGTTACGAGGCATGGTGGGTGCAATGCAAGGTAGATTAATGGGCGCCAGACACTTTTCGAATGCAAAGAGATTTATTGTCCCTTAAACAGAACTGTGGGAGAGAGGGTTTAGGGCCAGGGCACCCTTTAGTAGTTGCAATGATAATTTAGCATACTCCCAGACTTCTATAGGTAGACAGCCATGCAGGGAAATGCATCCAGCAAGACACCACATCTGCATGAGTAGGACTGCTGTCTCCTATGGCAACAATCTTGAAACAGTTTCTAACAAAGGTTGTAACAAACTTGTACACTTCTTCTACATTTTCCTACTGTAGATCTTCACTCAACTGAGCTCCCAGTCTTTGACTAGACTTGCTGATCCACTGCCACTGGATCCCCTGAGCTCTTCCAATCTTCTCATTCAGTATCTTCCTCAAGCGTCACCCCCGCATCCCTGCTGGGTCCCTAGCTTGACACTTACAGATACTTCTCAAGCATCACCCCACTGGCCTGCTCAGTCCCTGGCTTGACACACAATACTGCTCTGCAAGCATCACCTTCACTGGCTGGGTCCCTGGCTTGACATATGCTGGAGTTTCCCAATTCTTCACCGTCCCCGGTTGGTAAAAATACTGCTCTGGTATTTGCTTCAGCTACTTACAGTGGTGGATGGTCCTTTAGTGGCGACAGCTACCCCTCAACCTCTGACCACGACAGGTTCTCCGGCCGACAGAACCGTCACTTCTGGTTGGATTCTTCTATATTCTTTCTATTGTAACTTTGTTTTTTTGGGTAATAATATGATGGTTTCATGCAATATTTAGCACACCTACTCTACTCAATCCTTACACATGGTCATGGTATACTTGCCTGCTTCTACCTTGCAAACCTTGTGGTTTCTTTTCTAGTCTCCTTGGGTACTGGTCTTATATCTATTTTTACTAGCACCATCTATATATGATGGTCACACATCTATTAATTTTACAGATACATTTTTGGAGACACTACTGTGCATCACTATCTAGTACCACATGGAGATACCTATTTATTTGGGGATAATTTTGTGCCCGATCTTCCTGCAGGTTTATTCAACCACAGCTACCGGGACTGACGATTTAGCAGCCCTCGTCTTGTAGTATGGCACATTGATTGAACTTTAGCCTTGTAAGTATTCAGGGATGAATACATATTTTTCCTTCTTGTCTCATCTCCTTCCCTTTCTTTGATGCCTAGGTCTAATACTAGACTATAATACTATTTATATCTCTTGCAGATATGTCATGCATCCACTTCTGAGGAAGTGGAATGTTTCCACGAAACGCGTCGAGCGCCTAGGATCCAGCCATGCCCATATTACATGGCATATTGTTATTTTAGAGTATGATATGCAACTTTTACTATTTCAATTGACCTTATGACATGAAGTATGAACATCTTATCTATTGGTCATGTAGTGTGCTACTATGCTATTTTTGCATATATATGAATTGCAATAGAATAATGCTGTGTGTGTTTAGCAGAAATTATTTTTTATCCATGTATGTAACATTTTCAATGTGCTATGATATTGTCTATGTCAATAAATATATATTCAGATATCTTTTACTCATTTGTCCATTACTGCCTTATTTAAAGTCCCATAATTTCTCTACTTATCATTAGTACAAGTAGTATACGTTTTGGCTGGTGGCCCTGAGTGGAGATTCTCTCCCTTTCAGAAATCAGTTAGAGCAGACCCTGCAGTCAGTGATGTAATGGTTGTGCGCATTGGGCCCATGAAAAGCTGTATGTGGCAACCATTTTGCTCATTTCATCCGAGACATTTTGTCTGAAGAAGAGGCATAGTCACAATGACCTTTTCCCCCTCCATTTTCCTTCAGTTTATACAGCCCACAAACTCTTAGATGCATGCCAGAGCCTCCTTATCAGATCAGGACAAAATGCAGACCTCCTCATGCCTATTAGCCAAATCCCCACTTCAGTCTAGAAACCCTAATAAAAATGTCTGACTTGCCTGCTCTAGTGACTGGAGTTTTAACAGATACCTGTCAGCTCTCTCCCCTATTGTAAATACCATAGCCATACACATTCTTGATATACTGGTTAGCAGCCAAAATTCTAAAACTCCAGTATATTTCATAACTCATGAAATAATAACAGCACAGCCAGAATATAGACATATTTACCTCCCTCAGTTAATTTGTAGCGCTTTGTGCCCAATCATCGTTACCTTACGAGTACCGGGAGCAGAACCGTCCCATTTCCTCTCTCAGGCAAACTGGGCATCCAAGACCTATCATATTTATTTCCATTTCTAAGCTAATTTCATGCTGGACGATAATATGCATGTTAGCAGACTGTAACTTGCAGGTATGCAGAGATTTTAATACTTCTAGAAAACTGTACCTGGAATACAGTCATAAACACAGTGACCACTCCCCATGGCCCCTCCTCGGCCGTTTAATTGGTCAGATGGTCTCTGTCAACACCCCTTTGATGCTAAAGAAAAGTGGACTGCCATCACATTGTTCATCCCTCGGGTACCATCAAACGAAGAAAGATCTGTCAAGTTATGAGAGCCAATATATCACCTTGCTCACTGACTTAAAGTCTGCTGGAAAAAAGAGCTTGCAAGCATTTTAATTTTGAATTCCTTTTTATTTCTTTGCATTATTGTCTGTTTGTTCCTTTGTAATACTTTTTTTTTCTATATTTTATTTGCACCATTTTTTTACCTTTTCATTACTAAACCATATTTAAAAATGTGTTAAAACTGTCTCTAATGCTCTAACGCAAAATCAAAAAATCCCTGTCTCTGGAAGAGCCCTACTGTAGTGTAATGGGACTGTAGGCCACACCCGCCCCCACCTATTCCCCAGATACAACCATATAAAACAAACACCCAAACCAGTTTATTTGGCAGAAATGGGCGCGGCACTTGATTGGTTTAACAACATATTTATATAACCAAATATAACTGAAACACTTTAATACTAATACCATAAATCACCTAATCTCTGCCAAGTTTTTGGAACTCGGGCAGCTTCACTGTATCAACACCGAATATGTCCCCACCAGCCGGACTTGAGCAACAAGCCCGGCCTACCCCACATACGCGGCCATCTCAATGCTGTTTTGCAGCCCCAGGTTAAAGAAATCAGCACCTACATGCGAAAGGTGGACCCCGTCCTGTCTATACAACCCCCGAAACCACCTTCCAGATCCACGTGCCGATACGCAAAACCCCCCAAGGACAGCATAAATTTAGCCATCCCCCGATTCACCCTCTTCCTCATTTTTTTTCCTTCACCCTGTGCAACGGAGACAACAGCCAACTCAATCGTGGCACTATCTCCGAAAACACAATGATTGTATCCGGGGAGGTTAAATGAAAACGGGACAAATCCCTCTTAATCGAGGACAATCCTAGCGTATGGGTGTTACCTAAATCATTCCCACCTAAATGCACTAACAGTATCGAGGGGAGTGGCCAAAACTGGCACAACTGTGATAATTGAAAATAAAGCTAGTGCCACTTCATGCCTCGCACACCTTTCCAATAAACAGTGAAGGGTTCCGGCTGTAACGACAGATTAGTCGAATACCCACGTTGAGCCACACGCTTCCGTGCCCAGTATATGTAGGAATGGCCCAGAATCCAAACAAAATGATGAAAACCTATAAAATCAAAAAGAGAGGTTAGGTCTGACATAACGTTTGAAACAATCGGACTTCCATCTACCCAAACCCATAATGACTGAAGCCGGGAGACCCTGAGCGGCTGCGTTAGATGCCGCCCCTATCCTAAAGGAACGAGAAGAAAACTTCAAATTGTCTAGCCCTAAATGTGCCACACATCGCTTTAGCACATAAGAAAACTGATACTTGGTGACCGGGGACAGATCTAAATGCAATAAAAAATGACCACCCTCCCCCCCGGACGGACCGCCACGAAACAGCTGATCACCACCACCGGCACAGCGAGCTATCCTCACCTGCTACCAAAGTAACCCATTCCCCGCGACCCAATTGGTCCCTTTTTGATTGACGCAGGAAAAGGTATACCCTCCCTTGCTCCACTAAAAGATGCTCAGCCCCGAGAACACCTCTTGGAACCCGGAAGCAATTCCGAGACCCGAAATGCCAATACAAATGCTGTTTGAAAAAGCAAGGCCTCATAACCTGTAAAGCATATTACCGATGTAGCCTCACAAATCCGCCTTAGTAATTAAACACTAATGGGCCTCCTCCCATCGGGGCAAAATGTCACTTCCTGTATCCCTTCAGTGCCTGCTTGACTGAGAAAAAACTGGAGCAAGGCGGGAGCCGCCAAAGTCGAAAGAAAAAGGATACCCCCACTAGCGTCTTTGCAATGTAGCTGTAGGAAAACTGCCGATCCATCAAGGTAACCAGAAATGCCAAAATAGCAGATTCAGATGGCACATCCCAAGCAAAACCGGCACTACCAGTAAACACCCACCTCCTCCAAGAGGTAGAATAATCTACCCATGTATGAGAAGCCACTGATTGTCTGATAACATCCCAAACCAGTGTTAGATCAACTCCCACAGGTAGTCTGGACACCGTGTGCCCTCTTCGTCCGCCTCCGGAAGCAACCGACGGAAACGCTGCATCTGGAAACGGGAGAGAGAGTCAGCCCCCACATTCAACTTCCCTGGTGTATATTGCGCCTTAATCCATATGTTAAACTTTAGGCATAAAAAAACCAAATGTCGCAGGATTTTAACCACAAATACCGAACCTGAAGAGAGACAGTTGACAGCGAAAAGGACCCCTTTATTGTCGGTCTCCACCAAAATCCGCTTATTGGCGAAGAACTGTCCCCACAGCGCGACAGCCACCAGTATTGGAAAAAGCTCGAGGAGCACAATATTCCTCGTCGCTTTCTTGTGGACCCAAGCCAACGGCCAGGCACCACAGCTCCAATGTGACCCCCAAATAGCCCCAAAACCTTTGGAACCAGCTGCATCCGTGAATAGGCGAAAATCTGGTGCAAAAATAAAGTCTGACTAAAAAAAGGACCTACCATTGAACTCTGCCAAAAAATCGGCCCATACCACCAGATCGTCCTTTAAAGCCTTCGTCAAACGGATGTGCGCAAACGGGGATTTCAAACCGGAAGTGGCGAGATCTAAACGTCGCAAAAAGATTCTTCCTAACGGCATGATTTTACATGCAAAAGCCAGAAGGCCCAGCAGTTACTGCATTTCCTTCAAAAGAACTTTCCGCCGCCTCAAAAAGAAAGCGATAAGGTTCCGCATCCTCGCAACCTTGGCCACAGGCAAACTAAACTCCATGGCCTCAGTGTCCATGTGAATTCCCAAAAATTCCATCTGCGTTGTAGGCAGACAAGTCTTTTCCCCTGCCAGGGGAACACCAAAATGTCCTGCAATTAATGTAAACAAATGCAACAAACGGGAACAGAGATCTGAATTTGTGGGGCCGACAAACAAAAAATCATCTAAATAATGCACCACCGCATCCTGTCCAGACTCGAAAAACATGACCCAATGTAGGAAAGTGGAAAAAGTCTCAAAATAAGTACAAGACAAGGAACACCCCATTGGGAGGCATTTGTCGAAAACATAAGCACCTTCAAAACAGAAACCCAATGAACTGAATGCTGCCGGGGCGATGGGCAAAAGCCGGAAGGCCGACTTGATGTCGGTTTTGCCAAAAGAGCCCCACAGCCATGTGCCTTCACCTTTACGATAGCTTCCTCAAAGGTGGCATAAACCACCGAACAGGAAGCACCATCAATGTCGTCATTCAACGAACCCCCCTTGAGGAAAGAGAGGTGCTGAATCAACCGGAAGGTGTTTGGCTCCTTTTTAGGCACCAACCCAATCGGTGAAATATGGAAATTGTGGAAAGGAGGCAAAGAAAAAGGCCCTGCCATTCGACCTTCTGCTATTTCCTTAAACACCTTCTCCCGTACTACCTCCGGAAAACGCTGCACAGATTTAAAATTCTCCACTACCGTAAAACCTGTGCCTGAAAAAAACGGAAGGGGAAAACCGCACGAAAAACCTTCAATTAATAAAAGTGCCTTCTCCCTGTTTGGGTACAGGTCCAACCAAGGGCGCATGCTTCCCAGCCTCACTGGCGTGCAGGCTTTTTGGAAAAATATCCCGCGGAGACTGCGGAGCCGTCTTCCGGAAACATTTTACCATCGGATGGGGCCCCGCAAAAACTGAGCATTCGTGCCTAAACTTGCATGTTGCATTAAACCGACAGGAACTCTCATTAAATGCAAAGCAACAACCCCTGCGGTACCCTGCGTTAACAGGGTTAGCCTGGCCCAACTTACCTATGGTCGGTCTCTGAGGAACAATCAAATTCAGCCATAGGCCCACATCCTTCATCCCCCACCTTAGTGACGGATGCACCGCCAGTTTCTGGCGAAAGGACTCGTCATAAAAATACCAGCCCAATCCGCCAAAACTTTTATAGGCCTCTAGCACATGATCCATATGCTGAAAAAGGCCTCCACTCAGCTCAGGCTGTTTTTCAACCAGTACACTGGAAAAAACAAAAAATGCCTGCAACCAATTATTAAACGATCGAGCAATAGGCCTGCGCCTATCCTTCTCCTGCCTGTCCTCCCCTTTCTTTTCCGTTTTAAAAATAAAATCCTTTGCCGGAAGAAGGGATAGCATATCTACAAAATCTCTAGCCCAAATGTTTTCCTTCACTGACCCCGGTAAATGATAAACTAAAGGGGACATCTCACATGGCAACACTTCCTTCATACTCACCTCAGGGACTGACAATCTCTTTGTCTCCCTAGGTGAGTGCAAATCAGGGCTGCGCACAGTGCTACCTAACAAACTGTGTGACACGGGAGCAGCGACGTTAGAAACAGGAGCATTAGCAGCATGAGAAGAACAGGAGGTAGAGCCCAGGAAGGATGCAGCAGCAGAAGCAGGTAAACCCACCGAAATAGGAATACCAGCAGAAGAAATTGCAGCAGAAATAGCAGACAGGTAAACCATTACATCAGGCAACACATTATGCATTAAAGACTCACCCTGCCCCATCGGGGCTGGCGCTGAAGCCGATACTGGACCTGGAACTAGAGTTGACACTGGAGCTGGTACTAGAGCTGGCACCGCACCTGGGACTGGCGCTGGTACTGTAACCAATACTGGACCTGGCACTAAAGCTGGTGCTGGCGCTGTGACAGGAACTGATGTTGGTGCTGCTGGACCCCAAGCTGGTGCTGCAGCATGTGCTGATGCTGCAGGATCTGTCTGCACCATGCTGAGTAGTGCACCCGGAATCAGACCGCTCTGCATAGCCAGCAGCTGAGAGGAAGCTGCCGCTTGATGTCCGGTGCCCACAGAGACAGGCGGCGCCATTCTACCAATTCCTCCTCTCTGAGGTTGCGAGTTCCCGCCCCTCCTCTTCGCAGGGGATTGTGACTGGAGCCTCCTCTTCTGCCCAGACCGCCGACCGGGCTCCACCGCCCTGCTGACTACCTCCGCACTGGTAGCAGATACACTGCCCTCGTTCCCCTGTCGTTCTGGGGGCACACTCTGGTGTGTGGGCTGTCTAAGGGAAGGCTGCATGCTGCTGTCCATCCTCCTCCATGACCGCCCCGCGCTGCTCATCTTCCTCCTCCATTGGCATCTCCAGGCAGCGCCGCAGCCAGGCCTCACCCCTCGGCTCTCTGCTCTCCACGAAGCCACGGATCAGGGCTTCCATCACAGGCAAGTGCAGCTCTTCCTCTTTCTTCCTAGACCGCTGCAGAGGACGCCCTAGACCCTCTGCAGCCCTTAAATAAACTTCCCTGTGGAACCAGAACCTTCCCTGGATATCCATTGGATATCCCTCACCTGTACCTGAGCTAATTAGATGGACAAAACTGCCTACTCTTACCCATATCACCTTAACCCCTTACTACCTAAAAGGGGGCCAGGTGGCCCCAGTCCCAAGAAAGCGGGCCCCAATACTTTTGCCCGCTTTTAACAATCTCTGAACATACCTGTCTGTGGTGACAGTGTGTGTTACAGATGTTTATTCTAAATATTGTGAAGGTTTGATAGGCCCAAAGTTATCTGGTGACAGTTTGGGGTGTAAATGTTAATGGCTTAGGTAACTAAACCCAGTGCTCTCAGTCTGTTGGCACTTCGATTGTAGTCCCGCCAGCTGGAAAATCTTTGTGCAGGGTGAGGCTGAGAGTGTCGTTGCGTATCAGTGACATCGCTGTTTGAGGTTGACCAGTCATTTGTCACAAGCTGGTGAGAAGGGCCGTGGTCTGACACCGCATTCCTCACAAGTGACAGCTGACCACCAATTCAATAAAGTAGTGTAAATTTGGCTGGTAGCAGTGAGCGGAGATTCTCCCCCATTTACACCTCAATTAGAGCAGGACCCACAGTTGTGACTGCTGACAGCCAGGTACAACTAGTACACTGTATATTTGGCTAGTGGAGATTCTCCTCCATTCAGACCTCAATTACAGCAGGACCCACAGTCAGTGACAGCTGATGGCCAGCACAACTAGTATACATTTGGCTCTGAGTATAGATTCTCCCCCATTCAGACCTCAATTAGAGCCAGATCTTCAGTAAGTAACAGCTGCTTAACTTCCTGCTCCATGTTCAGACCTACAATCTTCCAGCATGAACTTCCTTCTCAGCTCTAAGATGTTATACTTCCAAATGTCAGGAGCAGGAAGCAAGTCGATGCTGGAAGAATGAAAAATTGTGAAATGTGCTGTGCTCAATTAAAAAAGGAAGCTAAGAGAGGGGACTGGGCGGAGCCTAGCAGAGCAGACATGCACTGTTAGAGCTCCACATCGCTGAGGAGAGAAGAGAAGGACAAAGCGGAGCCTGCAGGCTCAAAAGGTATCCATTTGAACCTTTTTGCCCCAGGGAACAAACTGTGAAAGTTTGGGCAGAAAATATGGTACTGGGAGGAAACCGTGGCAGAAATAAAAATCACCTCACAAAGAGCTCACAGGCACTCACTGCAGCTGAAGCAGCTCCAGTCACCTCACAATATACAGCATCAGGGCGCTCTCACAGACAGAAAATGTCACAGCAAGACTCTCCATTTGAGTCAGATACAGAGCAAATCCTCTCACAAACTTCTCCACAAGCCTCCTCAGCATCCCCAGTAATATTATTACAATTTGAAAAGATGCTTCATAAGGCTTTAAAACAAACCTCAGACCAAATAACAAAAAGCCTAACCAAAGAAATAAGAGAGCTGGGAAACCGCACCGCAGCCTTAGAAATAAAAATAGATGAAATTGAAATTACAACCCAAGAAAATATAACAGAATTGGAACTATTAAAAGAAGAGAATTTAATACTTCAAACTAAGCTCGAAGATTACGAAAATAGAGCCAGACATTCAAACTTGCGCATAAGGGGAATACCTGAAACTGTGACAGACCTGCAATCTACTATTACTGCTCTATTACAAGAACTAAAGCCAGAAATCCCTATTGAACGTTTAGAACTGGACAGAGTACACAGAGCCCTCACAGCCAAAAAGAAAGATGGACCCCCACGTGATATAATCACAAAATTTCATTATTACAGAACGAAAGAACAAATACTAATTGCTGCAAGAGAAAAAAAGGAACTTAATTTTCAAGGACACAATTATCAAATTTTTGCTGACCTATCCCAACTTACTATTACTAAAAGACGATCCATGAAACCCCAACTAATGGAACTGCAACGCCACAACATTATGTATCAATGGGGCTTCCCCTTTTCAGTCAGATTTAACTACCAAGGTACAATTTACAGAAGCAGATCAGCAGATGAACTACAACAGACCCTTTTAAAATTAAATCTAACAGAACCCACAAGCAGCAACTCTCCCACACGCAGAAGAATGGCATCATCTTCACCTTCAGGCAGCACCCAGAAAATTTCAGAACAAAATGGGAATCATCATTCTCACAAAAGAGGCCGTTATGCCACATCATCCATGGACCAAGAAGATTCAATGGACTGACATCCTAATTCCTGATATCTCTTCATTTATTATACTAAGAGATGGTTCTCTATAAAAAAACTGTATTTATAACTGAATGTAACTACATTCTGATAGTCACACACTGTGTGGGATCATGTTACATTCCAGTTATATTTCTTATTACTTCTGATTCATATAGCCTTAGAATATATAAGTGAAATAAGGAAATTCTTGTTCAGTTATATATTATCAGGTAATAACAATAGATTTATTACTTTTTCGGACAAATATGTTCAATAATCCAGAAGTAATGGAAGCTTTTTCTTTCTTTTCTTAAAACAAATATATTATTACCTAACTAGTTCCTAGAATTATGTTTTTGTTTATTCTAATCTGAAGCAATACAACCTCAATTTTATGAGTTAACATATCTAAACAGTTACATATGAATAAAATATGTAATTGTTTACTCTAAAAGGGTTAAAATCCCAAAATAATTCAAACTATCTTCATCAATACCAAAGTCATTAACAGTACCTTTCTAACTGAATTATTTAGCCTAGGGCAAGACTAACCATATACAACCACCCTGGAATAAATAATTTCAACAAAAACTATATTCTGCACTCCAATTAATGAAACATCATTTTGATGTCTTTTGACATAGCACTTCTCTCCTGTAAGCGGAAGTTCCGTGTACCCCCATTAGCCCTCCTCATTCTCCCAACCATATTATGTGGGAGTGTGACGAAGGCACTTATTCCCCTGAGAGAGATATTTATTCTCTTTCACGGGTAAATTGTGATTACTTGCAAAAAATAATTTATACAATGTATCATCTAATCTCATATGTTTTTAGTTTACTCTTTACTCCAGAATTCACTGGTTTCTTTTCTCTTTTCATCTCTTCAGTCCACACAGGTTGATCTGCGCAGTCAGCTCTGCATAACAAAAAGTAAGTCAAAACTATTTGATCTGTTGCCATGGCACCACTGAATATACTTTCCCTGAATGTTCAGGGAATAAATGTCCCTCAAAAAAGGACCAAAGCCTTCCGTACTTTTCATAACAAGAAGGCTCACATAGTATGCCTCCAAGAAACACACTTCACCAAAGATTCTACTCCAAAATATATTTCTCCTTTTTATCAACAAATTTACACGGCTTCTGCCTGTACCAAGCAAAGGGGAACTCTAATTGCATTTCACCGATCCACACCATTCACCTTATCATCAGAAATTAAAGACCCAGAAGGTAGATACCTGATACTCATGGGTTATATAATGGATACAGCAATCATGGTGATTTCCTACTACGCTCCTAACAAACAACCTACACCATTCCTCTCACATATATTACAAGTGATTAATACACACAAAATAGGAACAGTGATAATGTGTGGGGATTCAAACCAGGTCCTCCTCCCATTTCTAGATAAATCACCTTTTACACCATCCAAAATAACCTCTAGATTACCTTTTTCTCAACTTCTTTCCAAATACAATCTGGTAGATTCGTGGAGAGAAAGTAACCCAATGAAAAAGAAATTCACATATTTCTCGCACCCTCATCAAACCTTCACCAGAATAGATCATATTTTTCTAACAATAGGAATGATACCAGAAATTATTGCATCAGATATAATTCCGATTCCGTGGTCTGACCATAATGCAGTGTACACTACTATAGCCTCAGCCATACCAAAAGAGCATGACCCAACGTGGTACTTACTGGACATAATGCTCAAACACCCACTACATCAGATGGCCATTGAACAAGCTTTAAAGGAATACATATCAATTAATAATACAACAGACATTTCCCCAATAACACTGTGGGAAGCTCATAAGCCTGTCTTGTGTGGTACAATACAAAGACAAATGGCACTATTTAAACGGGAACGCAAAAATCTAGCAAAGAAACTGGAACTCAATTTTAATGCAGCCTACATATCATTCCAAGATAATCCATCTCAGAGTACAAAATCTCATCTGGAAAAATCTAGATTGGAATACGATCTATTTCTCACTGAGTCAGTTGATAAATCCCTCAAATGCTCCAAACACAATTTCTACATGAAGACAAACAAACCAGGTACATATTTGGCTCGGGCATTAAATTCAACTAACAAATCTTTCAAACCAATACGTTTGAAATTATCAAAAAATGTTTACACTTGTAATCCAGTTAAAATAGTCCATAAATTTCACTCACATCTCGCAACTTTATACAAGACAAACAATTAATTTAATCCTACAGAGGCTGAATCCTTCTTCTCAAAAATAACCTTACCTGAGTTATCTCAGAATCAAAAAAGCAGTTTGGATGAGCCTATAACTATAGATGAAGTTGCTAACGCCATAAAAGACCTAAAACGTAACAAAAGACCAGGCCCAGACGGCTACTCGGCTTTATACTATAAAACATTCTCAGAAATACTCTCTCCCATTCTCACTGAAACTTTTAACAAACTTCTAGATGGACATTCTTTTCGGCAAGAAACACTAATGGTAATTGTTTGTATGATCCCAAAACCCCTTCCTGATGATACTTCCTGTGTGAATTATCGGCCTATCTCTCTGTTAAACCTTGATATTAAATTATTAGCAAAAAAAATTGCAAAACGCCTCAATAGCATTATAGGAAAATTAATACATAGAGATCAAGTAGGCTTCATGCCAAATAGACAGGCAGGCGATAATATACGCAGGGCAGTGTTATTGGCACATATTGCTAAAAAATGGAAAATCCCTTTATGTTTTCTATCTCTCAATATTAAGAGGGCATTCGACACAGTATCCTGGCAATATATGCAATATTCATTACAAAAATGGGGTTTTGGACCCCACTTTTTAACATGGATCAAAGCATTATATAATAAACCCAAAGCCTATATAAAATATGCTGGATACAAATCTGATGCCTTTAATATCGAAAGAGGTACCCGACAGGGTTGCCCATTATCTCCCTTATTATTTGCCCTTATACTCGAACCCATGGCCCAATATATCAGAACAAACCAAACTATAACTGGCATTGAAGTAGGAGGTATTACACACAAATTATGTATATTTGCAGACGATATATTACTTTTTCTATCATCACCACAGGTCTCTGGTCCTAACTTAATACCAGCTCTTGATGGATTTTCAGCCCTATCCGGCCTTATGATTAATCCTAAGAAATGCCTAGTGCTTAATATTTCACTCACAAACATGGAATTGATCCCGCCTAGGGCTGCACTCCCATTCACATGGGCAGAAAAATCAATCCCATATCTTGGAATTCATTTAACAGCATCTCATTCTGACTTATTCTCAACCAATTATCCTCCTGTATTAAGACAGATCACAAATCTAATAAAACAATGGTCGCAACTTCCTTTATCCTGGATAGGGAAGATTAATGCAATCAAAATGACTATTCTACCCAAATTGCTTTATCTATTCAGAGTCCTCCCTATTCCAATTCCTTCCTATTTTTTGAGAATAGTACAAAAAAGAGCAACTTCGTTTATATGGGGCTCTTGTAAACCACGTATACCTATACACACACTACATCTTCCCAAAAATAAAGGAGGCCTGGGATACCCTAATTTTACTAACTACTACAGAGCAGCACATTTGGCCAGTCTGTCCAAATACCATGCAAAACAGGAAACCCCATTATGGGTATTTATAGAGGCTTCAGAAAATGACCCTCTATTAATATCAAACTTATTATGGCTTGATCCTAAAGACCGCTTTAAAATTCATAATCCCATAACTAAACACTTCTTATCTCTCTGGGATAAACTAAAAACTAAATATCAGTTACAATCTACACACAATCCTCTCCTTTCTTTTATCAGAAATCCGGCCTTTTATCCGGCATGGATCTACCCAAATTCTTTTAAAGCTTGGACAACATCAGGCATTCAGACACTAAATGACTTCATAGCATCTAAATCATTCCTTTCATTCCCATCGCTTAGAGAAAAATATGATCTACCAAACTCTGAGATATTTAGATATCTCCAAATCAAAAATTTCTATACACCATTCCTAAAGGGGGATACACCATTATCCCAATTATCCATTTTTGAATCAATCTGTACAAAAGATCCATTTGCTAAAGGTACAATTTCATCACTTTATAATCAATTATATGAAGTAGTAAATCTTAATAGACCCTCTTACGTTCAGAGGTGGGAGGAGGACCTGGGACGAACTTTAGAAGACACGGACTGGTCTAGCATATGGCTCACATCTAAGTCATCTTCACCCAACATCTTAGCACTGGAGACAAATTATAAAGTCCTAACTCGCTGGTACCTTGTACCCGCTAGAGTGGCAAAATATTCACCTAATACCTCAGCTCTTTGTTTTCGAGGATGCCCAGAAATAGGCACACATTTACACATATGGTGGACGTGCCCAGTAATCCAAACCTTCTGGAAGGAAGTCTTCGTGATTGCATCTAAAATATTTAAAAAAATAATACAACCAGATCCATATATAACTTTACTTAATCTAAAACCGGAATGGTTAACACTCTCTCAATTCAAACTTATGATCCAACTAATAACGGCTGCAAAACAAACAGTGGCCAAGGCATGGAAATCTCCTACATTGGTACTAGCAGAAACAATTCACAGAATGAATAATACAATGTCCCATGCTAAGATGGTAGCCATCGATCAAAATCAAATTCCAAAATTTGAAAAACTTTGGCAGCCTTGGATAAAACAACAGTTCCTGTCCAACTTCAATGACTCTGTCCTGTTGCCATGGTGACAGATTAAATGACTTACAGAGACACCCATTCTAAGACTTCAAAGAGAACTAAAAAGAATAATAAACTGACGAGCGGGACAACCTTGTGGACTATACCTCCTACCTTTCTACCCTTTTTTCTTCTTTCTCTTTCCTTTTCTCCACCTTACGATTAAAGCTCATTATCAGAATTTATTTGAACAATATACACTCTACCTGTAAACAATATGTATAGTAGGTATAAATCATTTAAATACCTACAAAAGTGACTAAGGAAATGATATATATCTTTAATTTAGGTTTACGTGAACCCAATGTTTAATATTTGAAATTTCATGATATTTACCTATATAAACCCTACTGTAAAACAATGAGCTTACTTTATATATCCTTGTAAACTTACTTTATGTATCTTTATAATATTGTATACTCAATAAACTTCTTTTGACAAGGAAAAAAGGAAGCTAAAAGATGAGGATTATTTATGATAATGGTATGTATTGTTTTAATTATTTTGAAAACACAATATTTTATTCTGTATTAGGTGTAGGTGAGTCAGTATTATTATGTTATTATAATACAGGATTTATATAGCGCCAATAGATTGCGCAGCGCTTTACAACATGAGGGCAGACAGTACACTTACAATTAGGGATGAGCTTCGAGTTTGAGTCGAACTCATGTTCGACTCGAACATTGGCTGTTCGCAGGTTCGCCGAACAGCGAACAATTTGGGGTGTTTGCGGCAAATTCGAATGCCGCGGAACACCCTTTAAAAGTCTATGGGAGAAATCAAAAGTGCTAATTTTAAAGGCTTATATGCAAGTTATTGTCATAAAAAGTGTTTGGGCACCTGGGTCCTGCCCCAGGGGACATGGATCAATGCAAAAAAAAGTTTTAAAAATGGCCGTTTTTTCAGGAGCAGTGATTTTAATAATGCTTAAAGTCAAACAATAAATGTGTAATATCCCTTTAAATTTCATAGCTGGGGGGTGTCTATAGTATGCCTGTAAAGGGGCGCATGTTTCCCGTGTTTAGAACAGTCTGACCGCAAAATAGCATTTCAAAGGAAAAAAAGTCATTTAAAACTACTCACGGCTATTGCATTGCCAGGCCGACAATACACATAAAAGTTCATTGATAAAAACAGCATGGGAATTCCCCATAGGGGAACCCCAAAACAAAATTTAAAAAAAAAATGACGTGGGGGTCCACCTAAATTCCATACCAGACCCTTCAGGTCTGGTATGGATTTTAAGGGGAACCCCAGCCAAAATTTAAACAAAAAAACGGCGTGGGGTCCCCCCAAAAATCCATACCAGACCCTTATCCAAGCACGCAACCTGGCAGGCCGCAGGAAAAGAGGGGGGGACGAGAGAGCACCCCCCCTCCTGAACCATACCAGGCAACATGCCCTCAACATTGTGAGGGTGCTTTGGGGTAGAACCCCAAAACACCTTGTCCCCATGTTGATGAGGACAAGAGCCTCATCCCCACAACCCTGGCCGGTGGTTGTGGGGGTCTGCGGGCGGGGGGCTTATCGGAATCTGGAAGCCCCCTTTAACAAGGGGACACCCAGATCCCGGCCCCCCCCTGTGTGAAATGGTAAGGGGGTACAAAAGTACCCCTACCATTTCACTAAAAAACTGTCAAAAATGTTAAAAATGACAAGAGACAGTTTTTGACAATTTCTTTATTTAAATGCTTCTTCTTTCTTCTATCTTCCTTCATCTTCTTCTTCTGGCTCTTCTGGTTCTTCCTCCGGCGTTCTTGTCCAGCATCTCCTCCACAGCGTCTTCTATCTTCTTCTCCTCGGGCCGCTCCGCACCCATGGCATGGGGGGAGGCTCCCGCTCTTCTCTTCATCTTCTTCTCTTCTTCATCTTCTTCATCTTCTTCTCTGGGCCACTCCGCACCCATGCTGGCATGGAGGGAGGCTCCCGCTGTGTGACGCGTCTCCTCCCCCACATCATTTTTTTTTATATTTATTTTGGCCGGGGTTCCCCTTAATATCCATACCAGACCTGAAGAGCCTGGTATGGAATTTAGGGGGACCCCCACGTCATTTTTTTTTTTAAATTTTGGCCTGGGTTCCCCTTAATATCCATACTAGACCTGAAGGGTCTGGTATGGAATTTAGGAGGACCCCCACGTCATTTTTTTTTTTTAATTTTGGCCGGGGTTCCCCTTAATATTCATACCAGACCTGAAGGGCCTGGTATGGAATTTAGGGGGACCCCCCACGTCATTTCTTTTTTTAAATGTTGGTTCGGGGTTCCCCTGTGGGGAATTCCCATGCCGTTTTTATCAATGAACTTCTATGTGTATTGTCGGACCGGCAATGCAATAGCCGCGAGTAGTTTTAAATGACTTTTTTTCCTTTGAAATGTCATTTTGCTGTCAGACTGTTCTAAACACGGGAAACATGCGCCCCTTTACAGGCATACTATAGACACCCCCCAGCTACGAAATTTAAAGGAATATTACACTTTTATTGTTTCACTTTAAGCATTATTAAAATCACTGCTCCTGAAAAAACGGCCGTTGTTAAAACTTTTTTTTGTATTGATCCATGTCCCCTGGGGCAGGACCCAGGTCCCCAAACACTTTTTATGACAATAACTTGCATATAAGCCTTTAAAATTAGCACTTTTGATTATTCATGTTCGTGTCCCATAGACTTTAACGGTGTTCGGTGTTCGAACAAACTTTTTTCCTGTTCGCATGTTCTGGTGCATCCCTACTTACAATACAATTCAATACAGGAGGGATCAGAGGGCCCTGCTTGATAGAGCTTACAATCTAGAAGATTTTCACAGACCAGCAGCTATTTTGTTCACAATTTATCCTTTACAATTCCTCATTTTGGACTATATTGTATACTCTTAAAGCCTCCATTCACAATTGGACAATTGGGAGCAGCGTATGACTGGCATTTTTTATTATGTGCATTTTTGTGAGGTTTTTTTTTTTTTTTGCGCACTCCTATTAACCATTTTTGGACTATTTGCGCGGTCATTCAACACTGTACCCAAATTACATTTTTATCATTTTTTTCACACAAGTATAGCTTTCTTTTGGTGGTATTTAATCACTGCTGGGTTTTTTATTTTTTGCTTAAAAAACAAGAGAAGGCCGAAAAAAATTTTAAAAAAAAATTTGATGTGCGCTGATGAGGTTGCACTGTTGGGCACTAGGCTGCATTGAGGGACACTGATAGGCTGCACTGATAGGCACTGATAAGGCAACACTAATGGGCACTGATAGGTGGCACTGATGGGCACTGGGAGGTGGCACTGATAGGTGGCACTGATGGGTGGTACTAATAGGCACTTGTAGGTGACACTGATAGTCAGCACTGATAGGTGGCAGTGATGGCGGGTGATGATGAGGCACTGATTGGCAGCACTGATGGGCACTGATAGGTGGCAATGGTGGGCATTGATAGGTGGCACTGGTGGGCACTGATAGGCAGCACTGATATGCACTGGTAGGTGGCACTGGTGGGCATTGGCAGGTTGCACAGTTGGGCACTGCTTAGTCACTGAGGCCAAAAATACCACATTCTGCTTCAAAAGAAGCTCATGCACCTTTTGGAACATCAGAGATTAAGCTACAGTTGTCTAAACACTCAGCTATGAACAAGGACAATTAAAAATCATGGGATTTGGTTTGTTGAGCATTTTGGAGCTTTGAGCTTCAAGCTATAAAATGCTCACGTGTGAATGGGTGGGCTTATTGTCATCCAGTGAAGACTGACTGAAAGGAGCAACACTTTGAATAGTGAGGGAGGTACAGTAGATAAGTGGTTTAAATTATCACTTCTCCCTTCGATCAGGACTCTATCTGCATGGAGGTTGTGTGTTCTCCCTGTACCTGTATGGGTTTTCCCCCAAACTCCAAAGGCATGCTGGTAGGTTAATTGGCCTCAGTATACAAAGCTCCCAGCTGTGTCTGATTTTGAAGGACTATTCCTCATTTTGAATAAAGTCCCTCTGCTCTTCTTTCCTCCTCATTTGTCCCTCATTTTTTGTCTAATTTATATAGGTGTACATAAAATGCTCTATCTATCTATCTATCTATCTATCTATCTATCTATCTATCTATCTATCTATCTATCTATCTATCTATCTATCTATCTATCTATCTACCCTTAAACTGGGTTTAACAATTTTTTTTTGTATAATTCTCCTTCCAGGGGGTGTGTCCTATGCCTACATACTTTTGCTAATAGGTGTCCCTCATTCCCATCTCAGAAAGTTGGGAGGTATGCGGTATGTGTATGTACATACTGGGGCCATGTAGCACCCTAGAATATAAGCTTCTTGAAGGCAAGGGCTGATGTGTATGTACAGCACTGCATACATTATTAGTGCTACTCTACTTTATATATAGAAATTGCCTAAAATAAAAATATTCTAGGATTAATTGGAGTGCTACTGTTCATTGGTAGGAAAGGGTATTACTAGGTGAGAAATTATGTCTGAAGCTTAGTGAGCTATTGGGGTTGGAGGGTATAGATGGGAATGGATGGGTAAAAGCATCCCTTTTTTAGTTTTTTTGTATTTGCAAAAATGCAAACTATATAAAAAAATAAATATTTCTTTCTGATTAACCTTCTGAAATCTTAATAACTCTACATAAAATAATTATATAATACTAACCTGCATATATCCAACAACCCGCACATCTATGCCATGATACAATCTCACTGATCTGTGTTTATATGCTGATGTAAAATGACTTTCATTTGTCAGCATTGCAGTTCATTTATCACAGGTCAGCTGATCTGCATAACAGACCCAAATCCAGTTCTGTCCTATCGTTTTATATCATCAGCAGATTCAAGCAGCACATTTCACAAGTGATGTTCTTTTCCAGATCATCGGAAATATGTCATTAAAAAAAAATGAATGTACATTAAACAGGGCTGACTCACCTGATTCCCTGTGCCAAGATGTTCAGAAGGCACACTTTTTTTGCTTATATTTAAGAAAACCACTATATGGTATGCAGTTCATATATTGCATGAAGCAGTAGTATATCTAAAGCCAATTTTCTTCTTTTTTTTTTTTTTAAGTTTTGGATACAGTGTGAAAGGGTTAAGATTTTTTTTTTCTTTTTTGTATTTTGTGCCTTTATGGGGAGGTTTACTTTACTTCCTGCTTCAAAATGCAACAGGAAGTAAGAGGAAGCCCTATCAGCAGGTAGTCAGGTGCAGTGCACTTTTGCCTCCCTGCAAGAGTGACGCTGTCCAGTGGCCGCCATGCGGGAGAGGGCCAAAGGTTGGGGAGGGAGGGTTGGGGAGGGAACCAGGTTCCTTTGAGACCTTCGTAGGGCTCATCAGGGAAACAGCCATCCGATTGGACTTACCTGGCAGCCATCTTTGAAGTGGGTAGTGCTTATAAAAAGCACTGTCTTCTTCAGGTTAGCGTGTGGATAGGACAAGCATTGATCCCCTGCTGGCTAAAGACAGCTGGATAGTATAAGGTCAGGCTCCTGAGGAGTAGGAACAGAGTAGCTGGGTATTGAGCAGTGGCCTTCCTATTAAGGTCCCAGTTTAGGTCTGCCTTCCAGCCACCTCTGCTGCCGGATGCTGTCAGGTGTCTGCAGAGTTGTGTATCGTTACTCCATGTCTGGTTCGTTTTAAGTGTTCTGGTCTGGTGTGGCCATGTTTTTAGAGTTTTCTGTTCTCTCTCAACATTATTGCGCTAATATATTCTGCTGCACCAAACAGCTTCTGTGTGAGTCTTATTCCCTCAGCTGGCAGTGAGCCTGGGCCACACCTACACTTGGCATAGTTGACAGGGTATTCCCACACAGAAACTGTCACGGACGGGGTTACATGGACCACCATAGCATGACTGGGAACAACCTTAGCTCTGGTGCCCAAATTCAATGGGTCCAATATCTCATTTGCGGAGTGGGAGGAGAGATTGAAGAGTGCTGCCTGCCTCTATCGGGTGCCAGCCAGATTGATCACTAAAGGGATAAACTCATTAGAGGATGATGTTTACTAATCATTTATGGTACTGAGCATGTCAGCCTTGAGCAAATCGTGGCATGGTTAGAGGGCCTGTTTGGGGAGAATGTAAACTTGTCTGAACTGAGAAGCAGATTTTTAAACCACAGGCAACTAGAGGACGAGAGCCTCACACACTTTGCTATAGCCCTCCAGAAAATATGGAAACGATTGGAGAAGAAGGACTTGCAGGGGTATGCTGACAAAGGCACCCCCAGACAAGCTGTTATGGGACAAGTTCATTGGACGGGTGAGCGCTGGTGCCATGAGGAGAGCCCTGCATGAACGATTGAGAGCTCAACCCTCCCTCACATTTAATAATATCATGGTGGAAGCGGTTGATCGGGAACAGGAGGATGCAAAAGCCACAGTTGCCTTGGCAAAGAAAAGCAAACCTCTGTACATGAGGTAGGAGGCCTTGGCTCCTTCCTCGCTGTTGGCCCTGCAGGCGACTATTCGGGAGCTAAAACAGAATGTGCCATCTACAGTATGCAGCAAAAAATGTCTACAGTAAAACACGAGTTGGCCCAAAGGACGCAAATCTGTTTTGGAAGGATCCGAACGAGGACCGGAGGTGCTGTCAGTATGGATGCTAGTGAGTAGAAACACTCCTCGCCATACGTTAAACTAGAGGTTCCCAGGGTGAAGGGATGATCCCTGGAAACGGCCCATCAGTGTCCTACCAAACACGAATCCATAGTCAGCCCAGGCCCTGTAGTCACCACGCTGGTGAATGGCCAACTGGTTCCTTGCTGAATCAACACTGGTTCCAAAGTTATATGGTTTCTACATCCAACGGTTTGGGACTCGGGACCAGTTGGATCTCTCATAGTTGTCTCTGAAAGCTGCCAACAATTTGCCAATTGTGGTGGAGGGGGTCACCTGGGTGAAGGTACAAATTTTCCACCTGGTGGTGGAGCAACTGTTGGTCATGGTCACCCATAGCCGGGTCATTTCCTCAGTACCTATTGTCCTCGGCATGAATGTCTTGAAAAACTTGGACTTACCCTGTGTTCTGTCCTGGGTCGAGCAGTTGGATCGCCCTGAACGGGGTTGTGGTCTGCGGGCAGCCTGGCTTAATGTGATTCAGGCCTTTGAGGCCTACTGGCGGGCAAACAAACAGCAGACTGAACGGGTAGGCATGGTACATACTCCTCTGAAGCAGAAGTTGTTGCTAGCCCATCGCCAGGAAGTAGTCTAGTCGCTGCCAGTGGAGGCTCACAAGAAACTACAGGGAGCCATGGTCACAGTGGAGCCCCGCAAGGCTGTTGAAGTTCCAGGAAAAAAGGTTGGCCCGCACCTTACCTAAGGTCCATAAAGGTGGGGTGCTGGTTCAGCTGATCAACATGGGAACCACCCATGAACAAATCCTGAGCCGCATTATCCCTGTAGACCTCTACGTGGTACCCAAGCACTGTATCATGGGGGGCCAAACCGACAGTAGCCATGGCTTCCAAAGACATTGAGCACTACCAACAGTTGCTGAATCAGTTGGCCATCCCCTCCCGGGAGTTTTCCCTTAATCAACACCTTTATCAGGTGTTGGAATAACCTTGTCAATCTTTGCGCGGCTATTCCTGAAGATTACTGTTGCACCGATGTATAGATCACCCTATTGGAAGAGATATCAGCCCATCCCACCTGCCCTCTTCCAGGAGGTCAAATATCTGATCCGCAACATGCTGCAAAGTGGAGTCATCAAGGAGAGCCATAGACTGTGGGCTAATGAGGAAAAGATGATCCGCACTCTGGTGATTGCTCTTAAGAAGTATAATATTTATTGACAAGCCACAGTGACCAAACGCAAATAAGAACAGTTGACGCATTTCAGCCTATAAGGCCTTAGTCATAACCACATTACAGACATGAAACTTTGAAAATAAATAGTAGCTCCAAGGATCACTGGCTCCACCCATTAATTGTTTTAATTGACTACAGGCAATTATCCAAAAAAGGGGAATCGGCTATACTGCATATTGAGTGATCCATATGTATGCCACTATTTGTCACACACCTTAGAGTGATAATAAGTACATGTGTGCACACACTCATGCATGCACTCATGCACATATACATGATTAAAACACACCATGAAATACAAAAAACATTAGATACAAAAAGTAAAAAATAAAATAAAAATAATAATTCAGGTATGTGAAAAAGACACCAGAGGAGGAAAAGAGAGAAAGAGAGAGGAGGCTCTGGGGAGAGGCATGCTTAATGTAAGTGCAAATCCAGATCCCACCTCAGGTTTAACCCCTAAGGCGATCTAGTTTTTAATCTAAAAATCCACCATGCTTCTCTCCCCAGTAGCCTTCTCTCCCTGTCACCTCCTCTGGGCGAGTGAGACAACCGTTCTATTCCTCTAAAGCGGAAAGAGGAGAGATCGCCCTGGTGACATTCCCTAAAGTGACGTGTTGCATTCGAAATATTTCTAGCATTTGGGTTAATTGTGTCACAGTAATGTTCCCCTATACGGGCTCTCAGAGGACGTGTGGTACAGCCTACATATTGGAGGCTGCATGAAATACAGGTGATCAGGTAAATTACATAGTTTGTGCCACAGTTGATGTATTGCTGTATAGTAAACTCTTCACCTGAAGCTGTGGCAACAAATGTTTTACCCAGATCACACAAGTTACAGTACCTACAGGTTTTTATATTACAAGGGTAACTGCCAGGATGGGAGAGCCAGGTGGGTTGGCATTGTTTGGATGAAAATAGACTAGGTGATAGTGCAGTCCCCAGTGTGGGCGCACATCGGCTAGAAAAAAGGCAACCTGCTTGCAGAATTTCATTTAAATCTTTATCTGTATGTAATATTGGCAGATTCTTTTTTATTATTCTGACTATTTGATTATATTCTTGGGAAAATGTGGTTACAAATGTGATCGGTTTAACTGTTTTTCTATTCCTAGAGTTGTAAGATTGATGAGGTTGGTTATTAGTTTTATTTTTATTTTTATGCTCTCTCTCAGCTTTGGGCTTATCTGACAGTAATTCCTCTCTGTCCATCATCAAAACCCTTTCTAATCCTTGGTGTATAACAGATTCATTATAACCTCGATCCAATAAGCGCTGATGGATGACCTTACATTCTAGTTCAAAGGTTGAGTTTGTTGAACAGTTACGTTTAGCTCGAATAAACTCCCCATAAGGGATGGCATTGATGGTGTGGGATGGATGACAACTGGTTGCAAAAAGTGTAGTGTTACCAGAGCAAGGTTTCCTATAGGTGCATGTTGAAACATCACCTGTGATTGGATCACCCTTTAGGGTGATGTCTAAAAAGTTGATACTGGAAACATCATGCTCAATTGAAAAATGTAGATTTAACTGATTATCATTCAGAAATTTCAAAAATTCATGCAATCCCATAATGTCCCCATCCCACACCATCACGAGGTCATCAATGAAACAACCATACCAAACAATCTGCCTAGCAAAAGGGTTGCTGGGAGAGAACAAAACTTGTTCCTCCCACCAACCCATATAGAGGTTCGCCATGGATGGTGAGAATCTAGCGCCATCAAATAAAAAATAATTATGCTTTAATAAAAGCTCAACACTTAACAGAATAAACTCCTGTAGCTCCTGAGAGTAGGAGCTTGTAGCGTTGAAGATGATATTGGATGGCCTGCAAGACTGTGGGCTGCCCCTATTGTCCTTGTGTGCAAAAAGGAGTGCAGTCTTCTGTGTAGACTACTAAAAGCTCAACATTTTTACCCACGAGATGCCTACTCTCTATCCTTAGTAGAGGAGTCGCTCCTAGCACTGGGCCAGGCTCATTACTTTACCACGTTCGACTTAGCTAGTGGGTACTGGCAGGTCCCACTGCGGGAACAGAACTGGGTGTTGGTGAAAAACTTGAAATTCGAGAGGGGGGTCCAGCTGGATCCATACTATATAGTATAGCGGCCGTTGCCTCCATCCCCAGTATACGATGTGGTGTCTGAGGATCCTGAAGGCGACAAGAAATGCCTTCATCAAAATATCCGAGGGCCCTGTTTGCTGGGCGCAAAGTGTTCCACGAGACCTGCTACAGACTGGGGGGGTGGTATATGTCATGGACCTTGCCCTTGTGCAAGAGATTCCCATGAAATGGTATCTGCCTCCCATACAATCCATGTCCTTCAACCCCAACCACTCTAACAAGGGTAGGGTTCAAACCTACAGACACTTCCATAGACACTGTTGCAAGCCCAGGTGAGGGTGTTATGTCTAACCATGATAACCACCCAGCACCTGAGACCCCTGAGCAAATTATAGTACCTGAAAGTTCTGATGATGATCTCAAAGACAATGTTGGGGCCCGCTGCCCCATCCAGTCTAATTGAGGCCAGTTACCTGCTAAGTAGTCTGACTATGTTGTCTAACTGTATTTCATGTTATGGTGCCTTGTTTTGCCATATTGTTTCCATTCTTTTGGCATTGCTGTATAGTTGTTGATGCCGAGCACAGAATCTGTCAAGGCAGGAAAGGGTGGGGGGTTGGGGTAGTGTAGGCGATGCAGTGCAGTTTAGCCTCTCTTCAAGGATGGCGCTGTCCTGTGGCCACATTGCAGAGAGTGTGGAGGGCTGGGGGGGGGGGGTTGGGGGGGAACCAGGTAGCTTCAAGTCCTCTGTGGGTCTCATCAAGGAAAGCAGAGGTCCGTTTGGATAAAAAAAAGTGTGAACGTGCATAAACGCACAATAATGCTAGATACGTTTAGGCGCGCTCGCACATTTGCATGTTAATGCATTCTAATGCCCATAATAATAATCTGGCAAATAGAATACATTAACGCGAAACGCACGAACACACATAAACGTATGTGCAAAATGTGAGGAAAGGCGTTTAGGGGAGCTGAGCAAATGTGTGCATGAGGCCTTAGTATTCTTTAGACTGATAGTCCAAAATAGTCTGGTACTTTCCTAGCCATGTCTTTCAATGTCACACAGGCTCTATTATCCCACTTTCCTTTGCTGAAATCACTCAGGATGTCCTTATAATGACCCCCGTCATCAAGACATGCTGTTTGTTTCATTTGCCGGGACGGATAACATCCGATCTCTGAAATCTGCAATCTTTCTAATTCCCTCCAGCAAATACAATGTGCATTGATCTCTGAGTTGTCACAATGAATATATGCAACACTAACCCATGTGCTTGGGGCAATAAACTATGCAAAGTTTCCTGTTGTTACTATCTGTGATGTGAACTTTTCAGATTTCTGAGCTGCTTGCAAATGAACTGAGAAATATCACAGGTAATACATTTCAAAACATCTTTTGATAATACTAATGCCGCGTACACACGGTCGGACTTTTCGTCTACAAAAGTCAGACAGCTTGTCCGACAGACTTCCGGCAGACTTTCGGCGGACTTTCGACGGACTTGCGGCGGACTTTCTAACGAACAGACTTGCCTACACACGATCACACAAAAGTCCGTCGAATTCTTACGTGATGACGTACACCGGACTAAAATAAGGAAGTTCATAGCCAGTAGCCAATAGGTGCCCTAGCGTGGCTTTTTGTCCGTCGGACTAGCACACAGACGAGCGGATTTCGGCGTCTGTCGTAGTTACGAAGTAAAGATTTGAAGCATGTTTCAAATCTAAAGTACGTCGGATTTGAGGCTAAAAAAGTATGTTGAAAGTCCGGAGAAGCCCACACACGATCGGATTACCAGCCAGCTTTAGTCCGTCAGCGTCCGTTGGACTTTTGTAGACGAAAAGTCCGACCGTGTGTACGCGGCATAAGTAATGAAAATTAAGAATTCCATTTTTATGATAAAGTAAAATATAGTTTCCAATGAGGAGCTATTAAATTACTGAACAGAAGGGTCTGTATTTTATATGAATTTTGTTTTTCACATTTTTAAAATAATGCAGTACGCCCGATCTGGCCCATATGATGCCCAGCTTGAAATAACATGACCTGTGCATGTACCTTATGTGGAAAGGAAAGTTGTGGCTTTTTCTATAATGTAATAACAGCTTTACAATCTCTTGTAATAATAGCATTGGAAATACATTCCATTTAATTCTAGCTAGGCTGGTAATATATTGGCAACTGTAGTGTGGGCGTCACTAGGCCAAGGAGAAATTATGTCAAGATTCCCAACACACACATTCCTGGAATGGGATTACAGATAGTGGGTGCTGCAGCAACAGTGAGCTGGAGACTGGAAACATCAAAGAACAATGTATATATTTGCCAGCACAACATGGATCTTCAAATAATGTCCAAATGTTTTATTCAATAACATTAAAAGAGTGCAAAGTTTCGGGGTCGCATAGGACCCCTTTGTCAGGCATGTGATCTCAGGAACTTCCCATCCTGCTCCCAGAACATAACTGAGTCAGGCTAAACACTGCTCAGGCATTTACAGGAATCTTTGTATTCTATGAATCTCTGAATGAATACAAAGCTTCCTCTGATTAGCTGAGGTGGAAAGGCGGAACAGATGACATCACATTACCAAAATATATATGGCTTAATAAAAAACCAAGGCTAAAATTCGCACTAATTTCCAGGAAAAGACAGCACGGGGGTTTAGCAGCACCTGATATCTCGAGGTACTACAAAGCAGTAATCTTAGCACGCATGATTGAATGGACAAAAGAAAGAAGAAAAAAAATGGATAGAGATAGAAAACACTTTAAGCAAAACCACGCTTCACAAAAATATTTGGATTTTAAATAAATATAGAATACTAGATCCAAACGCACATGATTTGACAAAAAATGTATTTAGAATTTGGGATGCACTATATCGGAAACAAAAATGGGCACATAATTCACCATTAACGCCCTTTACGGGAACAAATTTTTTTACACCAGGTGAGGATATTTTTCGAAGACTTAAAATAAAGAATCCAAGAATTAAAGATATTATTAGAAGAGGAAAGTTGGAATCCGCACAAGAATTGGAGATCAAATTCGGTGGGAAACTACGTGAATGGGAATATTTTCAATTAACTTACTTAATAAATACATCACCGCACCCGTTTAGAGATGGAGAAAGATTAAATCGGCTGGAAAAGCTCTGTATGACCCCAATGCCACTGAAGGGAGGCATTTCGAAAGTCTACAAGTTACTGACTGATCTTGAAGGACAAGAAAGGCCTTCCTTCATAGAAAAGTGGGAAAAAGAGTTAGAAATAAAGCTGGAAGAACAACAAATCGAGGCTACAATCAAACATGGGATATAAATACCTTTGAGATAAACTATAAATTCCTGTCTAGGTGGTATATGACCCCGGAGAGACTCCACAAAATCAACCAAACGGGATCATCATTATGTTGGAGAAATTGCGGACAAAAAGCCACAATGATACATATATGGTGGGATTGCCCGAAAATTAGTGCATTCTGGCAAGAAGTAATCATAAGCATAAAGGAAATTACGGGTGAGAAGATAGAAAAAAATAGACTGACCTGCCTGTTCCATGACACCAATTCTTCTAGAAAGAAATACATGGAAAAAATAACGCCAAAACTATTAAATTCAGCAAAGGGTATGATCCCAAAAAATTGGTTAAAGAGCGAAGGTCCAGCTTTAAGAGATTGGTTTAGACAAGTGGAGTACTACCACAAAATGGAATTACTTTGTTGTAAGGATAAAGGGCAATTAGATAAATGTAACTCGGTCTGGAATGGATGGGAAAGATACAAAACCTCGGACAGTTATTGGCAGAAGAAGTTAGAAGGCATAGATAGTAAGTAGAAATAACATTAGGGGAAAGAGGGAAGGATCAGGGGGTAAGGTAAGGGGGGGGTGGAATTAGAGATGGAGGGTAGTAGGTGGGGGGTGTAGGTTGGGGAAAAATTTTGCTACGTTTTTGGTGTTAATAAAAGGAATGAACTATTGTTTCTCTTGTTCTCTTCAGTGCTTTTGTATAGATACCACAATGATGTGAACTTGAGAAGGGACGGGTTTTGAACGGTAAGTTGAAATAAGTCTCTCAAAGAGAAACACTGAAGTGGTAAAAAAAAAAAAAGAACAGATGACATCACAATCTCTACCTCAGCCAGTCAAAGGAAGCTTTGGTTCAAGCAAACTAATCTTAAGTTCACTAACCACCAGTGGTCAATGGCAGTGAAATTTAACCCCCTAAATTGGTGGTCTGTGACAGCGTATTTTTAAGAGATTTTCAACCCAAAAACAAAATATATTGCAGCTTATCAGTTCGTAGATGTGGTGACTGCATTCATTATTTTTTCAGACTTTAACAGACCAAGCTTTCTATCAAAAGTGGAAGGTAGAGGGTTGAGACAAATCATTTACAACTAACAAGGGGTGCTCACTGCTCACAATGATCAGCTATTAATGATTTATGTAAGACTTTTATTCCAAAAAGAAAAACAGCTGTTGCTGCAACTGCTTAAAAAGTGGAATCTGGCTTTAATTTGTTAATCAAGTCCATCTAAATTTGCTAGTCTAAGGCTGGCCATACACGATTCGAATCTCGGCCGATTCCTGCTGATTCGAACCAAAGTGTCTCCATTGTTCCTCCATCCAGAGTGGAGATACCCTAATGCCCTGTACACACAATAGGATTTTCTGACAACAAAACCATGGATTTTTTTCTGAAGGATGTTGGCTCAGACTTGTCTTGCATACACACGGTCACACAAATGTTGTCGGAAATTCCGAACGTCAAGAACGCGGTGACGTGCAACACGTACGACAAGCCGAGAAAAATTAAGTTCAATAGCCAGTACGGCTCTTCTGCTTGATTCCGAGCATGCGTGGAATTTTGTGTGTCGGAATTGTGTACACACGATCGGAATTTCCGACAAGTTTTGTTGTCGGAAAATTTGAGAACCTGCTCTCAAACATTTGTTGGCGGAAATTCCACCAACAAATGTTCTATGGAGCATACACACGGTCGGACTTTCCGACAACAAGCTCACATCCAACGTTTGTAGTTGGAAAATCCTATCATGTGTACAGGGCATAATGTCGCGTACACACGATCGGAATTTCTGTCAGAAAAAACTTGGATGGTTTTTCCGACGGAATTCCACTCAAGCTTGCCTTGCATACACACGGGTACACAAAAGTTTGCTGAACTTTCGACCATCAATAAGGCGGTGACGTACAACACTATGACGAGCCGAGAAAATGAAGTTCAATGCTTCTGAGCATGCGTCAAATTGTTTCCGAGCATGCGTGTTTTTTTGCGCATCCGAATTGCATACAGACGAACGCATTTTCGGATAGGAACTTTTCCCGACCGAAAAATAGAGAACCTGCTCACAATCTTTTGCTGGCTGGAATTCCGCTAGCAAAAGACCGATGGAGCATACACACGGTCGCATTTTCCGACAAACAGCTCTCATCGGAGTTTTGCTGGCGGCATTTCCGATCGTGTGTACGGCATTAGACAATAAGTGTGTTGTTGGCCCGGATCACCAGGTGAAAATAAAAGAAAAAAAAGCTTAGAAAAAGAAGAATGCAGCCACCACATTTATGTAAGCTGCAGTATGTCACATTTTTTTGAGTACCATATCGCTTTAACCACTTCAGCTCCAAAAGGTTTAACCCCCTTAATGACCAGGCCATTTTTGCAATGCGGCACTGCTTTGCTTTAACTGACAATTGCACGGTCGTGTGACACTGTACCCAATTAAAATTGATGTGCTTTTTTTTCCACAAGTAGAACTTTCTTTTGGTGGTATTTGATCACCTCTATGTTTGTTTTTTTTTGCAAGAAACAAAGAACGACCAACAATTTTGAAAAACAACAATATTTTCTACTTTCTGATATAAAACATATCCAATAAAAAATTTTAAAACATCAAATTTCTTCATCAATTTAGGCCAGTATGTATTCTGCTACATATTTTTGGTAAAAAAATTCCTAATAAGCGTATATTGATTGGTTTGCGCAACAGTTATGCCCTGTACACACAGTCGGACTTTCCGGCGGAATATGTGCGATCGGAGCTTGTTGTCGGAAATTCCGACCGTGTGTGGGCACCATCGGACTTTTTCCATCGGAATTTCCGATACACAAAGTTTGAGAGCATGCTATAAAATTTTCCGACAACAAAATCCGATCCTTTAAATTCCGATCGTGTGTAGACAAATCTGACGGACAAAGTGCCACGCATGCTCAGAATAAATTAAGAGATGAAAGCTATTGGCTATTGCCCCGTTTATAGTCCCAACGTACGTGTTTTACGTCACCGCGTTCAGAACGGAGCTTTGATGGCGAAAACGGATATCAAATCGGCATTTCATTTGCTCCCAGTTCACCCTCAAGGTTTCTATTCATTGGGTTTTCAATTTCAGGGTCAGTTCTATTTTGACAGATGTATGCCTATGGGGTTTTCTTTATCCAGTTTTTATTTTGAAACCTTTTCCAAATTTTTACATTGGGTTTTGTCAGTACTCTATCCTTTTGGGGGGGTTTGCACTATTTAGATGATTTTGCCTATATGTGCAATTAGATGATTTTTGTTTGGGCTCTAATTCGGGCTCTAATTCTTGTTACGATTCTTTAAAGGTATTCTTTGGCATATGTGAATACTTTGGGGTTCCACTTGCACATCAAAAGACGGTTCTTCCTTCCACCAATATCGAATTTTTGGGGATCACAATTGACTCTGCATTAATGGAGTTTAGGTTACCTGCAGACAAATTACTGAAGATGAGATCATTTATTTCACTCTTCCTGTCAAAAAAGAAAGTATTACTGAAGAAAGCTCGATCGTTATTGGGTTTATTTGCTTTCGCAGCTAGGGTCATTCCTATGGCCAGAGTATTTTCACGTAGATTTTCTTTGGCTATCAGAGGTCTTAAGAATCCATATGCCCATGTTCGTATATCTAAAAGCATTAGAGAAGGTCTGAAAGTCTGGCACTCCTTTTTAGGTGATTTTAATGGTTCAACCATATGGCAGCAAGATTTAATCAGTGACTATCAGTTACAATTCTTCACTGATGCTGCAGGCTCTTCGGCCCTTGGTGCGTTTATGAACAGCCATTGGTGCGCAGCTGTGTGGTGTTCGGATTGGTTGCATCAGGACATTTTACAGAACCTTGTTCTCTTGGAGTTATTCCCAGTCATAGTATCCATAGTGGTTTGGAAGTGGTTTGGGAGAATGCTTTCCAGGTAAATGCTCAGGCTTATTTCAGCATTTGGACATAATTGCGGAAGCTTTTCGTCATCATGGGGGTACAGCATGGTATACCTATGACGAGAATTTTTGCCAAAAATTGTCAGTTAACCCCTCTTTAACCTCTTCATATCCACGCTATTGCCGAATGACGGCAACAGCGCGGACCTACATTGCCGGGACGACGTCTATTGACGTCGTCCCATGCACGAGCGGCCTGCGCGCCCCCTGCAGGGCGCGCGCACGGCTTGCTCGGTAATCAGCGAGTCTATGAGACTCGCCTGATCACAGATCAGAGTAAGGGGTCGGTCCCGACCCCTTACCACATGATCAGCTGTCAGCCAATGACAGCTGATCATGTGATGTAAACAGAGCCGGTAATCGGCTATTTTTTCTCCTCGCGCTGACAGCGTGAGAAGGAAAAAAAAAGCCGATCACTGGTGGCCGTGAGAGGGACATCAGTCCCAATCATGGCGATCATCTGTGCCCCCTGCCAGTGACACCTAGCAATAGGCAGCAGTGCCGCCTACCAGTGCCCACCAGCATCACCCATCAGTGCCCACAGTGCCACCCATCAGTACCCACAGTGCCACCCATCAGCGCCCACAGTGCAACCTATCAGCGCCCACAATCAGTGCCACAACAACAGTGCTGCACATCAGTGCCACCTATCAGTGCCCATCAGTGTCACCTACCAGTGCCCATCAGTACCACCCCCATCTCTGCCCATCAGTGCCCCCCATCAGTGCCGCCCATCAGTGCCCCCCATCAGTGCCGCCCACCAGTGCCCCCCATCAGTGGTACCTATCAGTGCAACCTATCCGTGCCACCCATCAGTGCCCATCAGTGGCCATCAGTGCCGCCTTATCTTTGCCCATCAGTACCGCCTTATCTGTCCCCAGCAGTGCCGCCTTAACTGTGCCTATCAGTCCTGCCTTAACTGTGCCTATCCATGCCCACCAGTGCCGCCTCATCAGCGCATATCAATGAAGGAGAAAAATTACCTGTTTGCAAAATTTTATAACAAACTATGAAACATGATTTTTTTTTTTTTCAAAATTTTCCATCTTTTTTTGTTTGTTTAGCAAAAAATAAAAATCCCAGCTGTGATTAAATACCACCAAAAGAAAGCTCTATTTGTGGGAAAAAAATGATAAAAATTTCATTTGGGTACAGTGTTGTATGACCGCGCAATTGTCATTCAAAGTGTGAGAGCGCTGAAAGCTGAAAATTGGTCTGGGCAGCAGGGGGGTTTAAGTGCCCAGTAAGCAAGTGGTTAAATTGGGGTTCTAAGGATGTAGGCCTGTGGCTGAACCTCATGTTACCACAGAAGCCTCATTTTACCCCAAGGATAGTGGGTAATGCGCAAACTACATTTCGGAAGGGGTTTGTTTTGCCTTCAATGAAGGGCAATGCAAATTCCTCTCTAATTGAAGATATAGGCACGAGTGCTCTTACTGTAATGGGAACCATTCAGCCAATAGGTGCTTTCGGAGATCTTCCGCAGCCTCTTTCCAGTCAGTTCCCAGGGACTCTAGTGGGAAAAGCCTCCCACTATCGAATTTTTGGGGATCACAATTGACTCCATTAATGGAGTTTAGGTTACCTGCAGACAAATTACTGTAGATGAGATCATTGATTTCACTCTTCTTGTCAAAAAAGAAAGTATTTCAATGGTTTACTGATGCTGCAGGCTCTTCAGGCTTCGGTGCATTTATGAACGGCCATTGGTGCGCAGCTGCGTGTCGTTCGGATTGGTTGCATCAGGACATTTTACAGAACCTTGTTCTCTTGGAGTTATTGCCAGTCATAGTATCCATAGCTCAGTTCATGAACTGCAGAGTTCTGGTGCACTCGGTCAACAAGGACGTTTTCTTAGCTGTTAATACATTGTCATCAAAATCTGAACCAGTTATTAAATTGCTGCGTTTTCTAGTTTTGCACCGCATGCGTTTTAATATCTGTCTGAGAGCGGAACACATAGCAGGAATTCATAATAATATAGCTGACGCTTTATCTCGTTTGCAGTTCACGAAGTTTCGGGAGTTGGCTTCATCGGCAGATTAATGTGGTGCCCCTTGCCCAGATTTCCTCTGGGGCTTAATTTGGAACTGACAATGGCTAACCTTGAAAACTCAGTAGCAAGGAAGACATGGATGGACTATTGTCTTTCCTGGTCTAGATGGTGTTCATTTTGTCATGAGCTGAGCTTGGATACTTTGGAGGTGAATGTTTCTCTGGCGTTCGTGTCCAACTTGAATCAATCGAAACTCAGTCCTGCCTTGGTGCAAAAGATTCTAGCAGGTGTGTAATTATTTCTGAAATTTGAAGGTTTGCCTTCGTTAACTTCCTTTTTTCAGGTTAGTCAGGTGATGAAAGGTTTTTGGAGATCCAAACCTACTCGAGATAATAGGCGTCCCATATCAGTTATACTATTAGGAGATCTTCTTGAGACTTCGAAGACGGTTTGCTTTTCAGAATTTGAGCTCTTGCTTTTTAGAGCTTCCTTTTCTATCGCCTTTTTCGGAGCCATTAGGATCGGGGAGTTTACAGCAATAAATAGAAGATCTAGCTCCTTTCTTCTTTTTTCTCACATTTCTTTGGAAGGAGATCTACTAAAGATTTTCCTCTGCAGGTCTAAATCCCTGCCCTTGGGTAAGGGCCAGTGGGTATCACTTGCCAATTCCATGAATCCATTAATATGTCCAGTCTTGTTTTCAGATATCTTTCTGTTGGGTCTTCTTCTAATGGTTCTTTCTTTATTCACCAGGACCTGTCCCCCTTAACCAGGTACCAGTTTTCAGCTGTATTAGCTTCCTGTTTGAAACGCTTGAATCTTTCGGGCTTCTGTTTTTCATCCCATTCATTTAGGATTGGGACAGTTACTACAGCTGATTTCTCTGGGTTTCTCTGAAGAGGTGTTGAAAAGACTAGGCCGTTGGGGCAGTGATTGGTATAAAATCCTTGTCCACCCCGATCTACTAATGTTATAATTTTTATTTTTTAGATTCTTCCAACACCAATATCTGGATAGTAGGACGTTTCTACGTTTTCTGGGCTGCTAAACATGCCGGAACTAGGACCTACTCAGCTAATCTAGATCTGCATGCTAAAGAATTTTCAGTTTTCTGGTCAGGCAGTAGGGGTTTAAGATGAAGGAACCTTAGAGACCATTTAATTTACTTGTCCGGTATCTGGCTCTCTCCCCAAGTTTTAATTATTCATGCTGGGGGTAATGATATTGGGAAGGTCAGGACATGGGATCTGCTCTGCGAAATAAAGAGAGACATTTACTCCATTAAGCTTATGTTTCCATATGCCATTTTGAGATGATCCCTAGGCCCATATGGTCTCACTATGATAGCTTATTTTGCGTAGATAAAATAAGAAGACGCCTTAATAGGACCATTCATAGCTCTCTAGTCTCGTCTGATGGAATTTCATTTCGCCACACGGAATTGGAGGGTTTTGTTCCGGGTTTATTTCGCCCCGATTTGGTTCATTTATCTGCAATAGGTCTGGACATTTTTAATATGGGCCTGCAAAATTTGATAGAAACAGCCATGGTGTTGGGGGGGCCTCAGCCAGTAGCCTCTCTTCTGGCTTCAGCAGTGGGGAATAGTCGTCCAGCATTGTCTTAATGGACACCGTGAAATTTTGTTTAATGTATTCATATTTCATTTTAATTTTGAGTTATTATCAGGTTACCCCTTGGATAACTCCGTGGCCATTAATTAAATTGCCAAATAAATATATTATTTGTTTGAAATGATCTGTTGTTGGTGTCTTCTTTATTCTAATGTCCCTTTGTGCTAGCCCATGAAAGGTCATAGCAATATGCTGGGCCCTCAAGGGATAGCGCAAAGGGGGGCTGCAGATTTCTTCTGTTTGTTATTTATTTGCAGGTTGCCATTGGCTGCAAGCGGTATCCCTGGGCAGCAACAGCCATGGGATTGGTCAGAACGATCGAGCAGTCTATTGGTCTAATTGGGCGGAGCGTAAAGCCCGTGCGGAAGGAGCTGATAGAGGGAGCTGAGGACCATCTCTCACAGACCGTTAGGACCGAACTGCGACTCCCACCCACCTTCCCTAATTTCCTGAAGAAGTCATGGTGTTGTTCAGTGGGGGAGTAGTCGTTCAGAATTGTCTGGATGGACACCGTGAAATTTTGTTTAATGTATTCATATTTCATTTTAATTTTCAGTTATTATCAGGTTACCCCTTGGATAACACCGTGGCCATTAATTAAATTGCCAAATAAATATATTATTTGTTTGAAATTATTGTTGTTGGTGTCCTCTTTTTTTCTAATGTCTCTTTGTGCTGGCCCATGCTTCACAGAAACACAGGGTCCATGTCTTCTATACTCACAAAATGCCAGTCTGCCTTATTTACAAAGATCGGTGGTCCGCGGAACCTGCTGATCAGCTCCCGCTGTGTAAAGTCACAGTGGGATCTAGCAGTCGGTGGTGCGCGCCCAAAACCCTGGAGTGCAGAATTACATATATATATATATATATATATATATATATATATATATATGATTCTGCACAAAGCGGTCGCCCTGTAACAGTAAAGCTGCTATTGGGTGGTTGTAAAGCGGTTAACATCCTGTATTGGTGGTCAGTGGTAGTGAAATATACCCTTCAGCATTGGTGGTCAGTGATTTCTTACAAGTGCACCCACTCCTGCACCACTGCTTCTCTCCAGGATGATATCAGATCGGGACTATAATTGTACTGTCAGGTGGAGATCACTCCCCTGACAGTACCTGTATTTTAGTACCGTACCAGGTGATAGAATACAGAGAGTACACGGCACCCAGCTGCCACTCTCTTCTACGTCCAAGTGTCCTGGGTTCTGCAGGACATATACATTGCAGGACTGAGTCCCAGATCTGGTAGAATGCAGGACAATTGGCAACTATGCAAATTCTGGAGGGGGAAGGGAATTATTCCTCCTATTGACACTGATGATGATGGGAACTCTTTCTCCTTTGACCCCAATGCTGGGGGGTGGCCAGATTCTTCTGTATAAAGGGAAGTGACTGAAAAAGGACCTTCATGGTAGGATCACCATCCTGTTAGTAAAAGCTGCAGATTTAGGAAGATTACTTTTTTTTTTTTTAAATGTGATCTACTTTAAGCTTATAATAGCTGAAATAAGCAGGAGTTATTCCCAGTTTTGGGCACTGCTTGCACTTATTGGGTCCCTGCCAGAGCAGGCGGTGGAAGGCTTGTTGGCCTCATTGGCTGCAGGTGGGAACCCGTTTTATAAATACAACAGAAATATGACTATACTGTACTAAGACATTTTCAGCCCAATAATAGTTTTAGTTACTTTTGGGAACAGCAGACGATGTCATCCGTGGCACGTATTGTCTACAGCACAGAGATCTCAGCAGGTGTCTAACATTCTTCAGGGCTCACAGCGGGTGGGTAGAGTCAGTTCTGCATACTGTAACCAAGCTAGTAAAAAAAAACAATTCTTCAGAAAGGAAACAAGCATTCTCGGGTCTGAACTCATTTACAAAAAATGAGCAATAAATAAATGATTTTGGCAGAAATGCTTTATGTAAAGTAAACATAACGTAGGCTGTGACTCCTTTTTATTGACTGTGTTGTGTGTGTCATTGAAGATATTTTATACACTAAAGATTCAGAACAGAGCACTGGTATCAGTGCTTCTCTTAAGTCCTAGTAAGTGTGTGTGTTTAGTATTGTGGTAGGGACAAGAATTTGACTGTAGGCTCCTTTAAGGAAAAGAAATGTGAAAATATTTCTATGCAAACAAATGTGGTTTACTAACCCATCCATTGTATTGTAAAAGACTGCTAATATCCAGTAACTGCCTACAATGTATATTTATTTTAGCTTCCAGCAATGCCCTGCAAAACAGGTTCTGTGCTAAAGTTGGCCATAGATGAAACTCAATTTGGCCGGTTCAGGGACCAGACGAATTTCGTTCAGTGTGTGGCTGTCCCTGTTCAACAGAAGTCAATCATTAGATTTACTGTACATCTGTCGAACAGACACGTTAGAAAACTTCTGTCGATCAGTGCCTGCAGCTGCTGATCAGTGTATCGCTGTCAGAATATAATGTCCCCGTTAGACATATGCGATTCAGTTTGTAACAAATCGAAATTTTGACAATATTTTCGTTAATCGGAAATTTGGATATATCTGAATCTCTGAATCACAATAGTAAAAAATTTTAACAAATCCTAAATAAATTGTAACGAAAACAAAAAAAAATCATTCATATTCATTTTTTTTTAATTCGAATTACATGATGCGTTAGTTCAGGCCTTTTGTTAATGTTTGGAGCATCAGAAATTACAAAACAACATAACGAATGATTCGGATCCATACATTTTTACTCTAGTGAGTATAGCATGAATATTCTAATAACATTCTTTTTGTATTGTGGTTGAGCTTAAGAGACCATTTGTTTAATTCATCTGTGCGTGGCTCTCCCTGTCAGAGGGGGGGGTCTGTGCTGATAATCAGCACATTGATTATCAACACAGCCCCCATCAAATGTACCCATAAGCTGCCAGTCAGTGCCCCATCATAACCCCCTGCCAGTGTCAATCAGTGCCCACCACAGTGCAAGTCAGTGCCCACCATAGTGCCAATCAGTGTCCATCACAGTGCCAATCCGTGCCGAGCATTAACACCTGTCAGTACCTGCCCAATCAGTGCTGCCCATCAGTGCCATCTATTAGTGTCCATCAATGCCACCTGTCAGTGCCAATCAGTGCCGCTTACCAGTGCCAGTCAGTGCCGCCGGTCAGTGTCCATCAGTGCCACCTGTCAGTGCCCATCAGTGCCGACTGCCAGTGCCCATGAGTGCTGCATATTAGTGCCACCTATCGGTGCCCATCAGTGCTGCATATCAGTGCCGCCTATCAGTGCCTATCAATTCTACATATCAGTGCCCCCTCATTAGAGCCCATCAGTGCCACCTTATCAGTGCCAACTCATCAGTGCCCATCGGTACTGCCTCATCAGTGCGACTCATCAGTGCCTGTCAGGGAAGGAGAAAACTAAATTTTATAACAGAAACGAAGAATAACATTTTTTTTCAAAAATGTTGGTCTTTTTTAGTTTGTTTAGCAAAAAATAAAAATCGCAGAGGTGATCAAAAGAAAGCTCTATTTGTGGGAAGAAAATGATAAAAATTTAGTTTGGGTACAGTATAGCATGACCGCGCAATTGTCATTCAAAGTGCAACAGCACTGAAAGCTCAAAATTGTCCTGGGCAGGAAGGGATGAAAGTGCCTGGTATTGAAGTGGTTAAATGTAAAACCCCCCTTTCCCATCCACAACCCAGTACTACTTTCAATAAAGAAGAATCCAAGAGGCTTGTTGTTCCTGAAGTGACTAGAAATGTTATGCCAATGCTATTCTACTACATCTACAGGAAAACCATACCTTTCCCTGCCAGCTTGGCTTCTCCTGGTTAGTGAAGTGGTGGCCTGCTTCCATATAAAGAACGTATTCTCCAAGCCTCACCACAAAAATCTTCTACCACATCCCTAGTCATGTACGGGCGCTCAGGAATGTCCATAGAAAATCCAGGGAGGATAAAAAAGTAAGATTATGAGGAATGCATAATATGCAATTCAATGTGTAAAATAATAATTAATAATAAAATAATTCAATGGAAGCACAACATACTGGATATGATAAGCTTGCTTGATGGTGGCTGCTGTTTTTGCATCGGTTAAAAAAAATGAAATGGAAACGACCATCAAGGTAGATTACATGTACAACATATACCAGTTTTAAAAGCAATTGTTAGGTGCATACACATATGGACATTGCAGATGATTTGATATTTAGTAGCATAATGCTGCACCACTGGATTGCCTTCTGTTAGTGGCCTTGAAGGAGTTAATGACTGTAATGTGAACTTGCGATGTAGCTTCATTAATCGTCCGTGGACATGAATATTTAATAGGCACGCAATTATAATCTAAGTCTAAATATAATTATTACAAAAATAGGAAATATTAGGTCTCAGCGCATAAATATCCACTTAACATGTTGGCTACACAATAGCTAATCAAGTCGGCAATGAAATGATCGCAGCGGCTATAATTTTCTAGATAGTATGCAAATTGGTTTCTTCCTTGTCCCTGTAAAGAGACCAAATGACTAAAAAAATCACGTCTTATAGTGTGTTATGCCGCGTACACACGAGCGGACTTTACGGCGGACTTTGCCCGGCGGATTTTTCAACGTACTTTCCGACGGACTTTCTGAATGAACGGACTTGCCTACACACAATCCACCAAAGTCCGTCGAATTCGTACGTGATGACGTACGACCGGACTAAAACAAGGAAGTTCATAGCCAGTAGCCAATAGCTGTCCTAGCGTGGCTTTTTGTCCGTCGAACTAGCATACAGACAGCGGACTTTTCGGATAAATTTTAAACAAGTTTCAAATCTAATTCCGTCCAACTTTTGAGAAAACAAAGTACGCTGGAGCCCACACACATCGAATTGTCCGACGAAATCCAGTCCGCCGGGCAAAGTCCGCCGTAAAGTCCGCTCGTGTGTACGCGGCATTAGAATTTTTTGACGGAAATAGCTTTGACATTTTTCAGTAAATTCTGGTCCATAAATACCATTTTCTGCAAAGTTTCCAGAATTTTTTTTTTTTCCATATAGAAAAATGTATTTCTTAAAATAGATGCAAACCCTAACTGAATGACATTTAGTATGCTAATGCACTGTGTATCCTAAATAAATGCTATAAATACTGGTTTTCAGTCTTTGTTGTATTTCAGAGTAGCATCCTGTCTTAAACAGGGGCTTCTGCCTAAATGTAGTTTTTAGCTGGGTTGTAGTCAGCCCAGATTAATAGTGTAGTTATTTACTTGGTCCTACCCTAATCTCAGTGGAGTTGTGATTTCTCACTGCTGCCAGTAGGTGTCATTGGCACCACTGGCAATCGTTTTCAGCTCGGCTCCAGAGCAATTTTTTTTATTTGTCACATACATGGAAAAATCTCGATGTTTAGCACTAAAATTACTTAAACCCCCAGAACATTATATATTTTCTGAAAGCAGAGGCCCTGTAGACTAAAAAGGTGATAGTTGCAAATTTTTGTTTCACATGATATTTGCGCAACTGTTTATTAAACAAAAAATATAATAAAATTAGTTTTAGGGCAAAACCACACCATATAATACCCATTTTTGGTTCAAATATAAAAGATGAGGTTGCATTGAGTAAATAGATACCAAACATTCCATGTCTTAAAATTGCGTGCATCTGCGATATCACCAAAACTATGGTGCCCAAAAATCACCATGGGTGACACTTTAAATACCTTTACAGCTCATGAATTTAGAGTTAACTAGGAGTTCTTGTGCTAGAGTTATTGTTCTCACTCTGATGTTTGCGGCGATATGTCACACAGGTGGTGCGACTGTGGTTTACATACACGTGCGTACCCTGGGCTTGCGTTTGTGCAGGTGTGTGGGGCAACAGGGGTTTTGGCAATTTCTTTTTTTTTCATCTTAACCTATTTTATTATAAATTAATTATTTTTTAAACTTTTTTATTTTCTTTTTTTATTTATTTTTACTTGACTGCTTCACAAGGGGTTAATAAAACCCCTATGTGATAGCATTGGGCAGGTGACAGGTACTCTTTATGGAGACATTAGGGGTTTAATAAACCCCAATCTCTCCCCTGCCCTTCACACCATCTAACCAAGCACAGATCGGCTTGGTTAGATGTGTCTCCTGGCTGTACTGGCCAAGAAAGGGTGCATCACTTCCGGTCTCATTGTTTGCATCTGAGATCGAGGGATGGATCTACCTCGGTCTCGCTACAATCTCTCCCCCCCCCCCCCCCGGTGGTTATGTTCCCAGGCACCGGTAAATGCGGGACAGCCCGGGAACCACGGGAGGAGGGGGGTCACCGGCGGGAGGGGGGGGGGGCATTGTGCTGCCAGCTCTGTGGCAGTGATCGGCGGCTATGGAGCTGCTGCATCACTTTCACTTTGAAGCTGGTCGCTGGCTAAACAAAGCCCACACAGGCTGATGGCTGCTTCTGCTTGTGATTAAAGGTTCACTCTTTGGCCGTACATATTAAGTCCAAAAAGCTGAACTGGGTATGCGATGAATATTTATATTCCCTTCAGCCAGCCCAGTTGGAGGTTCATGGCCACTGATGCATTCTGGGGGAAGACATACTGTAGATATTAAAAAGGGGGGGGGGGAAGTATAGTGCACTCTAGTGGCCAAAACAGAGATAGACCAAGATTATTTGATAGTAAAACCCAGGTACCTTGCTGGCTTTGAGTCAGGAGTTTGTGAGTTGGACCTTTAGACAGTGGTTTCCTATCTGCAGTTTTTTGGTTTACCCACAATTGTGTATTCTGGGTTTTACTATCAAATAATCTTGGTCAATAGCTTATGTGGGGCCTAACATGTGCTGAATGTTGACATAGGCCTGAACTGGTCCTAGTCCTGTCCTGCCTGTTGACGGAGAAAGCTGTGGAAAGGAGGACTTTTTTAATGTATATTTTATTTTATGGTACAGTGGTGTTTTTTTGCAAATGTTCAATTGTTGAAAAGGTTCAAATTTTATGCACATTATATGCAACAGCAGTATTTGCACTCTAAACACCGAGGACTGGCTCTGTGTACTTCGGCGCCGGCGGCGCCATTTTCAAATCGCGGTCGGCGATTTTGAAGCTCAGGATCGCAGGGGATCACAGGATCGCAGGGGAGCTGCAAGGCTGCACTGGGGCAAGGCTGCACTGGGGCAAGGCTGCACTGGGATAAGGCTGCAATGGACACTGGGGAAGGCTGCACTGACAAGGCTGCACTGACAAGGCTGCACTGACATGGCTGCACTGACATGGCTGCACTGGGGCAAGGCTGCACTGAGAAGGCTGTAATGATGGGCATTTAAATGTAAGTTTTTTTCCCTTCAACTTCCCTCCTAAAAGTTTTTTTTTCTTTAAAATTCCCTCCTAAACTTGGGGTGCGTGTTTTACGCCGGTGCGTGTTATACGCCGATAAATACGGTATATAAAGTGTTGGTGAACTTAAACTGTATTGCTATGCTGTGATTCCTGTAGGCTTTGTGTGCATTGCGCGGGGGGGGGGGGGGGGGGGTGGGGGGGGGGGTTGGGGGGCCTCCATGTCCATTTTGCTTGGGGCCCCCAAATTCCTTCAAACGGCCCCGTGACTGGGTGACAATACAGCATGCACAATTGCATACCTCTCAATGCTCTTATATGTTAAGGAAGACACTATTCAGAATAAAGTATAGAGTTAAAAGACACACTTCTGCCAGACCCCTGGTTACATGGATCAAGAAGAATTACCAAGGGTTACGCAGGGTATACTGTACACGGAGAGGTTTTTTTTTTTTTTCAACCAGTGGGTTGAACTAAAAAAAAACCCCTCACAGATCCCTGCATCCACACATGAGATGTGGGTGCAGGGATTCACCGTACTATTGTATTCTGACACCTGATACCCCCCCAGCCAGAATACACAGATCAGTGCAGATGCAGCCATTGGATACAGAGTCTGATTGAATGTTGGTTTTCCAGCAGGACCGTTTGACAGAAACCGGTCGTTGTACTGGCTTCTGTTGAACAGTCAGGGCTACACATGCAAATTTTCCTGGTTTGTATGAGACACTACTTGCATTGAGTTTGCATGCTTTTCCTTTGCTTGCGTGAGTTTCCTCCCCATTACAAAAATATTTAAAGTTAAATGGCTCCTGGCCAAATTGACCCTATCTAGGGACCTTAGATTGCAAGCACCTTGAGGACAGGGTCTGATGTGAATGTACAGTTTGTTAAGCGATGCATAAAATTGTTGGCTCTATATAAATACCTGCAATAATGAAAATACCATATTTATCGGCGTATAACATGCACAGGCGTATAACACTCACATTCATTTTTAGAGGGAAGTTTCAGGAAAAAAACTTAAATTTTAAATAAGGAACTTTGAAGCAAACTAAGGGTCAGTGCCCATCTGTAGCCTCACCATTGCCATCAATGCAGCCTGATCAAGTGCCATCAATGCAGCCTCATCAAGTGCCATCAATGCAGCAGCCTTGCCATTGCCATCAATGCAGCAGCCTCACCATTGCCATCAATGCAGCAGCCTTGCCATTGCCATCAATGCAGCAGCCCTGCACATTGCCATCAATGCAGCAGGCTCACCATTGCCATCAATGCAGCAGCCTTGCCATTGCCATCAATGCAGCAGCCTCGCACATTGCCATCAATGCAGCAGCCTCATCATTGCCATCAATGCAGTAGCCTCACCATTGCCTTCAATGCAGCAGCCTTACCATTGCCATAAGTGCAGTTTGTCCGATGCCCATCTGCAGCCTAGAGGGTCAGGGAGGGGGCGTGACGCGCGTCGACAAATTACATACAGTGAGAATCTCCTATGGTAGACAGAACAGGGGTCCATTGGCGGCCCGGGAGACGGGACTTCCTATTACAGAGGCCGCCAAGTAAACAGGAGATTCTCACTAAATGTAATCTGATGGCGCTCGTCCTGCCCCCCTCCCTGTCCCCTCTGAGGCAGCTAAAATAGAAGTATTGGCGTATAACACGCACACGCTTTTTGCACTCGATTTTCATAGTGAAAAAGTGAGTGTTATAAGCCAATAAATACAGTAATTCTTGGTTAAACCCACATGTGCTTCTTCTCGAAACTACTTTTCTATGATACTGGCTTTTCAAATTGCAAGTACAATCATTTAGAGATCAGATTAAAATATTACCAAGATAACACTTTTCATAGTTAAATCATATTTTTACCCCCACCCACCCAGGCTTTCACATTTTTAAATAATTAAGTTTCCATGACTTTTGCCCTATGTACACAGGGCTCTTAGCCAGTGCATAAAGCTCCGGAGTTTAGTATGCGCCCAGGAATGAATGCAGACTGGTTGTGTTCCTGGAACGTCTCTGGGTGCATACTGCCCTAAACATTGGCCCCTTTCACTCGGGTTGACTGGTTCCTGTGGTGATGGCTGTCTTTAGGAGGTCTGGCGCGGTAGGTTCACCCTCTTTGGGGGCAGGCATTGGCAAGGGATACATGCACAGACCTATATGTCTACATTCAAGATACCTATGTCTTGTAACGCTGTATTTAATGCATTCTCTTTTCTTGTTTGTATTTCTGTACAGTTTTTTACACTTTTCTGATTCGTACATCCCCTGATGAAGCTAATGCGAAACATGTTGAGTTAATATACGAAAAAGCAATCCCTGTTAAAGCTGAATATTCGCCCTTGACCACCTTTATCACCAGTTGTTGATTATCAGTGAACAAAGCGGCTCTGTCTATGTATTAACTATATTCTCACTAAAATTGTTATATAAATTTTATCTCATTGGTTCTCATTATTATTTGTCAGCACCATAAAACATCCTGCTTCTCTCCTCTTTTTTTTCATAATTAACTACCTGGGATGAGGTGCTAATTATTTGGGTGTTGTACCTTGAGCTGGACATACCTCATAATTGGCACTGCTAGGTGCACCATCCAGCCCTGTTCAGCGGCAGCAGCTGTAAGCCTCTCATAGAGTTTGACAGGCTTTCTGCAATGGTTTACCTATGCCTTTCGCCCATGCCTACACGCCAGAGCCTATGTACCGGGGTAAAATGGCCAGTGGGCATGGGGCCTTATAGTTACTTTCAGCCACAGTTCTGAGGAAGGTGACTGGTTAGCTGAAGCTACTGACCAGTTTTGTTGGCCCCCCCTTATGGCAGTGTTGTGGGGTGGTGCAGTGGCAGCAAACACACAGAATCGGGTTGCAGAGAACTGAACTTGTAATTATGCAGAATCCAGTAATTCTCAACAAACCTGGTGGAAAGGCACCTGACTGGGAACACTCACAGCATGTAACAGCAATGAGCAGCATAGCAGGTTTCAGATGTGCCTGGCTTGTCTGAGCTCAAATAGGGAGGTCTCCAGAAGGATGGGTGTCCCTATCCTTTCCTCACTCATCTGGAACCTCTCCCTGCCACTAACCACTGTCCCTGTCAAATGGGTGAACTGTCCCTACAATACCCACATGCGAAATGCGTGCCAAGTCTGGGAGCCAGGGCCTTAAATAGGATCTGCCTGACCCAAGATGGCTACTAGAGTCACATAGGGCAGCAGTATCCAATCAGATAGCTTCCTCAGTGACCCTGCAAACCATAGAGGAACCATGTTGCTCTTGACTTCCTCTTCTGCAATTCTGCTGCGGTTGCGCGCCACCTGCAGTGGAGAAAGTAGACTACACCTACCTACAGTGTCATCATGCCTGCACTGTAATCAGTGCAGCACCATTGGATGAATACTATAAATAAATGATAAATTGTGTGCAGTGCTAATCAATAAACATTGCAATAAATGATACAAGTGTGAAAAATGCATTCAAACTTCATTAAAATTGACTTTATATGTGTAAAAAAAATCAACACAAATTCAAATAGTGATAGTAATACCTGTTCAAAAAATCCATCTGTGCCCTTTAATATTCAAATTTTCCTGAACTTCACATCCAACACCACCTTGTGCATGTTTTGTGAATCTGCTCACCTTGGAAATGACCTCCAATAAACGAGAGGTCAAAATGGGCACTACCCTGTTTCCCCGAAAATAAGACCTAGCGTGATTGTCGGTGATGGCTGCAATATAAGCCCTACCCCCCAAATAAGCCCTACCCTGTTTCCCCGAAAATAAGCCCTACCCTGAAAATAAGACCTACAAGGACTTTAACTAGGGCTTATTTGGGGGGTAGGGCTTATATTGCAGCCATCACCGACAATCACGCTAGGTCTTATTTTTGGGGAAACAGGGTATATGATGTGAACAGAGAATGGTTCCATACCTCCACTCTTATTTGAAACTGGGATCTTGTAATAAACATACTCCAAGTCCATCCACAGGAGAAAAACTTCTCATATGCCCCTCAAGGTACGCTAATAAAAATACATCTAATGCTCTCTGTTTAAAAGCATTTTATTATATTAAAAAGCAAAGCCATAAAAACTACTGACAAAGGCACCAGCATGTATTGTAAATATAACCACTTCCCTGGAAGTAACCTGCTTTGGGTTTACTAATACAAGAAAACTGCCACACTCTCTCCACAGCCAATCTGGCGGGCGTGATGACATCACTCTGTATCTCTATCCTGAGTACTAGCCAAGCAAATCGACTTCATCCACATCTTTAGTATAACACATGGCAGCTGCCAAAAATTCCTCCCTTTCCTGCCATGAAAGTCCTTGTTCAAACACATCAAATTGTCCGTCATTTAGAGGGACTGTCCCTCTTACGCAGCCAAATCCACCTGTCCCTCGTTCCTCTTTAAGTCGGCCATAAATGGTGCGATTTTCCTACTGCAACCATGAGGGGATGGGGGAATCCCTTCTGCAGAGATATTGTGTCCTCCTGGTGGAGAGGGTTGGGGAGCCGTCCCTGCCAGGAAAACACACAGTGATTTTTGCTAGCGGCTGAAGCCGCTGTTTTGCTGGCACTGGGATGTACAGGTGTTGTGCACATCCCCATGCTGGCGCCCCATTGTTGTCTATCGTAGCTGCACGGACACCGCCACTGTGCCTGAATATAACATCTGTGTGGGTGTGGGTCCCTGAACACAAACAGCGTGAGTGCAGGGGCTTGCACCCACAAGCACGTGGACATCATATTGGCACACAGCAGGTGTGTCCGTGCAGCAGCATGTCCCAATAGACAACAATGGAGTGCTGGCACGGGAAAGCATGCAACATCTGTGCATCCCAGTGCCAGCAAAACACAGCCCTGCACAGGGCACACATGTAATCGCCCCGTGCAATGGCATCCCTAGGGGGGCCAGAGGGGGCCCTGACCCCCCCAACATTATGCTGTGCCCCACCATGTGCCCCCCCCCAATTAAAAAAAATAAATACATTTGTTATTTTTTTTTTTACAAAAAGGCAATGTCTTTTTGTTTGCATACGTAGCGGATGCGCCGCATCTTACTCGGGCCGCCGCTGGAGTAACACAGTCTCTATTGAGAGGGAGAGCGTCCCCAGTCAGCTCCTGCGGGTGATTATTCCCCCTCCCTCTGCTCGCTGACACTGCATAATGCGAGCGCTCACACAACCACGGCCGCCCAATCTGCTCCTTCCCCTGCATCCTCATTGACAGGGAGAAGAGCGAGTTGTAGGAAGGACTCCACCAGGACTCTCAGTTACTGAAAAAACAGACTGATTTCTCCCATCCTTAGAACAGGAGAACCAGCCTGTAAATTCCAAGAGATGCCAGACCAGTGCTGTCAGCAAGAGGTGGCTGGGGAACCCCACAGTGGCAGAAAACCAGGGCCCAGTGGCAAGACAACCTTTGCAACCCTGATAGTTCTCCCACTGCTTTGGACCCTTATATTTTCTTGGTATGCTGTATATAATTGCATTTTATAGTTGCCCCTCTACTTTTGTCCCTGTCCCCCCATGTGCCCTCTCTAAATATGAAAGCTGGAGACGCCACTGGCCCCGTGTGAATGACATCTTAAGTTCTCGCCCATTCCTGTGTGTGTGGCAGCCTATTGAAATAGTTGGGCTGTCAAAAACAAAACATGTGGGAACTCACAAAAACGTGCGCTCGAATGTGCATGTTCCAGTGTGAGCTGGCTCTAAGGGGTTAATGACCCTTTTGTATTCTCTTGTGATTTTGTATGTTTTTTATTTTATTCACTACAGGTACATATATAGCACCATCAAATTACGCAGTGCTTTACATACACTTATTAGGTTCACCTTGCTAGTACCGGGTTGGACCCCCTTTTGCCTTCAGAATTTCCTTAATTCTTCATGGCATAAATTCAACAAGGTGTTGGAAACTTGGAATTCCTCAGAGATTTTGGTCCATATTGACATGATAGCATCACGCAGTTGCTCCAGACTTGTCGGCTGCACATCCATGATGCGAATCTCCAATTCCACCACATCCCAAAGGTGCTCTATTAGATTGAGATCTGGTGACTGTGGAGGCCATTGGAATCCAGTGAACTCATTGTCATGTTCAAGAAACCAGTGGTGAGATGATTTGCATACCTCCCAACATTTTGAGATGGGAATGAGGGACACCTACTAGCAAATGTATGTAGGCATACGACACGCCCCCTGCCAAAAACCCTTAAAGGGGAATTAACCAAAAAAAAAAAAAAGGTTAATTAAATCCACAAGAGCTTTTTATTACCACAACTATTCCTTTATATTGGCTTTAAAAAATTACAAATGAAGCCGTTTAGAAATTGGATGAAAGGTTTAGCACATGGAAACACTTTTTGAAAGATAAAAAGTGCATTTTATATGCAACTATATGGATCAGACCAAAATGAGGGACAAATGAGGGGGAAAGAGGGACAGAGGAACCTTGCTCCAAATCAGGGACAGTCCCTCCAAATCAGGGACAGTTGGGAGCTATGGATTTGAGCTTTGTGACATGGTGCATTAACCTGCTGGAAGGAGCCATCAGAAGATGTGTACACTGTGGTCATAAAGGGATGGACATGGTCAGCAACAATACTCAGGTAGGCCGGGGCGTTTAACCACTTGCAGACTGTATAACTTACATATACGGTGAGAAGGCGGATCTGCTGTGCAGAATTACATACCTAGTACGTGATCCTGCACTTCCAGGTCCGGGGCGCGCATGCCTGTCGCCGGTGACCCGCTCCCGCTGTGATTATTTTTTTGTTTATAGCGCAAAAAATAAATGTATAAAATACCACCAAAAGGAAGCTCTATTTTTTGGGAAAAACAGGACATACAGTATCTCACAAAAGTGAGTACGCCCCTTACATTTTTGTAAATATTTTACATTTATAGCTTTTCATGTGACAACACTGAAGAAATGACACTTTGCTACAATGTAAAGTAGTGAGTGCACAGCCTGTATAACAATGTAAATTTGCTGTCCCCTCAAAATAACTCAACACACAGCCATTAATGTCTAAACCGCTGGCAACAAAAGGGAGTACACCCCTAAGTGAAAATGTCCATATTGGGCCCAATTAACCATTTTCCCTCCCCGGTGTCATGTGACTTGTTTTTGTTACAAGGTCTAGGTTTGAATGTGGAGCAGGTGTGTTAAATTGGGTGTTAGTGCTCTAACTCTCTCATACTGGTCACTGGAAGTTCAACATCGCACCTCATGGTAAAGAACTCTCTGAGGATCTGAAAAAAAGAATTGTTGCTCTACATAAAGATGGCCTAGGCTATAAGAAGATTGCCAAGACCCTGAAACTGAGCTGCAGCACGGTGGCCAAGACTATACAGCAGTTTAACAGGACAGGTTCCACTCAGAACAGGCCTCGCCATGGTTTACCGAAGAAGTTGAGTGCACGTGCTCAGCGTCATATCCAGAGGTTGTCTTTGGGAAATAGATGTATGAGTGCTGCCAGCATTGCTGCAGAGGTTGAATGGGTGGGGGGTCAGCCTGTCAGTGCTCAGACCATACGCCACACACTGCATAAAAATTGGTCTGCATGGCTGTCATCCCAGAAGGAAGCTCGCAGACAGTTTGCTGAAGACAAGCAGACTAAGGACATGGATTACTGGAACCACGTTCTGTGGTCTGATGAGACCAAGATAAACGTATTTGGTTCAGATGATGTCAAGCATGTGTGGCGGCAACCAGGTGAGGAGTACAAAGACAAGTGTGTCTTGCCTACAGTCCAGCATGGTGGTGGGAGTGTCATGGTCTGGGGCTGCATGACTGGGGAGCTACAGTTCATTGAGGGAACCATGAATGTCAACATGTACTGTGACATAGGACCCCAAACACACCTCCAAGATGACCACTGCCTTGCTAAAGAAGCTGAGGGTAAAGGTAAAGGACTGGCCAAGCATGTCTCCAGACCTAAACCCTATTGAGCATCTGTGGGGCATCCTCAAAAGGAAGGTGGAGGAGCACAAGGTCTCCAACATCCACCAGCTCTGTGATGTCGTCATGGAGGAGTGGAAGAGGACTCCAGTGGAAACCCGTGAAGCTTTGGTGAACTCCATGCCCAAGAGGGTTAAGGCAGTGCTGGAAAATAATGGCGGCCACACAAAATATTGACACTTTGGACCCAATTTGGACATTTTCACTTAGGGGTGTACTCACTTTTGTTGCCAGCGGTTTAGTCATTAATGGCTGTGTGCTGAGTTATTTTGAGGGGACAGCAAATTTACACCGTTATACAAGCTGTACACTCACTACTTTACATTGTAGCAAAGTGTCATTTCTTCAGTGTTGTCACATGAAAAGATAGAATAAAATATTTACAGAAATATGAGGGGTGTACTCACTTTTGTGAGATACTGTACATTTTATTTGGGTACAGCGTCTCACGACCACACCATTGTCAGTTAGAGTAGCGCAGTGCCGTATCGCAAAAAATGGCCTGCTCATGAACGGGGATAAATATTTCGGAGGTCAAGTGGTTAAAACTATGCTTAATTGGTACTAAGGAGCCTAAGGAGCCCAAAATGTGCCAAGAAAATATCCCCCACACCATTACACCACCAACCTGATCCGTTAATACAAGGCAGGATGGATCCATGCTTTTATGTTGTTTACTCCAAATTCTAACCCCACCATCTGAATATCACAGCTAAAATGGAGACTCACCAGACCAGGCAACGTTTTTCCTATCTTCTGTTGTCCAATTTTGGTGAGCCTGTGCAAATTGTAGCCTCAGTTTCCTGTTAGCTGACAGGAGTGGCCCCTGGTGTGGCCTTCTGCTGCTGTAGCCTATCTGCTTCAAAGTTCGATGTGTTGTGCATTCAGAGATGATATTCTGCATATCTTTGTTGTAACAAGTGGTTATTTGAGTTACTGTTGCCTTTCAATCATCTCAAACCAGTCTGCCCATTTTCCTCTGACCTCTGATAGCAGACATCTCAAGTCTCCCGTGACTCGCGGGATACTCCTGCATTTGACGGTGGGCTCACGGACACCCACGAGTGCAGCACGATCTCCTGGCTGAGCCTGCACTGCCACTCAGCCTGGAGCAGGGCCGGACTGGCCTACCGGGATACAGAGAAATTTCCCGGTAGGCCGCCTGCCCTGGGGCCGCTTTGAGCTCGAGAGTCTTCCTCTCCCTCTGTTTGTGTAATCACAAACAGCGGGTGTCTCACGCTGTGTAATGCAGCTGCAGTCTTAACTGTTCGGCGGCCGTTTACTGTAACAAAGCCCCGCCTCCTCATCCATGATAGATGGAACACTGATTCAATTTCCCGGCATTGTATCAGTGTTCAGTTGACCGTCTATCACGGATGAGAAGGCGGGGCTTTGTTATAGTGAACAGTTAAGACTGCAGCTGCATGACACAGTGGGAGACACCCGCTGTGTGTAATCAAGGTACTGGCGAGGCTGCAGATGGGCACTGATGAGGATACAGATGGGCACAGTGAGGCTGCATTGATGGGCACAGTGAGGCTGCAGATGGGCACAGTGAGGCTGCAGATGGGCACTGATGAGGATACAGATGGGCACAGTGAGGCTGCATTGATGGGCACAGTGAGGCTGCAGATGGGCACAGTGAGGCTGCAGATGGGCACTGATGATACAGATGGGCACAGTGAGGCTGCATTGATGGGCACAGTGAGGCTGCATTGATGGCACAGTGAGGCTGCATTGTTGACACTAATGAGGATACAGATGGGCATTGTGAAGCTGCATTGATGGCACAGTGAGGCTGCATTGTTGACACTAATGAGGCTGCAGATGGTCACAGTGAGGCTGCATTGATGGCTCCTTGAAGCTACATTGATGGGCACTGACGAGGCTGCATTGTTCACACAGTTAGGCTGCAGATGGGCACAGTGAGGTTGCAGTGTTGGCACTGATGAGGCTACAAATGGGCACAGTGTAGCTGCATTGATGGCTCAATGAGGCTGCATTAATGGGCACAGTGAGGCTGCATTGATGGCTCAATGAGGCTGCATTAATGGGTACAGTGAGGCTGCATTAATGGGCACAGTGAGGCTGCATTGATGGCTCAGTGAGGCTGCATTAATGGGCACAGTGAGGCTGCATTGATGGCTCAGTGAGGCTGCATTGATGGGCACTGACGAGGCTGCAGATGGGCACAATGGGCACAGTGTGACACAACATTATCTTTTAAAGTATTATTTTATTATGGCATTATATTATGAATTATCTTTAAAGTATTATTTTATTATAGAATTTTGTGTTGGGGTTCTCGGCACCGAGTGTGACCTCCCTGAAATGAGTTTTTGCAGGCTGGGATGTTGGTGATATCAGCATTTGGCATTTTTCCCTGCACAACGGCCGCTCACTGTATATTTTCTCTCTCTTAGACCATTCTCTGTAAGCCCTAGAGATGGTTGTGTGTGAAAATTCCAGTAGATCAGCAGTTTTTGACATACTCAGACCAGCCCGTCTGGCACCACCAACCATGTCACTTAACCACTTGCCGACCAGCCGACGCAGTTTTACTGCGGCAGAATGGCACGGCTGGGCGAAACAACGTTACGTCGCTTCGCCTTTTGGCCACTAGGGGCGCACGCAGAGACGATCAAATACCACCAAAAGAAAGCTCTATTTGTCGGGAAAAAAAACACGTCAATTTTGTTTGGGTACAGCGTTGCGTGATTGCGCAGTTGTCAGTTAAAGCGACGCAGTGCCGAATTGCAAAAAATGGCCTGGTCATTGTGCAGCCAAATCTTCCGGGGCTGAAGCAGTTAAATCCTCTTTCTTTCACATTCTGCAAGTAGTCTTCACCATGTCTAGAAGCCTAAATGCATTGAGTTGCTCCCATGTGATTAGCTGATTATCAATTTGTGTTACCAAGCAATTGAACAGGTATACCTAATAAAGTGTCCGGTGAGTGTATATACGTTTACATCAGATCACTACTTCATTTTCCCATGTCTTTTCTTTTATTGAGTAGGAAAGGGGTGGGAGTCCTATTACAGAGACAGGTCCACTTTAAAACGTTGTGTACTGTGCATGAGGCATTGCAGCAACACCCACATGACAAATGTGTAGTGTACTTGTGGTGTTTACCCTCCCACCATGACAGCACTAGATGTGTGTGTGTGTTATCTGACATCACTGCTTCTCCAACAGTCTCCAAAACAAGGCAGGGTGCCATTGGAGTGACAGCACAGCTGCTTCCTGCAGCATCACATCCCCCTAGCAACCCGTGACGTAGCCTCCCCTTAGCCCCGTCCACCGCTCGCCACACCTCCGCTATTGCGCCTGCGCGCAGCCTCGCGCCGCCTCCACACTGGACGGAGGAGGGGGAGACTCCGCGCATGCGCAACATTTGGCTGAGAGCAGCGGCAGAAGCAGAAGCAGCGAGCAGAGCGGTACCCGGGGACGGAGCAGCGCTGAGCCCTGAGCTGTAAGTAGTGCTGTGTACCGTGTGTGACCCGCCCGTATCCCTCCGCAACCGTGTGTCCCTCCGCCTGCCCTGGGAAGTCTAGAGTCCGGAGGGGGGCTGTATGTGATGGATGCGGTCACTGCTCCACCCACACTGGATGCTGGCTGAGCACGACTGGCATGGCACCGCTGTCCATGTGTGGTCTGCTGATGGGAGCTGATACCCACAGATGTTCATACAGGGTACCCATAGACACAGAGGGCTGATGGGGGGTTGGATGAAGGGGCTGCTCTACGTATTCAACGCTCGCAAACGCGCCTCGCCCTCTCGGATCCAAGCGATCCACGGAACGAGCGTTCCCTGCAACATGCAATTTATTATCAACGTTCATCGTTAATTGCACCCCAAATGTTCCTTGCAACGCGCGCCACAAAATCCTGCACCAAAATTCGCCAACGCCGCTAGTTACTAAGCGTTCTGGGGCGACGCAATCTGAAAAAAAATGGAGGCGCTTTTTTGGGCCTTTAACATGAATGTGCAAAGATGCATCAATGGGGGTTTAAGCGGTTTTTGAATGTGGGGGTCCGGACGTAGGAAGGTCGCCCCGTGTTGTCGCTCTTACGCTGGCTACACCCCCCCCCCCCCGGCGTATTTGAAGACGTATTCACACCGTGAGAAGTTGTTTCTGTGGTTGCTGCGAGGACACAAACCATTTCCGATGCTGCCTGTTTGCGGCGCTGGCGAGATGTGTAGCGCGGATAGACGCTGATGCGATGCTGGTTTTTGCAGCGCAGTGGATGGCACCCCCGTGTTACCGACCCGCGGGACAACTATGCTACTCTGTGCGCTACAAAGAAAGGTTCGCACCTGTGCGCTGCGTTTTTTGAAAGGTTTTACGCACGTTTTTAGACGCGCTCCAATTACAGCACTCACATTGGTGAAAGCGCACCGTAAAAATGCAGCATGCAAGACTTTGATGCCCTTTCATACATTCTAATCTAGGGCTGCTTTCTCACTGATGCGATTTTGCTGTATTTTTACCGTGCTAAAAATGCAATCCCTTTAGACCCCTTTCACACTGAGGTGTTTTCCAGGCGCTTTCATGCTAAAAAGAAAAGCGCCTGAAAAGCTCACGAAAACCTATTTCCATTAAAAATCAATGAATGCTTTCACACTGGGGCAGTGCACTGGCAGGGCAATGAAAACGCCCCTCTCCATTGAAATGAATGGAAAGCTCTTCAAAAGCGCCTGAAAGGCTCTTCAAAATTGCTCTGTGTTTTACTGGCAGTTTAGAAGCGCTCCAATGTGAAAGGGGCCTTAGGCTGGGCTCACACTGCCGCATGGAGCGGCTCACAGCAGGGGGTCCGGTGCCTCTCCATTCACCGGTTCAGGTCCGATTTCAGCCCATTTTTGGCTGAATTTGGACCTAAACTGGACCAAAAGACACACAGGACTCCTGTTTGATTCACTCCGAAGCCGCTGCAGAGATGTGTGAACCAGCTTCATTGAGAGCCAGTCACAATCTCCTGCTATGGTTTGAATCCAGCCTTAAATCCTATAGAAGTCTTCACACCGGTGCGGTACATCTTGAAAAGTCCTGCATGCAGCATGTTTGGTGCGATTTTCAAAACTGCACCAAAAATGCAGATCCCCATTTTGAAACGAATGAAAAACGCACGAAAAAGGGGAGGTCCCAAATGCCGCCCATTCAGCAAAAGCCAACGATTTCTGTAGTAAAAGCAGCCTCAGTCCAGACTCCATCAAGGACACTCCCCCTACGAGTTTCGCTCCGCAAATGGGGCTTAGTCATGGACCTCCATGACTAAGCCTTGTGGGCAGGGCAAAATGCTTCGGGGTGGGAGTGGCCTGGATGGATTGTGGGCTGAGGCTGCTTTTGGATAGGTGGCATCTGGGACCTCCCCTTTTTCATGCTTTCACCTACTGAGCCAAGCTCTCTCCTAGCCTAAGTTTGGATATTCAGGAGCCTGGCGTGCCATCCCTGAACTTTGATGTAATGTAAGTGTTTTTACATTTTTGATGTGTTTTTGAGTCACATGTCCAAATTTCACAGGTGCAAGCTAAGTAATAGGCACCCAGAAATGCATCAAAAACGCATATGCGTTGTTTTCAAAAGCATAGTGTGAAAGCAGCCTACTCCAGGTATTTTTTTTTGCATAGTTAAAATGGTCCAGCTTGGAACCAGCTTGTTCTGTAAGTATACATGGACCATACCTGTGGCATCTGGAAATCGCTGGATTGCGTAGTTGGCGATACAGCGTCCCATGCTGAGCCGCTTCCCTGGTGCTTTGTAACCATAGGTGTCCAGTCACTTGGCACAGGCACCATTCAGAGAACGCCTTGTATTTTTCTCAGTGAAGGTGATCTCTGATTGGATGGGGTGGAGTTGGTGACACCACAATCTTCGCCCCATCCAATCAGCGAACGCTTGCATCCATTGAGAAAAATGCAAGACGTTCTCTGAATGGCGTCCATGCCAAGTGAGTGAAGCCGTATGGTTATTGACCTGCAAGGCAAACCACTGGGCATGGGACCCAGAAGACAGACTGGTCTACAGTGATCCTCACTTTCTCAACCTTTTTACCCCAAAGGAACCCATGCAATCATTTTCAGGTCCCAGGGAACCCCTGCTAAAAGTAGTCCATTGGTGGTCTTTGGGAAATTGCCCCCTCCGTTGGTGGTGAACAGTGGGAAGAATGTTCCCTTTACAGGGCTATGCCAAGTGGTGTTGGACCTGGAACTATGCAGGCACCATCACATGATGGGTCATTTAGCCACAGCTCAAGGAACCCTTAGCCATCTCTGGAGGAACCCTGGTTGAGAATGGCTGCTGTATACGCTCGACATTATTCCGTTATATTGCATGGTGTCCATTCACATCTGAACATAGTGTCACTCAAGGTACTGGAGCTTCTTTTAGGCCCCAATACGCTCCAATGGTAGTGCAGGAAAAAGTGGGAAGACACATGTAACACGCATTGTGTCGCAAATTTTCTCGCCTAGTATTGAGCTTTCCATTGGCTAAGACCCTGAAAATGCAATAAAAAAGACCAAAGATTCCACGCTGAAGTGTGAATGGGGGCTCTCGCGCCTTTTCAGGTGTAAACAATTCCGTATGGACCAATGAAAAGCAGGTTACTAGGAGGAGGGGGGCTGGCTATGTAGGACATGTTTTTTCCCATTAAAGTCTATAGAGCCGAACATTGCACAATGCCACCCCAAGGAGACCCCGATAGTTATTTAGCATGACAAGCATCAGTATGGATGGACCCCTTAGAATAAAATGGAAATCTTATTGTCAAGAGTTGTCATGTTTCTGGAAATGAGCGATAAAATCCTTCAGGTGTGAATGGAAGCCAATATCGCACTTTGCTGTGGTGTTTTTTTTTTTTTTATACACCATAAGTGTCGCTTCTGTGGGTACTGCGACTGTTCATCTAATTGTCATGCCTGGATGAGGTGCTTTGTGGGCATTTAGTGGGTGGAAAAATACCCAAAAGTTGAGCTTTTTGCTGCCAGTGGAAACAAGCACTATGGCTAGATGTAGATAGGAGGCTTTTTTCTTCTTTAGAAGAAGATTCAATAAATTATTTTCTGAAATCCTAAGAAAATGAGCACCAGGGCGACGCATGCGCTTGTTGTACGGTTGTGGGGTAATGGGTCTTATGATTGTATGACAGTATGGGGTCTGAACTAGTCTAACACCCCCCTGTGCTCAATGATCATTTGTATCAATAATGTTTTTATCAGCGAAGAATGATTTTCTCTTGTGACCCGTGTCTTATCAGCATTAAGCCAATTAGGCCTTGTCATTGTGTTTCTGGGAACGTTCACCACCATAAGGATCGCTAACGGCTCATTTACACTCGCTTCGACTTCAACACCCCTTAAAGCCACTATAGTACACATCATGAGATTATCGGACGAATGATCGTCCGTTTTATTTTTATTTTTTGCATGCTGTGAATAGGTTACTAAAGTACAAAAATTCTCATGTGACAAAAAAAAAAGTGGAAGTAATGTATTTGTATTGTATTTTCAGATGAAAACTTTACTAATTAAAGGAAAATTTTATGATCTGGTATCGTACACGAGAATTTTTCGTGTTTGTCCCTTTGGAAAATATTTGAACAAAAGCTGTGTACTAACGATCAGATTATTGTACGATTGCGTTGAAAGCAAAGTTTTTCGTCTGGTTTTCTCATTGTGTGTACGAGGATTAAGGCTCAATTCACATGTATGCAAAATGGATTTTTTTTTTTTAACCACATCCGATTCACATATTGTGTATCGGACTATCCTTCAAAGGAGCCAGTTCACACATCTCCTGGGCGGGAGCGGTCCGTTTCTGTAAGGGGTCCTGTGCGATTTTTGGGTCCGGTTTAGGTGCGAACGCAAGTAAAAATTTGCACCTGAACCGGTAACCAAAACCGCACCGGACTTCAGACTGTAAACTGCAGCCAGACGTGTGTGAACCCAGCATTAAAGTGTTACTAAAACCACAGCAGTAAAATCAGTCTGTATATGCAGTAGAACTATGGCCCTCTGGTTGTTCAGGGACTACAATTTCCATCATGCCTAGTCATGTCTGTGATTGTCAGTTTTACAATGCCTCATGGGACGTGTAGTTCTTCAACAGCGGGAGGGGCGTAGTTTGGAGATCCCTGCAGTAAAGCATGCTTGTTGTACTCCCTGTGGAACCTAAGGGGTTAATCCTCTGCATGGTGTAAAAAGGCTGTTTGATCCTGCCTTCTCTGATCCTCCCCTTTTCCCATTTTCCCCTAATAATTTCCTGATAAGAGTCTATGGAGTCGGGCTGCACGTGCTCAGTTTGGTGTGTATTGCTAGATAACTCCTCCTACAAGTTTTAACCAGTGCTTGGCTGGACACTGATAGAAGTCTGATGAGAAAAGGTATTTAGCAGTTTATATTTACTAAAATAATTACATGTCCATGTTCTGTGTACTGTGGGAGACCAGATATAGTGAATGCAGGGTCCTGGGTTTAGTCACACTTTAAAGAGGGAGTCCCGCAAAATTTTTTTTTTTAAAAGTCAGCTACAAATACTGCAGCTGCTGACTTTTAAAATAAGGACACTTACCTGTCCCCGAATCCAGCGGTGTCGGCACCCGAGGCCGAACCGTCCCTCGGTAGCTGCCGCCGCCATTCTCTTTGTGGGAATCAGGAAGTGAAGCGGTGCGGCTTCACTTCCCGATTTCCCTACTGCGCATGTGCGAGTCACGATGCGCATCCTAACTGGTCGCCGCTATCTCCTGGGACCCGTGTGTGTCCCAGCAGACAGCGCGGTGCCGACGGGAGGGGGCGTAGACTCCCGTGGCACTCCAGATGCTCTGTGTTTAATATCTCATTCCTGCATTTTCTCCAAAACTGGGTGAAGCTAAAGCTGGATAAAAGCCCCTCAAAAGCTTCAGGTGCTGTAAGCGTGTTTTGTCATAGACTACTAATGGAGGCTTTGAGGTAAAGCTGCACGATTCTGGATAAAATGAGAATTGCGCTCCATTATTCTTAAAAAATAAAAACTTTTATTTTCAAGATTTACAACCCCTGAACTTTAGGTTATCAAACAAGATGGCAATAAAATAAGACCTAATACAGGGGGTCCCCTAGTTACAAACATCCGACTTACAAACGACTCCTACTTACAAACGGAGGGAGACAACAGGAAGTGAGAGGAAATCTACCCCATAGGAAGGGAAATTCACTCTTGTAAAAGCTATTATGGGGAAAAGGTACCTCCACTGATGCTTTATCACCAAGGCTTGTTACCACAACAACCCAAAATTTTAAAAATCCAATTGTCATTGGGACAGAAAGTGAGGTAAAATCTTCTGAACAGGGGCACAAACAGCAAAACAAATGTTACAAGAGTGATAACCCTTCCCTATACTATCCAAAAAGCTTAAAAATAGTTTTTTTGGCTGGAGCTACACTTACAAAATGTACCTGCTCCAAATTACAAACAGATTCAACTTAAGAACAAACCTACAGTCCCTATCTTGTTTGTAACCCGGGGACCCCCTGTACTCTTTTCTTCAATCAAATTTAAAGAAATCTAATGAAAAATAATGTAATGTTTAAAGAAATAAAAAAATTACCATTAAGTTATAATGGGGTCTTTTTTTTTTTTTTTTATTACCGATACCTACCGCAACTTTTTTGTTTACACTTCAGCTGTCAGCAATGGTACAAAGCATTGAAAAGTTACTTAACAATTGAAATACGTTTTTTTTTTTTGCGCTTTTTTTTTAATGTGAAATGTGTAAAAATGTTAAAGGTGTAAAAATATTCATGAATAAAGCAAACACAAAAATAAGTTTTAATTTAATAATAGTTTATATTATTAAAAAAGCAGGAAAATTAAATGGAGAAGGAGAATAAGGCGCTAATAAGGCTGATTCAAGTAAATTGGGGGTTAATAAGGGGTTGAACAGAGGAACAATTTAATAAAAACCCCAACCTCTTACTTGACAAGGTTCTGCTTTAACCACCACAGCCCCGGAAGGACTTGTCCCCTTAATGACCAGGCCATTTTTTGCGATCCGGCACTGCGACGCTTTAACTGACAGTTGCGCAGTTGTGCGACGCTGTACCCAAACAATTGACGTCCTTTTTTTTTTTTTTTCCCATAAATAGAGCTTTCTTTTAGTGGCATTTGATCACCTCGGTGGTTTTTATTTTTTGCACTATAAACATACAGTGAGCGACAATTTTGAAAAAAAAAAACTATTTTAACTTTTTGCTATAATGCATATAGAAAAAAACATTTATTCATTAGTTTAGACCAATATATATTCTTCTACATATTTTTGGTTAAAAAAAAATCGCAATAGACGTATATTGATTGGTTTGCACAAAAGTTATCGGGTCTACAAACTAGGATAGATTTAGGGACTTTATATATATTTTTTATATTGTTTTTAGTAATAATGGCAGTGATTTTTAGCGGGACTACGACATTGTGGCGGACAAATCTGACCCCAAATTACACTTTTTGGGTATCAGTGACATTATTACATTGATCAGTGCTATAAGGCCCCTTTCACACGGACGGATAGAATTGTGCTTTTAGCTGCGTTTTTTACCGCAGCTAAACGCACACAATGATTTCCTATGGCCGCATTCACACACTGCGTTTAGCTGCGTTTTGATTACCTGCAGTTTTGTGCGGATAGAAAAAATAGAATTGACTGCGTCCAGGAGCGATTTAGCGCAGCTATCTGCACGTAATCGCAGTGCACTGTGTCACCTGCGGATAGCAGCGCCGAGCTGGCTCGCTCATCGGGAAAGGAAAAATGTTTTTTCCTTTCCCAATGAGCGACAAGCACGGGGATCCGACTTGAATCCCTGCCAATACCAGGCACTGTGTTTGGTCTGAATCTTGAGGGGGAACTCCACGCCAAATTTTAACCACTTGCCGACCGCCGCACACAGATGTACGCCGACAAAGCGGCACGGGCAGGCAAAAGGGCTTACCTGTACGTCCCTGCCTGCCCGCGGGTGGGGGGTCCGATCGGACCCCCCCCCCCCCCCGGTGCCTGCGACGGTCGGCAAATGTCCCCCGGCGATCGGTGGTGAGGGGGAGGCCATCCATTCGTGGCCCCCCCCTCGCGATCGCTCCCAGCCAATGGGATCATTTCCCTGCCTCTGTATAGTACACAGAGGCAGAGGAAATGATGTCATCTCTCCTCGGCTCGGTATTTTCCGTTCCGGCCCGAGGAGAGAAGACTGTAATGTGAGTGCACAACACACACACACACAGTAGAACATGCCAGGCACACATTACACCCCGATCCCCCCCCCGATCGCCCCCCGATCCCCCCCCAATCACCCCCCCCCCCCCGTCCCCGTCACAAACTGACACAAAGCAGGTTTTTTTTTTTTTTTTCCTGATTACTGTATTGGTGTCAGTTTGTGACAGTTAGTGTGTTAGGGCAGTGAATGTTAGCCCCCTTTAGGTCTAGGGTACCCTCCTAACCCCCCCTAATAAAGTTTTAACCCCTTGATCACCCCCCGTCACCAGTGTCACTAAGCGATCATTTTTCTGATCGCTGTATTAGTGTCGCTGGTGACGCTAGTTAGGGACATAAATATTTAGGTTCGCCGTCAGCGTTTTATAGCGACAGGGACCCCCATATACTACCTAATAAATGTTTTAACCCCTTGATTGCCCCCTAGTTAACCCTTTCACCACTGATCACCGTATAACTGTTACGGGTGACGCTGGTTAGTTCGTTTATTTTTTATAGTGTCAGGGCACCCGCCGTTTATTACCGAATAAAGGTTTAGCCCCCTGATCGCCCGGCGGTGATATGCGTCGCCCCAGGCAGCGTCAGATTAGCGCCAGTACCGCTAACACCCACGCACGCAGCATACACCTCCCTTAGTGGTATAGTATCTGAACGCATCAATATCTGATCCAATCAGATCTATACTAGCGTCCCCAGCAGTTTAGGGTTCCCGAAAACGCAGTGTTAGCGGGATCAGCCCAGATACCTGCTAGCACCTGCGTTTTGCCCCTCCGCCCGGCCCAGCCCAGCCCACCCAAGTGCAGTATCGATCGATCACTGTCACTTACAAAACACTAAGCGCATAACTGCAGCGTTCGCATAGTCAGGCCTGATCCCTGCGATTGCTAACAGTTTTTTTGGTAGCGTTTTGGTGAACTGGCAAGCACCAGCCCCAGGCAGCGTCAGGTTAGCGCCAGTAGCGCTAACACCCACGCACGCACCGTACACCTCCCTTAGTGGTATAGTATCTGAACGGATCAATATCTGATCCGATCAGATCTATACTAGTGTCCCCAGCAGTTTAGGGTTCCCAAACACGCAGTGTTAGCGGGATCAGCCCAGATACCTGCTAGCACCTGCGTTTTTCCCGTCCGCCCGGCCCAGCCCACCCAAGTGCAGTATCAATCGATCACTGTCACTTACAAAACACTAAACGCATAACTGCAGCGTTCGCAGAGTCAGGCCTGATCCCTGCGATCGCTAACAGATTTTTTGGTAGCGTTTTGGTGAACTGGCAAGCGCCAGCGGCCTAGTACACCCCGGTCGTATTCAAACCAGCACTGCAGTAACACTTGGTGACGTGGCGAGTCCCATAAGTGCAGTTCAAGCTGGTGAGGTGGCAAGCACAAGTAGTGTCCCGCTGCCACCAAAAAGACAAACACAGGCCCGTCGTGCCCATAGTGCCCTTCCTGCTGCATTCGCCAATCCTAATTGGGAACCCACCGCTTCTGCAGCGCCCGTACTTCCCCCATTCACATCCCCAACCAAATGCAGTCGGCTGCATGAGAGGCATTTTCTTTATGTCCTCCCGAGTACCCCTACCCAACAAACCCCCCCAAAAAAGATGTTGTGTCTGCAGCAAGCGCGGATATAGGCGTGACACCCGCTATTATTGTCCCTCCTGTCCTGACAATCCTGGTCTTTGCATTGGTGAATGTTTTGAACGCTACCATTCACTAGTTGACTATTAGCGTAGGGTACAGCATTCCACAGACTAGGCGCACTTTCACAGGGTCTCCCAAGATGCCATCGCATTTTGAGAGACCCGAACCTGGAACCGGGTACAGTTATAAAAGTTAGTTACAAAAAAAAAAAAAAAAAAACACATACAAAAATATAAAAAAAAAAAAAAATAGTTGTCGTTTTATTGTTCTTTCTCTCTCTATTCTCTCTCTCTATTGTTCTGCTCTTTTTTTACTGTATTCTATTCTGCAATGTTTTATTGTTATTATGTTTTATCATGTTTGTTTTTCAGGTATGCAATTTTTTATACTTTACCGTTTACTGTGCTTTATTGTTAACCATTTTTTTGTCTTCAGGTACGCCATTCACGACTTTGAATGGTTATACCAGAATGATGCCTGCAGGTTTAGGTATCATCTTGGTATCATTCTTTTCAGCCAGCGGTCGGCTTTCATGTAAAAGCAATCCTAGCGGCTAATTAGCCTCTAGACTGCTTTTACAAGCAGTGGGAGGGAATGCCCCCCCCCCCCCACCGTCTTCCGTGTTTTTCTCTGGCTCTCCTGTCTCAACAGGGAACCTGAAAATGCAGCCGGTGATTCAGCCAGCTGACCATAGAGCTGATCAGAGACCAGAGTGGCTCCAAACATCTCTATGGCCTAAGAAACCGGAAGCTACGAGCATTTTATGACTTAGATTTCGCCGGATGTAAACAGCGCCATTGGGAAATTGGGAAAGCATTTTATCACACCGATCTTGGTGTGGTCAGATGCTTTGAGGGCAGAGGAGAAATCTAGGGTCTAATAGACCCCAATTTTTGCAAAAAAGAGTACCTGCCACTACCTATTGCTATGATAGGGGATATTTACATTCCCTGAGATAACAATAAAAATGATTTAAAAAAAAATATGAAAGGAACAGTTTAAAAATAAGATAAAAAAATAATAATAATAAAGAAAAAAAAAAAAAAAAGCACCCCTGTCCCCCCTGCTCTCGCGCTAAGGCGAACGCAAGCGTCGGTCTGGCGTCAAATGTAAACAGCAATTGCACCATGCATGTGAGGTATCGCCGCGAAGGCCAGATCGAGGGCAGTATTTTTAGCAGTAGACCTCCTCTGTAAATCTAAAGTGGTAACCTGTAAAGGCTTTTAAAGGCTTTTAAAAATGTATTTAGTTTGTCGCCACTGCACGTTTGTGCGCAATTTTAAAGCATGTCATGTTTGGTATCCATGTACTCGGCCTAAGATCATCTTTTTTATTTCATCAAACATTTGGGCAATATAGTGTGTTTTAGTGCATTAAAATGTAAAAAAGTGTGTTTTTTCCCCAAAAAATGCGTTTGAAAAATCGCTGCGCAAATACTGTGTGAAAAAAAAAAATGAAACACCCACCATTTTAATCTGTAGGGCATTTGCTTTAAAAAAAATATATAATGTTTGGGGGTTCAAAGTAATTTTCTTGCAAAAAAAAATTATTTTTTTATGTAAACAATAAGTGTCAGAAAGGGCTTTGTCTTCAAGTGGTTAGAAGAGTGGGTGATGTGTGACATAAGCTTCTAGATGTTGTGCATAAAATGCCAGGACAGTTCAAACCCCCCCCAAATGACCCCATTTTGGAAAGTAGACACCCCAAGCTATTTGCTGAGAGTCATGTTGAGTCCATGGAATAATTTATATTGTGACACAAGTTGCGGAAAAGAGACAATTTTTTATTTTTTTTATTTTTTTTTGCGCAAAGTTGTCACTAAATGATATATTGCTCAAACATGCCATGGGAATATGTGAAATTACACCCCAAAATACATTCTGTTGCTTCTCCTGAGTACGGGGATACCACATGTGTGAGACTTTTTGGGAGCCTAGCCGCGTACGGGACCCCGAAAACCAAGCACCGCCTTCAGGCTTTCTAAGGCCGTAAATTTTTGATTTCACTCTTTACTGCCTATCACAGTTTCGGAGGCCATGGAATGCCCAGGTGGCAAAAAAAAAACCCAAATGACCCCATTTTGGAAAGTAGACACCCCAAGCTATTTGATGAGAGGTATAGTGAGTATTTTGCAGACCTCACTTTTTGTCACAAAGTTTTGAAAATTGAAAAAAGAAAAAAAAAATTTTTTTTTCTCGTCTTTCTTTATTTTCAAAAACAAATGAGAGCTGCAAAATACTCACCATGCCTCTCAGCAAATAGCTTGGGGTGTCTACTTTCCAAAATGGGGTCATTTGGGGGGGGGGGGGTTTGTGCCACCTGGGCATTCCATGGCCTCCGAAACTGTGATAGGCAGTGAGGAGTAAAATCAAAAATGTACGCCCTTAGAATTCCTGAAGGCAGTGATTGGTTTTCGGGGTCCCGTACGCGGCTAGGCTCCCAAAAAGTCCCACACATGTGGTATCCCCATACTCAGGAGAAGCAGCTAAATGTATTTTGGGGTGCAATTCCACATATGCCCATGGCCTGTGTGAGCAATATATCATTTAGTGACAACTTTGTGCAAAAAAAAAAAAAAAAAAAAATTTGTCACTTTCCCGCAACTTGTGTCAAAATATAAAACATTCCATGGACTCAACATGCCTCAAAGCAAATAGCTTGGGGTGTCTACTTTCCAAAATGGGGTCATTTGGGGGGGTTTTATGTCATCTGGGCATTTTATGGCCTTCAAAACTGTGATAGGTAGTGAGGAGTAAAATCAAAAATGTACGCCCTTAGAAATCCTGAAGGCAGTGATTGGTTTTCGGGGCCCCGTACGCGGCTAGGCTCCCAAAAAGTCCCACACATGTGGTATCCCCGTACTCAGGAGAAGCAGCTAAATGTATTTTGGGGTGCAATTCCACATATGCCCATGGCCTGTGTGAGCAATATATCATTTAGTGACAACTTTTTGTAATTTTTTTTTTTTTTTTTGTCATTATTCAATCACTTGGGACAAAAAAAATGAATATTCAATGGGCTCAACATGCCTCTCAGCAAATTCCTTGGGGTGTCTACTTTCCAAAATGGGGTCATTTGTGGGGGTTTTGTACTGCCCTGCTATTTTAGCACCTCAAGAAACGACATAGGCAGTCATAAATTAAAGGCTGTGTAAATTCCAGAAAATGTACCCTAGTTTGTAGACGCTATAACTTTTGCGCAAACCAATAAATATACGCTTATTGACATTTTTTTTACCAAAGACATGTGGCCGAATACATTTTGGCCTAAATGTATGACTAAAATTGAGTTTATTGGATTTTTTTTAGAACAAAAAGTAGAAAATATCATTTTTTTTCAAAATTTTCGGTCTTTTTCCGTGTATAGCGCAAAAAATAAAAACGGCAGAGGTGATCAAATACCATCAAAAGAAAGCTCTATTTGTGGGAAGAAAAGGACGCAAATTCCATTTGGGTACACCATTGCATGACCGCGCAATTAGCAGTTAAAGCGACGCAGTGCCGAATTGTAAAAAGTGCTCTGGTCAGGAAGGGGGTAAATCCTTCCGGGGCTGAAGTGGTTAAATAAAAAATCGACATGGGTTCCTCTCCAAGAGCATACCAGGCCCTTCGGTCTGGTATGGATTCCAAGGGGCTCCTCCTACGCTGAAAAAACGGCGTGGGGTCCCCCCGAATCCATACCAGACCCTTATCCGAGCACGCAGCCCGGTCGGTCAGGAAAGGGGGTGGGGACAAGCGCGCCCCGCCCCCCTGAACCGTACCAGGCTGCATGCCCTCAACATGGGGGTTTGGTGCTTTGGGGCAAGGGGGGGCGCCTTGCGGGCCCCCTCACCCCAAAGCACTTTGTCCCCATGTTGATGAGGACAAGGGCCTCTTCCCGACAACCCTGGCTGTTGGTTGTCGGGGTCTGCGGGTGGGGGGCTTATCGGAATCCAGGAGCCACCTTTAACAAGGGGGGCCCCCCAGATCCCAGCCCCCCAACCTATGTGAATGAGTATGGGGTACATGGTACCCCTACCCATTCACCTGGGGAAAAAAGTGTCAATAAAAAAAACACACTACACAGGTTTTAAAAGTAATTTTATTAGGCAGCTCCGGGGGTCTTCCAACTTTGGGAGTCTTCTTCCGACTTCGGGGGTCTCTCAGGCCTCTTCTCCCTCACTCCGGTGTCGTCTCCGCGCTCTCTGTTTCTTCTCCGGTGCCTCCTTCCTTCTGCTGGGTCCTCTGCTATCTTCTGCTCTTTTGCCGCTGTTTTGCTAGCGGAGGAGCCCGGTCTTTTGCAATCCGATGGTGCCACCATTGATTTTATAATTCGACCAACCAAACCTTTACTTTCACCTTGTGTTACAGAAAAAAAAATTTGTGGTGGGAATCATTATTTTATTTTTTCTTCTTTCCAGGTCACAGCTCATGCGCATTTCTTTTTCGATTACATTTCTCGCATGATTCTCCCGTCATTGATTAGAAATTTGGGAATTTTTCCAAACGTTTCCAGCATGCCCGATCACTCAAATTCAATGGCCGCATGAAAATCGCCTATTGTTGCTGCTCCACTAAGGGTAAAAAAAAATCAAACAATTGTTCAAAGGTGTGATTTTTTTTTTTTTTTTTTTTTTTTTTTTCCCCCGAACGAAAATTCGTTCAGAATTTCACATGTATGACCAGCATTAGGCCCGATTCACACTTGAGGGTTGATTTACTAAAACTGAAAAGTGCTAAATCTGGTGCAGCTGTGCACGGTAGCCAATCTGCTTCTAACTTCAGCTTGTTCAATTAAACTTTGGCAAAAAAACTGTAAGCTGATTGGCTTTCATACAGAGCTGCTCCGGATTTTGCACTCTCCAGTTTTAGTAAGTCAACGCCTAATGACGCGTACACACGAGCGGACTTTTCGATGGACTGAACTCCGAAGGACTTTTCGACGAAACGGACTTGCCTACACACGATCACACCAAAGTCCGACTGATTCAATCGTGATGACGTAGACCGGACTAGAATAAGGAAGTTCATAGCCAGTAGCCAATAGCTGCCCTAGCGTCGTTTTTGGTCCGTCGGACTAGCATACAGATTTGAGTCTGTCGGAAAGATTTGAAACATGTTCTATTTCTAAAGTCCGTCTGATTTTTCAGAAAAATGGTCCGATGAAGCCCACACACGATCGAATTGTCGGGATTAGTTCCATCGGACCTTTGCTGTCAAAGTCCGGTCGTGTGTACATGGCATTAGTGTTTAGTCCCAGTTCATGAGACTCCATTGTTTAGTGCAGTGGCATAGGAGCGCTGTTCTGCCCCGCTGCCAGCAGCCAGTGAAACAGAAAGGCTGACAGCTGCTGTGGCTGGACGGTGCATCTAGCAGTACAAACATTTAGGGCAGTATGTGCCCAGGGAGAAACTCTTGGAATGCAGACTTCTTGCGTTCTAAGCATTCGTCCCTGGGGACATAAAGGTTGATTTACTAAAACTGGAGAGTGCAAAATCTGTGCCGGCAGCTGAATCCTGTAGCGATGGTATGTGCAGGGATGCCCCGTTCTCTTCCTGCTGCTGTACTTCCAGCACTGCATAGTTTAATATCTCCGAGGCTTCTGTAAAGCTGCAGTAAACAAGCTCCCAACGAGGACCTACCCCATCCTCATCCATTGGGAAACATTTTTTTCATAGTGTACACTGTATATATAACACAATCTGTGAATGGGGGAGAGTTTGCAAAATTCTAATGTGCTAGTATGCATTGCATACTGGCACATTATGTGAAACTTGCCTTAAAACAAAGCCCTTCAGTGGCGTGCTGTCACCATTGACAGGATTTGCATCTTCACCCGGTCTTCCTTCTGAGTTGGCGGGCTTCGGTCCTTTGGACGAGCGGCGATTACGTCACTAGGGTGTTCACAGCACAGGACTCTGAGGGTACAGCACGGGTATGCTGCTCCTTCATAGTGCATGTGCCAGTGACATCGCCAGTGGCTTTGCAAGTAAATATCTCCTAAACGGTGCAAATTTAGGAGATATTTACTGTATCTATAGGTAAGCCTTATTATAGGCTTACCTATAGGTAAAAATCAACCAAGGGAGTTTACTCCCACTTGGAGTCACAGGAATTTCTCCCTCATTCGCAGATAATGGTACATGTAGTGTACAGTATAAAACAACTTTTCTCAATGAAGAAAGGCGGGAGGTGGGTCCTTGTTGGTGACTTGTTCACGGCAGCTTCACAAAGTCTGAGCTTCTGTCTTCCTTGGCATCAGAAGTTCAGCAGCAGGAAGACGAGGCATCCCTGCTCAGATGATTTCTGGTTGGATGAGTTGAAATCAATGGGCATCGCCTCGTCAGTGGCGCTTTGCAGGCGCTTTTAACTTTTTGTTCGGCCGCTAGCGGGGGTTAAAAGAACCCCACTAGCACCCGAAAAAGTGCTGCAAAAACTAGTGGCGCTTTACCGCCGACGCCGCCACGCTAGCAGTGTAAAATTGCTCTTAGGCAAATCCATACATTATGCAATTTTCTTTCTTTCAATCAAGGGTTGAGGGAAATAAAATTGTTCAGTTCTCTCATTAACACAGTAAGTGTTTGGGGGGGGGGATCCCTTCTGCAACACTATTGTGTGCGCAGGGAGCTCTCCCCACTGGCAAAATACAATGATCTCTTCTGGCAGCGATTGGGTGAAAAAACCCGATTGATGAATCGACTTCAGTGCAACCAGCCTTCCCATAAATGTATCGAAATTTGGCTGGATCCTGCTGAACCGACTAAATTTAGATTCTTCTGTGGCCAGCTTTAGAGGAGCAGTGATGGACACAAGAGGCAGGGTAGATGTTCAAGTGGTGTCATAGTACGGGCATTCCTAGGCCAGCCCTTGTAGGGTATGGATCGTGTTTTCCAGATCCCTTCTCAGAATCACTAATCAGTTTGCTGTGTTTTAAACGGTATCTCATGAGCACATCTGTTCAAGTGGATGGAAGGCAGAAAACATGTTGGTGGTCTTGACTTCTGAGAAGCTCAGGCTTATTTATGGCAATAAACCAATACCTTGCCCCCCAAAAAAGATATGGTAGCTGATTGGGTTGAAAATAGGGCAAGGCCACAGCTTTTATTGAACTTTCCCAATGTATCAAACAACAATGTCAGTCACAGGTATGATGTGAGCACCCATAAAACATAATCTCACGTAGTCTATGAGGCCTGTCCTTACCATCCGTGCCAGACCAGGCATTAGACTGACCCCAGAATTTAACTTGAGGGCATAGCCTATGAAGCAACATCAATTGCTGGCAAGGTCAAATCCGCCAATAAAACTGTGACAAAACATCCCAACGGGCTGAAGGGTGGGCAAATCTTGTGACAACTGAATCTTTTCGGTGCATTTGGATGTGCTCCAGTGTAGCCTTTTCTTAGAGTTTAGGCTCCACCAAGTCACCTCCAGTCTTTGTAGCCAATCCCGAGAGAGCTAGTTAACTTCCCTTTTAGGTTCCCACCCACAGTGATGCCATGCTTCCAGCAGCCAAGGCTCCCTTTCCCTGAAGGGGGTTCAAGGGGCCTTCATTGAGGACTGGATTCAGGAAATACTGATGCAGTAGATGGTTTTTCCTTACGTAGAGTTGCATCACACTTTTACAAATCGGATCCTAGCTGCGGAAGTTGTCTAATCGTATTTTGCTGGCTGTAAGGACTCATTCACAATATTGGGTGCTGATGTGTCATAAATGACGCATTGCACTGTTGGTTTATTTTTTTTCTCAACTTAATTGAAATGTCACAAAGGAACCATTTATTTGTCTTTTATTTACCGCAGTGGGTTGTGATGCAGTGTACTGTGTCCCAACCAGCTGAGCTGAAAAATGAATGGCATGTCCTACTTTTATCATCGGATAACGCAAATAAAATAATCAGACAAAAGGCAAATTGCCTTGTCTATGCTTTGCCCAGCGCAGCCCAATGCTTATGGAGTGAAGGGGCCCTAGCTGTTTTGTTAATAATGGCTGGTTGATGTGGTATCTGCAGACAGAAGGTGGTATTGGAAGGTCTAATTTCCTACTACTGGCCTAAAGCGGTGGGAAAATAATGCTCAATGTATGAGTATATCGGTTTAGTCTTATCTGACTTTTGTCGATTCTCTGGGCCATTTCTCAGTGTCTGAAATGCTAGAATGCATTTTTCCATAGATTTCTCCAAACAAAATGCTTTACAAGGTAGGTTGCCAGGTTTTTCCTCAACCCTCAGCAATTGCTCAGGCTTCGGGCTGTTTTACTATGCACGTGACTGAATTCCCTGTTTTGTTTGGTGTTCTTAAAAGCCGTGTTCACACTTGTTGCAGAACACATGCAAAAGTGCGTTCCTTCTTGCAATGCACCAAATTTGCTGCTCTTTTAACTAATTCCGGACCTCCCACTGTCCTTATACATCGGTACTTATGGCTAGCGGTACTTATGGCTAGCTGCCATAACCCCGGTATCCTCTTCTTCAGCGGGCGGTCCGCTTCAAGATAAAGTGGTCTCTGCGGCGTATTCGCCGCAAGATCTCTTTTATCGGCGGCGGGAAAGGACCCCCCCTCCGCTGCTTACTGGAGCCGTCTGCAGCGGCGGAGGCGATTGGATTCTTTTCCTGGCCTGACATGGAGACGAGTGAGGGGAATATGTCCCCCACCCGTCTCCATATCATTGCAGGATGGAAGCAAGGTCAAAACGTCACCCCCGCCCATAGCTCTTAAAGGGACTTTTTTTTTTTTTTTTTTTTGCATTTTAGTGTAAATATGAGATCTGAGGACTTTTTGACCCCAGATCTCATATTTAAGAGGTCCTGTCATGCTTTTTTTTTTTTTACAGGGGATGTTTACATTCCTTGTACTAGGAATAAAAGTGACTTTATTTTTACACTGTTCTTTAAAAAAAAAAAAAAAAAAAAAAAAGGTAAAATAAATAAGAAAAAAAAAGATTTTTTTAAACGCGCCCCGTCGAGCTCATGTGCAGAAGCGAATGCATACGTGAGTAGTGCCCGCATATGAAAACGGTGTTCAAACCACACAAAGTATTGCAAGGACCGCCATTTTACTCTCTCTAGGGCAGTGATGGCGAACCTTGGCACCCCAGATGTTTTGGAACTACATTTCCCATGATGCTCATGCACTCTGCAGTGTAGTGGAGCATCATGGGAAATGCAGTTCCAAAACATCTGGGGTCCAAGGTTCGCTATCACTGCTCTAGATATATATATATACACACACTAAATAATTTTCTAGCATAAAACAATTTTTAACTTGTAAACAACAAGGCTCGGTCCGTAAATGGTTAAACGTGCAGGGGTGCCATTAATTCTTAAGCTGCCGTACAATAATGCGTTTTGATGTGACATGGTTTTTAAAACGGTGCAGACACCTTATTTTTTTCTTTTTTGCAAGATTCTCATGCACAGGGCAGCCCATTGAAGAGAATGGGATGCTCTAAACGTGACACATGGGAAACACGAAAAAAGTGCATTCGCTCAGTTGCAGCTTTGTGGTGTGAAGCCCTGGTTCACATTGAATGAGACTGAAATTGTGCTACTTCACTAGCACAATCTCAAAGCCGCAGGTCAGTGCGATTTTAAGGTGTGACTTACCGGACATCTGTTCGACTTCTATGCAAGTTGCACCTGAAATTGCCAAAAATTGTGTAGGAACCTTATTTTTTCTTTTTTTTTCAAATCCTTGCGGCACCGATTTTAAACAGTTCCATTGCTGACAATAAGGTTCGACTTATGCAATTTGGAACTGTCAAATCGCATGACAAGTCGCACTGGTGTGAATGGGGGGCTACTGTCCTGCACCACAAGTTTTTAACTGATTGGTATTCTTAATAATCATAGATTAAATGGATTTGACTGAACTTCTGAACTGAATTGTATTTTTGTATCTCCATATAAGATCATCCTCATTCCCTTATCTGTGGATCAGTGGTGGTGACTGTGCATGCGTTCTACCTTCGCTCTCTTCCCTGTATACATGGTATATGCCAGAAGCGTGTGTATTGGTTCTCGTTCCTACACGTGTGATATCTGTTGTTTCACTCGTCTCTCTTCTGTGCTTTCCATCTGTCACTTCACTGGTGTGATATTTGAATGGCTCTTTGTGTTCATTATCCCTCAAGGCCTGTGCTTTGGATTTTTACATCCCATTAAAGTAGAAGGCGTCAGGACAACTACCAGTAGCTAGTCTTCTTTGCTGGAACTTCTCCTCTCATCTCACTGCCTGGGTTTGTTTTGGATTTCTTAATTCTCTGGGGAAGAACTGCAGGCTACACCATAATGATTTCTATTTCCCTCCCGAAGCTGCAAAGCTTGTACAGCCCTGTGTGCTGGCTGGGAATGCCGTCTACAACTGGGCTTCGTATAAAAGTGGCAGCACACAGGCATTCTTCAATAATCCCACTGATCCTGGCAGTGTTACTCTAGTTGGACTGAGTACAATCTGCACTTGATATCTGATAGAAATTTGTGGCTGATTTCCTGATCTCCATTGTGTTTTTCAATGACAAAGGAAAATGCACAGCCTATGAGTTGTTGCCTAAAAATTTCCAACTGGGATATAGTGAATGCAGGGTCCTGGGTTTAGTAACAGGTAGAGCTGCACGATTCTGGCCAAAATGAGAATTTTTTTGCTTAGAATAAAGATCACAATTCTTGCGGTGTAACATCATCTTTCACATTATACAAAAAAAAATTGGGCTAACTTTACCGTTTTTTATTTTTATTTTTTTATTCATTAAAGTGTATTTTTTTTTCCAAAATTGCGTTTGAAAGACTGCTGTGCAAATACAGTGTGACATAAAATATTGCATCAACCGTCATTTTATTCTCTAGGGTCTCTACTAAAAAAAATTATATAAAATGTTTGGGGGTTCTAAGTAATTTTCTAGCAAGAAAAAATTATTTTAACTTGTAAGCAACAAGTGTCAGAAAAAGGTTGAGTCCTTTTTAAGTGGTTAAACTAACTTTGATTACAGACCAAGTTCATCCCTTTGATCTAAAGAACTAAATTGTTACAATATTACTCTTTTTATCTCCGCCTATAGGCTCGTACACACTATAAGAAAATCGAGCGTTTTTGTCCAAAGAACTTTCGTATGAAAAAAAAAGCTGCACAGTGGGGGATAAGCTCACTGGTACACAGAACGTTGGAACCCCCGCCCAGTCTACCTCTCCCCCCCCCCCCCCCCCCCATCTGAGTCTGCACAAAATACCACAAATAGTAATATATACCTCAAATAGTAATATAGAGATTATATATATATATATATATATATATATATATATATATATATATATATATATATATATATATATATATATATATATATATATATATATATATATATATATATATATATATTTACTGTTTGCGGTATTTTGTGCAGACTCAGATGGGGGGGGGGGGCAGAGGTAGACTGGGCGGGGGTTCCAACGTTCTGTGTACCAGTGAGCTTATCCCCCACTGTGCAGCTTTTTAAAAAAAAAAAAACGTCCAGGGGTCCCCAGTGTTCAGTGGGTGCCAGGGGAGAGAAAGCGGACTATTTAACCACTTTCCGGTTTAGGTGGATTAATCTTCTGTATCAGTACACTGGGGCAGTCAGGAACACTGCTGTGGATTAATCCACCTAAACCTGAAAGTGGTTTAAATAGTCCGTTTTCTGTCCCCCGGCACCTACTGAACATGGGGGACCCGGAGGTTTTTTTAAAAAAAAATTTTATTTTATAATAGCTGTACAGTGGGGGGATTAGCTCATTGGTACACAGAACTTTTGGGTCCCCGCCCGCTCTACCTTGGGGCCCCCCACTGAGTTCCCCCTTAGCCTCACTTGTCCAGGAGGAAGGAGCAGGTCCAGATGTGTCAGCAGTGTCATCCACCTGCATGAGAAGCGTCACCCCAACCACGCCAGCTCTCAACCCCTATCCCACCCCACCCTCAACCAACCTTACCCTGTCCTCCCACCCTCACTTATCCCCCTACTCCCACCACCCCTCCTACCTACTCTTCCTAGGCCAGTGATGGCGAACCTTGGCACTCCAGATGTTTTTGAACTACATTTCCCCATGATGCTCAACTACAGCTGCAGAGTGCATGAGCATCATGGGAAATGTAGTTCCAAAACATCAGGGATGCCAAGGTTCGCCATCACTGGCCTAGGCAATAGGAATATGTAACATTAATATCTAAGGAAGCATTATTTTCCACGGAACAATCTGTAAACAGACATGGTGCCAGATCTCTATTTGCACATGTACATGATCTAGCACCACGTCATCGGGGAGCCAACTACAAGAACTAGGAAGAGACAGCCGGCTCCCAATGATGTAAAATGGAAGATGGTGGCATGGGACAGGACCTTCACTATGAGAAGAAGGGAAAGCAGGCTTATATTCTCATTGGTGGGGTGAAGTTCCTCTTTAGTATTGTGTTAATCTTTTGCCAAGAAGAGCCCAAGGCATTTGAAAAAGATGCATCCATAACCTTCCCTAATAGTTGAGTAGACTCAAAGTTCTACTTTGTGCTCCTTGTTCGGCTTTAGTGAAGATGTTGTTCAGTGCAGTGAACATTCTGTTTTCTTTCATTGCAGTGTTGGGATTTTAATGTGCAGTGGATGAATTGTTGGCCTGTCACATATTTGCAAGTCTGGATAATACTCTCTCTACTGACAGCAGATGGTGGGAGGCTGGTAGAACTCCCTGTCCATTCATTCGCCTGCATTTCTGCATCTCTATGGCGTCTTTTGTGTCAAGGGTTATATGGGGGGCATCCCCTTTTTATTTGTGGATTAGTCAGTCTATGCCTGGATCCTCTGCTCATAATTTTATTAATAAACTAAAGCTTCTAGTGCCCCTGCTTTGTTTCCATAGAAGGCTCAATGGCTTCATTGTGTTATATGACAAGGTGCTGACAACGTCTCCAGAAAAAGCTTTACTCCCAAACCTGATTTCAGTGTGTTTAATATCTCCTTGGGGTTCATCTATAGAATATCTTTGTCAGAATGTGTGTGTTTTTTTTTAAATGGGCTCATCCCGTATGCATGCAATATGTGACAGATTGGAGTACTCTCTGTACCGTGGCTAATAACCGCTATATCCGTAGACTTTATTTTTGTCGCCATTTAAAGGGAATGCCATGCAGAACAGATCGTCATCCCATTTTTAGTACAGCCATTCTGTGTTGCCCAACAGCAAGCAAACACATTCAGACTGGTAAAGCCCATTGTGCTCATTGTGGTGGTAAAGGGCAGGGCTTAATCCATAGTAGGCAGACCTGGATCATTTTTATAAAAGGCACTGCATATTCGTTTGGATGTCATTGGTTGATGTTATGCAATGCAAACCCATTTCTGTGCCTTGTAATGCCAAACTCTTACCCAGTGGCATCCCAGCTCGCCCTAACAGTTCACTGCTGTGCATGGATTTAAGGCACATTGGCAAACTAATGCACTGCACAGTGTGAATCTGTGCTTTGACTAAGATCAAGTGTAGTATCAGTTCCTACCAGTGTCCAGTAGGGGTGCTCCACTGTCATTGTTCTTTAGACAGTAATGGCTAACTGTATAGTATTTCTGCTGGTATGATGGGGGGTCTTGAGGGGCCTTCTCGATGGGTAAGGAAACTAAATTCAGCGTGTACCATGAAAGGTGTGGGTTGGGAGTACTTTTCTTGCATGGAAGGTTCTGAGGGACCCATGGCATCTTGGTTTGAATGGTACAGCCTGGTCTGGCCATGGGCCTGGGGAGGCAGAGAACCCCTGGGAGTTGGTTGCCCCAGGGGTGCTCCTTAGTATCGCTATGGGTTTGGGAACCCCACTGAGCCCATGGCCAGGGCACCTCTGGTTTTTTTTCCTGCACAGTGCCTGATGGAGCACGCATGCTCTGAATGCACGCACCTCCCCACTCATTAAAGCTGGATGTGACGTTAGCTACTGCACCTGAGTTCATCTGAGTCTCTGGAAACGCTGGAAGCAACCACCGCAGCCTGAACCATTTGTCGTCTCGTCTTCTGTTCGTAGCCTGTCCTCCCTGGGAGTGGATGATAACTTTATAATATCGTATGCGCTGTCACCTTACTGATCCTGAGTTTTTATTTGTCATCTCTGGAAATAAATGTTACCATATTGCTGCACTCAGGGCTGGTGCAAGGATTTTTGACACCCTAGGCGAAAACCTCATTTTGCTTGCGCCCCCCCCCCCCCCCCCCGGCTCCACTTCTGACTCCACTTCTGACTCCACTTCTGACTCCACTTCTGACTCCACTTCTGACTCCACTTCTGACTCCACTTCTGACTCCACTTCTGACTCCACTTCTGACTCCACTTCTGACTCCACTTCTGACTCCACCCCCTTTTCCCTGCCAATGTAAACCCCACCTTTTTAATGAAGCACCCATCAATTGCAGCCTCACCAGCGCCCATCAATTGCAGCCTCACCAGCGCCCATCAAATGTTAGTAAGCTCCAATTCACTCTGGCCAGAGTTTACAGGGTAATGATGGCCTTCTCACACTTGCATGCTTTGTTTGAGTGCCTATTTGCCAAGCTCCAGTGTTGTCACATGGATGACCAGAGAAATGGTAGGCAGACATTTCACTGAATATTTTGCCTTTCCCTGGGCTAAATAAGCTCTGGTTATTAAAACCATTGGATTAGCATGGCAGTCAGGTAGCTTGCATTTTAAGTTGTCCACATTGGAAGCCCCCCATACAAAATTTCTTTAAAGCAAACACTTATTTAAAGCGGAGTTCCACCCAAAAATACGGTGACTACTTGTCTGTTACCGGAACAAAATTGAGTCAAATTTGAGCTTATAGCCCCGCATTCTATGAATGAATACAAAGCTTCCTCTGATTGACATAGGTTTAGAGGCGGGCCAATGATGTCACAATCTCTAGCTCAGAAAATCAGGGGAAGCCTTGTATTCATTGATAAAATACAAGGCTTCCTGTGAATGGCTGATCAGTGCTCAGTCCGACTCAGTTTTGTTCCAGCAGCAGACTGGAAGTCACCGTACCGCTGCTGAAAACACAGCGCTGTATTCTATATGTAGGTAATGCTGCATACAATTTGCAGCCGTTAATTGGGGAAATAGTCCATTTGGGCCAGCTTGGCTGAAACAAAGGGAGTAAACCTGGAGGGAGGCTTTCAGCTATCTGTATGTTTGGTGGAAAATTGGGTAGCTGCCTATTGCATTAGGGTTTGCACCCCTAAGCTCAAACATATTTGCATGTGTGTGTGTACTGACAGTGTCAGTAGGGCAGTGACAGTGTCATTAGTTTGTATTTTTTTTTTCACAATTTGTATAGGAACCCGATAAGGGGGCTTTGGTGAAATATTTTAGGGGTCTAAACAGGGGGAATCTGCACCACAGAGGGTGATTAGGGTATGCCCAGGCACACCTGGCACATCCTGTGTGCACGCCTATGGTAGCGGAGTAAAGATCTGTCTGTGTCACTCTAATACAAGAATTGGCTCATAGAATGATGGATAATTCTGTGACACTGCTGGTGACACTTTATGCTGGGATTATGTTCTGCGATGATCTGTAATGTTGTGATATCCGTATTAACCCCTTTCAAAGTTCAGCTTTCCAGTCCCATTTGAATAAAATTTGTGTTCTTTATTTCAGAAAAGGCTTGTCATGTAAATGTGTTCCATTTGTTTTCCTCTCTACATTGAAATCCGTGTACATCTGTCAGTGTAGGAAAACATTGTCAGCTGTCTGGATGCGGGACCGTCTCCTCTACTGAATAATCAATTAGCTCTGGACTTTTACTATTTGGTGTTCAGACAGAAAGGGAAAATCTCAACCAAAGGATCCCCAGGCACTTCCTCATACCGCAGAGGTCTTACACTGAGAAATCCGGAAAGTCCACCCGTGTTTCTTTTGTCATGCTGAGCTTTTTAAATTTGGTAAATGAAATGTATATTTTAGTGTCGGAGACTGGGCTACACAGGTGGGGTTTGGCCTGTAAGGCTGCGGAAACCCTTAAGTAGCTGGAATTGGTGGTCAGATGGTCATTTCTTCCACTTTCTGACCACAGCACCTTGCAGTTTGACCAGTGGAGTGTGTAAGTAATGTATTGCAGTTTGGATTCTTGCATTTTTTTTTTTTTTTTTTTTTTTTTTTTTTTTATGCTGAAAATACACGTGGTTAAGCTGAACTGTTGTCTTGCCTTTAAAGGGGTTTTAAAGGTTTGTTTTTTTTATTTATAAAACAAAACAAAAAAAAACATGTCATACTTGCCTTCTATGTGCAAGGGTTTTGCACAGAGTGGCCCCGATCCTCCTTTTCTGGGTTCCCCTCCTCGACGCTCCTGGCTCCTCCTCTTCTCAGATGCCCCCACGGAGAGCTGCTTTCCATGGGGGCACTCATGCGGGCTGAGTCCTGCTGCTGCTGCATCCATTGACACAGACAGCACGACCCATTTTTGCCAATAATCTCAGTGCTTCCCCATTGACTTTCATGTGTTACGTTCGGCAAGCTTGCTGCCCGAGGATCGATACATGTCGGGTCACTTTAGCGATTGAGAAGCCTCACAGCAGCATGCAAATCTCACCCTCAGCTGCCTATTGCAGCTTTAGGGGGGACGCGGTTGGTGGGCTGCAAAAGCGCGTCTCACCTAGTCATTTTAGCTGCTCCGCTCCCCCCCCCCCCCCACACAAACGCAAGTCTAAACTAGCTAAAAAAAAAATAAAAACCCTTGCAGTTGTGTTTGCTCTACTGTACATTGTGCTAGGGGCCATTCACAATGAAATGCACTGCACATAGAGCAGGTGCGTTGCATTGTTTTGGCAAACTTTCTCACAACACACAAATGTGAATGGGCCCTGCAAAGAATTTAGGCCCAATTTAAAGCAGATCTCAATCCATTAATTAGGTTTGTTCTCCCCACTAGCTACCTAAAACGAATGTTCAGCTCCGTCAAATGTTTGCCATATAGCAGGAATAGGCTTCCTCTGATTACCAGCAGCCCAGTGGTTTTCCAGTACTTACTGTTCTGCACTTCTGTTGCATTGTCTAGAATCTACCCAACCTGCTGCCCTCAGGACCCTTGCATAGTAGCTTTATGTAGGTGCTTACTTAGGCCTGTGGAGGAATTATTCTTTCTTCTCGTTTAAATTTGTGAAATGGGTTGGTTTATTTCTTTTTACATGCATTTTACAGCACTGTCAATGTTTCTCCATTTTTTTTTTTTTTCCTTTTCATCTTATAGATCCTGCCTGTAACCTCCTGGCTTTCGCCTGTAGCGGGGGGCAGTGGCCTCTGGCTTTCGCCTGTAGCGGGGGGCAGCGGCTTCTTGCTTTCGCCTGTAGCAGGGGGGGGCAGCGGCCTCTGGCTTTTGCCTGTAGCGGGGGGGCAGCGGCCTCTGGCTTTTGCCTGTAGCGGGGGGGCAGCGGCCTCTGGCTTTTGCCTGTAGCGGGGGGGCAGCGGCCTCTGGCTTTTGCCTGTAGCGGGGGGGGCAGCGGCCTCTGGCTTTTGCCTGTAGCGGGGGGGGCAGCGGCCTCTGGCTTTTGCCTGTAGCGGGGGGGCAGCGGCCTCTGGCTTTTTGCCTGTAGCAGGGGGGGTGCAGCGGCCTCTGGCTTTTTGCCTGTAGCAGGGGGGGGGGGTGCAGCGGCCTCTGGCTTTTTGCCTGTAGCAGGGGGGGGGGGTGCAGCGGCCTCTGGCTTTTTGCCTGTAGCAGGGGGGGGGGGGCAGCGGCCTCTGGCTTTTTGCCTGTAGCAGGGGGGGGGGCAGCGGCCTCTGGCTTTTTGCCTGTAGCAGGGGGGGGGGGCAGCGGCCTCTGGCTTTTTGCCTGTAGCAGGGGGGGGGCAGCGGCCTCTGGCTTTTTGCCTGTAGCAGGGGGGGGCAGCGGCCTCTGGCTTTTTGCCTGTAGCGGGGGGCAGCGGCCTCTGGCTTTTTGCCTGTAGCGGGGGGCAGCGGCCTCTGGCTTTTTGCCTGTAGCGGGGGGCAGCGGCCTGTTGGCTTTTTGCCTGTAGCGGGTGGGGGAGCAGCGGCCTCCTGGCTTGCGCCTGTAGTGGGGCAGTGTTCGATAAGCACCCGGATGCCCCAGGAACCCAATAAAAAGCAGTAGTAGAAGTCCTTTTTAGATCATTTTGTCTTATTTAGGACCTCCTGCTTTTTGATTCATTTTTTTTTTCAGGTGCACCATTCCATATATATATTTTTGTATGGATTTGAGCTATGTTGGTGTAAACTGTCAGTTTCCCAGTGAGGAGGTGAAGCTCTGGAACCTCTGGCATTCATTTGTATTGGTAAACTGATCGTTACTACATTTTGATGAGTCAGAGACTCGGCTTTAAAAAGTAATGAGCTTGGAGTAGTTTAGTTGGTGTAAATACATGTTGTGATGAAGGATTGTCTTTTATTAGCCAAGCGCGCTGCCAGTGCTGCAAATCCCCAGAAGTGTCTGCTGGCTCATGACTCCTGTTTTTAATGTACTGTATCTGTTTATGGGGCTGTGTCGTCTCTGGAAACTGTTATCCAGCATGGCCATGTAGTACATATTTAGTGTTCTGTATTTTAAATAGTATTTCGAAAGCATTAAAATTGAACTCTAGGCGTATATGTAAAATATGTTATGTATTCATTAAAAAAACTTTTTTTTTAAAGTGGAGGAAAAGCCTACGGCTGCATCCACGCGTTGTGGAACATGTGCAAATTTGCACGCTTTCCTGAAGCTCACAAAAACGTGCAGCAGTGCCATTGATTCTTAATGGCACCCCTACGCATCTTGCTAATGTGTTTTGGTGCGGTGCAATTTTTAAAAAGGGTCAGGCTCTTTTGCAAATTTCTTGCACCTAGCACAGCCTTTTGAAATGAATGGGCTGCTCTCATCGTGACTGGTGAAAACACACATGCTCTCTGTTGTGCCTGCCGAGGTGTGAATGGAGTGTCAGTCTAACTATTATTAAAGATGTTTCCTCTCCCCTCCTCCTACCTATCCTGTCTAACCTGTGTAAAAAAAAAAAAATGTGTGTACTTTACCTACTTTTAATCCCCTCTGGTCACATGACCCGAGGCTGCGGGATCATGTGACTGGACCAAGTGCTGATCAGTGTATTGTGGCTTTGAAGTCCGCCTTTGTCAGAATACAATGGTGCAGCAGGAGAGATCCCTGCATACGTATCGCTTGTGTTGATGCAGGGGTCTTTGAATTTTTGTTTTGTTCAACCCGCTGGTTGGGAAAAAAAAAAAAAACTTAGAATTGTATACCCTGCTTTAGGTTTTTCTTCCCCCTTAATCTCTACACATGATTATGGTAGTGGGGAGGGCACCTCATTGGTGTATGTTGCACCTCCATTGTCCAAGCAGAGGCTGTATGGCTCTCTAGTCTTGAGGATCTGTGCTGTCTGTCAGTGGTTTCTAGATCTTTAGACTGGTTAATTTTGGCTGGTAAAACGGTGTACATTTAGCTTTTTTTTTTTTTTTTTTTTTTTTTTTTTCACATTTTTGCTTGCTCTTCCATACTTTGATTTAATGCATTTCAATTTCAGTTTTAGAAATGCTTGCTGTAGAGGGCTTCTAAGTGTAAGGTAGTGGGGGATTTACTAAAGGGTAGAAGTTCTCCACTATGCAGAGTGAATGTTAGTGAATAAGGCAAAGCTGTGTTCACTTTTATTACCATATTGTTTGGGGGGGGGGGGGGGGGGGGATGCAGCTCATTAATATTTAACCTCAATACATCTGTACCTTATTCACTAACTTCTCCCTATTTCTGAGCCATATATAAACAAACCACCCCTCTCCTACTCCACCATTTTTTTTGGTAAAAAGTAAAGACCTCTTAAATCCTTCTTTGATTTGCCTAATCTGCCATAATATGATCCTAGTGGGGACTGGTAATAGAACGCTGCCTTTTACCACAATATCATCACACTTCTGGAGTGCTCAGGACATTGAGGATAACACCGATGGACAGCCAATGGAAAGTGGTACCCTGTTTCCCCGAAAATAAGACCTAGCGTGACTGTCGGTGATGGCTGCAATATAAGCCCTACCCACCAAATAAGCCCTACCCTGAAAATAAGACCTACAAGGACTTTAACTACAGCTTATTTGGGGGGTAGGGCTTATATTGCAGCCATCACCGACAATCACGCTAGGTCTTATTTTCAGGGAAACAGGGTAGCAATGTGAGTACTCAAACAAGGACCCGCCCACTCTGGAGAAGACTCAAGGATCACCTAACCAGATTGTGGCGAGTATTTCTGGTATTTAACTTCAAGTGGTTTTAAAGGCTCTGTTTTTTTTTATCTTAATACATTCTGTGCATGAAGGTAAAAAAACACCTGTGTGCAGCGCCCCCCCAGCCCCCTTAATACTCATCTGAGCTCCCTCTCAATCCAGCGATATGTGTGAGAGCTGAGCTTTTCCCAGGTCTCTCATTCCTGATTGGCTGAGACAGCAGAGGGAGTCATTGGCGCCTGCTACTGTCAATCACAGCCAGTGAGGATAGCGCGAGGCGGGGCCGAGCAATGGCTCTGTGTCTTACAGCCGCATAGAGTGGGGCTCGGGAGCGAGCACGCACCAGTGCCCCTAGAGCAAGCAGGTTGTCATTGGGGGCACTGACTGAACCTCTTCAGTCAGTGCCCCCAATGACAGCCCGCTTGCTCTAGGGGCAATGGTGCGTGCTCGCTCCCGAGCCCCACTCTATGCGGCTGTAAGACACAGAGTGCCAGCGGGGAACCCGAAAAGAGGAGGAGTGTGGGTGCATTTACAGGTGTGAATGCAGAGTCAAAAGTTATTGCAGTCAGTGGTTAAGGTGACTAGTTTCTCTGGAGGAGCTCAGCAATGGCTCTCTCTCGACAGGTCTACTTTAACCCCTTTAAAGCCTTTTTCTGGCACTTGTTGCTTACAAGTTAAAATTGGTATTTTTTGCTAGAAAATTACTTGGAACCCCCAAACGTTTTATTATATATTTTAGCAGAGACCCTAGAGAATAAAATGGCGATCGCTGCACTATTTTTTGTCACACTATTTGCGCAGCGATCTTTTAAAAACTTTTTTTTTTTTTTTTTTTTTTTTTTTTTTTTGGAAGAAATACACTTTCATGAATTAAAAAAAAACCAAAAGAAAACAGTAAAGTCGGCACTTTTTTTTTTTTTTTTTGTATAATGTGGAAGATGATGTTATGCCGAGTAAATAGATACCTAACCTGTCATACTTCAAAATTGTGCGCACTCGTGGAATGGCAACAAATTGCAGTACTTAAAAATCTCCATAGGTGATACTTTCAAAATTTCTACAAGTTACCAGTTTAGAGTTACATAGGAGGTCTTGTGCTAGAATTATTACTCTCGCTCTAACATTCGTGGCGATCCTTCACATGTGTGGTTTGAACACTGTTTACATTTGCGGGCACGACTTGCGTATGCGCTCGCTTCTGCACGCAAGCACGGAGAAATAGGGCGCTTTAAATGTGGTTTTTTTTTTTTTTTTTTTTTTTTGTTTTTTTTACACTGTCACTTTTTTTTTCTTTTTGATCACTTTTATATCTGTCACAAGGAATGTAAGCATCCATTGTGATAGCCAGTGACAGGTACTCTTTATGGAGGGATCTGAGGTCTATAAGACCCCAAATGCCTCCTTTGCACTTAAAAGCATTCAAAACACCAAGTTTGGCTGCTTTGAATGCTGTCGATTTTTAAAGTCTTCAGTAAACTGGAAGTAATGTCATGACGTCACTTCGGGGTTAATAGATCCGAGACCCGATCAAAGCCGATTCCGGGATCGTTCAGGTCTCCAGCCAGCCGGTGGACGTGCCGGGTTGGTCGCTCAGGCGTCCTGGCGGAACAGGAGAGACCGGACCAGCTGTGGGGGCTTAACTCCCGCCGCTTGTAATAACAGCCGAGCTGATTAGTCGCATCGGTTAGCATTACAAGAAAGCCGACCATTTGCGTTACGTCTGCGTCAAGGGGTTAAGCAAAGAAAGCGCTAACAAAATGCAGTTTATTGTATTTAAAAAAATCCAGTGTTCTGAAATTTTAAACTTTGTGAATGCTGAATCGATACCAAAAAAGTGTCAATACTTTTTAGGTCAGTTCCTGAGCCTCTACTTTTTCAGGTCAATTCTGTAGATGCCTCCACAGGATACCTAGAATACATCAGAGGTACACATGGTGGTGAGAACGTTCGGCCCTCAGACGATTGCTCTACTTTCATTTTAGCTTGTAGCTTAGGGGCATACATCCCCCTCTGTGGTGTGTATATATTGCTCATCCTGCTAGAGCATGCTGGTAGATGAAGTGTAGTAACTTTAGAAGGACTTGTCCTCTGTGGCTGGTGACTGTACCTCCTGTACCTTCTCTTCCTTTCACCATTTGTAAGGCTCACATTTCACACTGGTCATCTAGGACTTCTTTCCTTTGTTGGTAGAGTCATGGCTTTTAGAGGGGTATTGAGTCTTCACTGTAATGAGGTTCACATCAAGGTGAGACCTCTAGAGTCCTCCATTGTGACCTCCCTGCTTTGATCCGTCACTGAGCAGGTGTGCATGTGACATAATGTGACATACCTGTGTGAATTGCAGCTGACCTCCTGATCTCTCCATAGATCAAGGTTATACTGTCTGTAGTGTTTTGACATTTTCTACTTCATCATGCTTTGATAAAGGGCAGAATGAGGCTGAAATGGATCTGTACATCACTTCTACTTTGCTGTTCCATTTTGGGTTATTGCATAGTTTACCTTAGGGGCCCGTTCACATTAAATGCATTTGCCTTGCCCAGCAGTCACAATGAATAGAGTTTGCTTTGGGTCCTGTTAAGTCAGTTCCCCGCACTGTGTTGCAGTGTGCAATGAAAAGAAGCACAAAATGCTCTACTCCTTCTTCTTCTTCTTCTTTTTTTTTTTTTTTTTAATTCATTTTCATTGCAGCATGTTGCAAAGCAGGACTCCGGATCACACCCTGCTGCAGTGAATAAAAATGAATAAAAATTGTAATTTTAGTGACCTTTCAATAAAGTTTAAAAAACCAGTGTGATTCATCCTTGGTACCGCCCCCTTCACAGTACCCACCATCAGTCTTTAGTTTGTGATGTGATTTGTGTATTCTTACAGGCTTACCATTCCTTATGTTATATTAAATACTGCGATTTGTTTTTTGGTTTGCCACCGGCTGTACTTCAATACATTGACAAAGTGAAATAAAAGCAGAACTTCACTCTCTCAATCAACATTGACTATTGTTAATGCTGCTAGCATTCGTAATAAGATAGGAACGTATATTATATTTCCTTCTTTTAAACTTTTTTTTACATTTCTTTAGATACTTCCTGTTTTCTAGGCCTAGGCAAATTATGTCATACATCCCAGGAGTCTTTTAGGAGAGGATTTCTCAGCTAAACGCACCCTCCTGCTTGCCTGAGCTAAGGGCAGATGGATTCCAGGAAGTAAATGCTATCTGAATCATCTGCCCTCTGCCACGCCCAGAAATGCTAGGGGGGTGTTTCTCAAAATGATTTCTCAGCAAAATAAATTGCGTAGACATGGATGAATCAGCGAGTTTGCTTTAAATAATAAAAAAAATCATTTAAAAAGTGTTTTTGGTTTGTGGTGCTCAAATGCAGTGTAGTTCCCCCTGATTTACAGTATATGTGAACCCTCACCTTGTAAAACAATTCATTAAAACCCAAATTAAAGGCGTGTATGTATAGGTATATATTTATTATTTTTATAATTTATTTTACTTATTTAAAAAAAGATATATATAATTTTTTTTTTTTTTTTAAGTAAAATTATATATATTTATTATTTTACTTATTTAAAAAAAATATATAGTGCCTTTTTTTTTCCCCCATTGTTTTTAGAAGTGATCACTTACCCTCTGAGAAACAGCACTACACAGGTCTTCCCAGTGAATGGCTGTGGGGGGTGGGTGTTAGCACAAGTCTGATCATTGGAAGAGAGCAGGCTGGAGAACTGACTACACTGGGCTTTCATGCCCAGTGTGGTCAGTTTAAACAGAAAAGCAGGTGGACTGGCAGGAACACCAGGGATTTCGCACAAAGGAAGCGATACAAAGAGAACAGGCTACTTTCTCATACAAGTACATGGTGCTCAATGTGTTAAACTAAAAACCTCCTGAGGGTTTAATACTGCTTTAACAACTGGAGATAAATATTAGGCATGGAGTATTGTTTTTAATGAGTCATGTGACTTGCAGTGTGAGAAGTGGTAAAGCACAAGCATTGTGAGCCATCACTAATCAGAGCCTGAATATACACTGAGCCCCCATGTGTCATATATCATTAGAAATATACAAAGAAAGACATTTTATAAAATATTAGGTTTTGTTGATGCAATCCTTCTTACACTAATCTTCTATATTTATATGGAAAATAATTGAAAATACTATTCTTTCCTTTTTTTAACCAAGGGATTTAACCTCCTCCTGATACCAACTTGGATTCTGATTGTTAAAAAGTAAACATTTCAGCCATTGCGTTTCTTTAGAAGTCCTGAGAGGTGATTAAAATTGCATGATTGTGGCCTCTACTGAATACTCGAAAAGCAGTTTTGGGTAAATTGACCCATTTAACATTTTTATTGTAGTAAATGTATATTTAAATAGGTCATGACCCCCATTTACTGCAAATATCAGTTAAACCAATATTACCCTTAATGTGACCAGACCCCTTTCCTTTCCAAAAATCTTCCTGTTCTTCCTAATCCCAAACCAATTATGTGCATTATGGATGGAGGTTTTACTGACCACTCCGGTGCAGCTGGTCATCTAATCTTCAGACAATGGCCTTTGTTTCACCAGTCCAGATAACTGCAGAGGCCATATGGTCTGTCCTAGACGGGCCTGATTGGAATTGTATATTTCGGCCTTTCAATAAATACTGGAGGCAAGAAAATGGCACTTGTTGCTTATGGTGACCAATTTGCCCAGGTAAAAAAAAAAGATCTTATTTGATTGGTCGCTGTGGGTTATAATATCCTTTTTGTAAAGGTTTTTATTACTCCTTTAAAAAAAATGTCCTATAGTATACGGGCAAATATGCATTCAACAAGAGGCACTTAAAGTGGTTCTAAACGCTCAAGGTGCATCATGCATGAAGGTAAAAAAACCTTCTTTGTGCAGAAGCCCCCCTAATACTGACTTGACCCCCATTGCAATCCAGCGATGTACACGAGAGCCTCAGCTGTCCGCGGACTCTCTGTCCTCATTGGTTGAGACAGCAGCAGGAGCCATTGGCTCCCACTGCTGTCAATCGCAGCAAATGAGAGAGCGCGGGGCCAAGCCGCGGCTCTGTGTGTATGGGAAGGACAGAGCAGAGGCTTTAAAAATAAAAAATATTGTCTTTAATATTTAACTACTTTGTATCCGGGCCAATTCTGACACTTTGCTCCTATGTGTGAAAATATACTTTTTTTTTTTTTTTTGCTTGAAAATGAATTGGAATCTATATAGATATATTTTTATCTGAGGCCCTATAGCATAAAATAATGGGTGTTGCAATTTATGTCACACGGTATTTGCGCAGGGTTTTTTCACATTCTATTTTTTGTGGGAAAAACGCACTTTAACCACTTGCTGCCCGCCATATAGCAAAGTGACGGCAGCAAAGGGGTTTCAACACTCCAACTGGGCGTCATTTGAGGATATATCTTCAGGATATTAAGCCGCTGTGCGCCCCCGTGGGCGCGCATCACGGCGATTGTTGTTGAGGTGTGTCAGTCTCACACAACGCAACTATGATCTCGGTAAAGAGTCTCTGACGGAGACTCTTTACCATATGATCAGCTGTGTCCAATCACGGCAGATCATGATGTAAACAGGAAGAGCCGGTTATCGGCTTTTCCTCACTCGCGTCTGTCAGACGTGAGTAGCAAAATTGCGCGAGTAGAGGAGAGCCGATCGGCTGCTCCTCTGACGGGGGGGGGGGCTGTGCTGATCGATTATCAGCGCAGCCTCCCCGAGGATGCCCACACTGGACCACCAGGGATGCCACTAGGACAACCAGGGATGTCACCACAAGGTACAGTGGCTTGCGAAAGTATTCAGCCCCCTTGAACTTTTCAACCTTTTGCCACATTTCAGGCTTCAAACATAAAGATATAAAATTTTAATTTTTTGTGAAGAATCACCAACAAGTGGGACATAATTGTGAAGTGGAACGAAATCTTTTGGATTTTTGAAACTTTTTTAACTAATAAAAAAATGAAAAGTGGGGCGTGCAAAATTATTTGGCCCCCTTGCGTTAATACAGAATGGTCCTGTATTTGGCTGCATCCATCTTCCCCTCAATTTTAACCATCTTCCCTGTCCCTGCTGAAGAAAAGCAGGCCCAAACCATGATGCTGCCACCACCATGTTTCACGGTGGGGATGGTGTGTTGAGTGTGATGAGCTGTGTTACTTTTACGCCAAACATATCGTTTTGCATTGTGGCCAAAAAGTTTTATTTTGGTTTCATCGGACCAGAGCACCTTCTTCCACATGTTTGGTGTGTCTCCCAGGTGGCTTGTGGCAAACTTTAGACAAGACTTTTTACGGATATCTTTGAGAAATGGCTTTCTTCTTGCCACTCTTCCATAAAGGCCAGATTTGTGCAGTGTACGACTGATTGTTGTCCTATGGACAGACTCTCCCACCTCAGCTGTAGTTCTCTGCAGTTCATCCAGAGTGATCATGGGCCTCTTGGCTGCATCTCTGATCAGTCTTCTCCTTGTCTGAGCTGAAAGTTTAGAGGGACAGCCAGGTCTTGGTAGATTTGCAGTGGTCTGATACTCCTTCCATTTCAAAATGATCGCTTGCACAGTGCTCCTTGGGATGTTTAAAGCTTGGGAAATCTTTTTGTATCCAAATCCGGTGTTCTGCCGAATAAGTTCGGCTCGGCGGATAAGTTCCTCACTGTACTGCGCATGCGCAGTACGATCCGGCGGAAATAGCCGAAGCGGAACAGCTGAAAATCAGCTGTACACGGCGCCTGTAAGAGGGCCCCTCGCGGGCTCGCTTCGCTCGCCACGCTTCGGGCACGGCCTCGCTGCGCTCGGCACTTTTAGATTCCCCCTCCAGGTCCACTTGGATGGTGGGGAAGGAATCTGGACCCAGAGCGCAGGCGCCGTGTACAGCCGATTGTGGATTTTGAGCTTCGGCTATCTCCGCCGGCTGACAGTAGTTGGTACTGCGCAGGCGCTGCGCCTGCGCAGTACAGGTGAGGAACTTATCCACCGAGGGAACTTTCTCGGCAAGACACCGGCTTTAAACTTCTCCACAACAGTATTACAGAGATCCTCGCTGAACTTCTGGAGTGAGTTTGCTGCACTGAAAATAAAGGGGCCGAATAATTTTGCACGCCACGCACCACTTTTCAGTTTTTTAATTGCTAAAAAAGTTTAAAATATCCAATAGCTTTCGTTCCACTTCACAATTGTGTCCCACTTGTTGGTGATTCTTCACAAAAAATTTAAATTTTATATCTTTATGTTTGAAGCCTGAAATGTGGCAAAGTTTGAAAAGTTCAAGGGGGCCGAATACTTTCGCAAGCCACTGTATGTCGCCCTAGACCACCAGGGATGCCAATCAGTGCCCACAATGGATACCAATCAGTGTCCACAATGGGCATCACTGATTGGCAAGCATTATTGTTTGGCACTGTTATGTATCGTACTGATGGATGCCAAACAGTACATCAGTGCCCATCCATGCTGCCTATCGGTGCCCATCTGTGCCACCTATCCGTGCCGCATATTGGTGCCCATCATCAGTGCCCATTAATGCTACCTCATTGGTGCCCATGAGTGCCACCTTATCAGTGCCCCTCAGTGAAGGAGAAAACTTATTTACAACGTTTTGTAACTGAAACAAAAAAAAAAATTATTTTCAAAATTTTCGGTCTTTTTTTTTATTTAGCAGAGAATAAAAATCCCAGAGGTGATCAAATACCAAAAGAAAGCTCTTTGTGGGAACAAAATGATAAAAATTAGTTTGGGTACAGTGATGGATGACCGCGCAATTGTCATTCAAATTGCGACAGAACTGAAAATTGGTCTGGGCAGGAAGGTGTATAAGTGCCCTGTATTGAGGTGGTTAATGAATTAAAAAGAACAAAACAAAAAAAAAATAACCCCAATTTTTTTTGTATAATGTCAAAGATTACGCGGAATAAATAGATACCTAACATGTCACGCCCGTGGAATGGCGGCGAACTACAATGCTTAAAATTCTCCATAGGCCCCCCCGCTTTAAACGCCTTTACAGGTTGCCAGTTTAGAGTTAGAGGAACTCTGGTGCTGGAAGTATTGCTCTCGCTCTGACGTTTGCAACAATACCTCACGTGTGCTGCAATCACTGTTTACTGTTTTTATGCGTGCGGGAGTCCTACTTTTGACCGCAAAAGTAGAAATATGCTTTTAAGTGGTTCTGACCTGCTGTGAAGCTGAATCCAAGTACTTCTGTAGAATGCATGTAACCTTCCTGTCCCGTGTTGCGGAGTGTAGGGGAAGACGGGACCCAGTCCCCTAGCCAGGCTTTCTTGCTCCTTAGTAGCTCCTTACTGGTTCTTAGCTATCAACCAGTAGAGTTTTGCCTGAGCCACGTGACCCTTCAGCACCTGCCAAAGCTGGATAGGTGGTAAGGTTGGGGCAGGGAGGAAGTTTGTAAAAGATGTTGAGACTTCAGGCCTACTCAAAGTCAACATTTCTAGTGATTTTGAAGCAATTTTCAAGCTTTGCAAGTGTGTTTTGTACATGTATCAAGCTTCAAGTGTTTCTTGGCCTAGGGAAGAGGAGAAGCGCATTTTTAGAGACGGAAAATAGTTTTTCGGGGCGCAATACTGCACACAAATGCGTGTTACATGTTTATTTAAAATCTATGGGGGCAAAAATGTCTGAATACGCTCAGAAAAGCTCATGTGCCTTGAGTGTTATTGTAAAGCTTGGGGTGACTGAGCATACAAGCAAGAACGGGGACATTTAGAGTAAGGATCTGCATGTTGAGGGTAGTCAGGTGTAGGGAAACGAGCTGTGAATGGGGGGCTTACAGTGCCCTGAAAAAGTATTCATACCCCTTGAAATATTCCACATTTTGTCATGTTACAACCAAAGACGGAAATGTATTTTATTGGGAGTTTGTGATAGACCAACACAAAGTGGCACATAATTGGGAAGTGAAAGGAAAATGATAAATGGTGTTCAAAATTTTTACATATTAAAATTTGAAAACCATTTTAGCATTTTCCTTCCACTTCCCAATTACGTGCCACTTTGTGTTGGTCTATCACATAAAATCCCATTAAAATAGATTTACGTTTTTGGATGTAACATGGGAAAAAATGTGGAAAATTTCAAGGGGTATGAATACTTTTTCAAGGCACTGTACTACTTACCTGTGCAGCAGCCTGCAACTAACTGCCGCCTTCAAGTGCTACAACCTACACATATAATGAAATTCTTTGTGTGTTGGATGCCTTGTACCCCACCAGGGCTGGTGCAAGGATTTTTGACACCCTAGACCAGGGATATGCAATTAGCGGAGCTCCAGCTGTTGCACAACTACAAGTCCCATCATGCCTCTGGGTGTTATGCTTGTGGCTGTCCAGTCTTGCTATGCCTCATGGGACTTGTAGTTCTGAAACAGCTGGAGGTCTGCTAATTGCATATCCCTGCCCTAGACGAAACCTCATTTTGCTGGCTCCACCCCCTTTGCCCTGCCCGTGTATACTCCACCTTTTTAATGAAGCGCCCATCAAATGCTGCCTCACCAGCACCCATTAAATGCCGCCTCGCCAGCGCCCATCAATTAATGTTTGCTTGCTTCCATTAATTCGGGAGTCGGGACACAGTCCGCCGCCGCTGCGCCTCTAACACTATGTGCGAATGGAGCGAGGGCTGCCTGCTGATGCTGAGACTTAAGCCTCATACACACGATCGTATTTTCTGATGGGAAATGTGTGCTGACAGACTGTTGGCCTAAACTCTGACCGTTTCTACACTCCATCGAACAATTGTCGGATTTCCCGCGGACAAATGTTGCATGGCAGGCTTTTAAATTTTCTGCAGACAGCATCAGACAAAAGTCCAAGGTACAAACACGCGTGCTCGGAATCGGTGCTCACCAAACACAACATTAGCAGAAGGTGCCCAAAGGGTAGCGCTAAAGAGCTGAAAAGCCACGTAGTACGTCACTACATTGGTGTTTGTTGGCCGACAAACATTTGTGTGCCGTTTGTATGCAAGACAAGTTCCTGGCCAACGTCCTTCGGACAAAAGTCTGATGTTTTGCCTGCGGAAAATCCGATCCTATGTATGAGGCTTTAGTTGCTTGCTGCAGAGAGAAGAAAGTAGGAACACCAGTGGCCGGGTGCCCTAGGCGGCTGCCTAGTTTGCCTAGTGGTAGCACCGGCCCTGTACCCCATTGTGCCCTGTGGTTCTAACTCTTCAAGAGAACGAGGGGAGAACTCCACACCATCCAGAAAAGCAAGTCTGAAGATCCAGTTTTGGATACAGTAAAACCTTGGTTTGCGAGCTTAATTCGTTCCAGAAACATGCTTGTAATCCAAAGCACTTGTATATATTAATAGTATACTTAACAGCATAGTATTAATAGTACCGGTAAATCAAAGCATTTTTTTTACAGGGTATAAAAGAGAAGAGAGGCACCTCTAAGTGTAGCAATAAGTTGCTAAATGTTGTACCTTCATTAAATGTAACCATATTTCTACACTTAGAGGCGTCTCTCTTCTCTTTTTTTATACTCCAGTTGTGACATGACACTACTCTTTTTTTTATATCAAGACATCGCTTGTATATCAAGGCAAAATTTATTAAAACATTTTGCTTGTCTTGCAAAACGCTCTCAAACCAAGTTACTCTCAAACCAAGGTTTTACTGTACTTTTTAGAATCTCGATGTTAAAGTAGTAAATATAAGATGTTTGTCAAGACTGATATGACAAACCAACTGTAGAACTTTGCAAATATGTATTTGTATAACTTTTCTATTGGTGATTTTGTCTCCATTGACCTAAATGTTGGTAGCAATTTAACACCTTTTTAAATAAAAGCACTCCTCCTCGTATAGACCTATGAGAAATCACCAGCTAGGCACACACCTCATCTACTACACTGGATGTGGTTGAGCATTGTGACCACACGTGAGCAGCCCACGTAACCTGGTGAGTTTTCTACCCAGTGTATGACGAACACACATGTGAAGGGACTTGTTAACCACTTGTCCCCCTGGCCTATTCTGACACTTCTCACATTTTGTGCTACACAATTGCTTTGAACCCCTAAACTTTAAATATTTGTTATAGCAGAGGCTCTAGAAAATAAAATGGTGCATATTACAATTTTTTTATGTCACGCGGTATTCGCACAGCAGTTTTTCAAATGCAATTTTTTTGGGGAAAAAGTACACTTTTTAGTGAAATTTAATGCACTGGAACATAATATATTACCTAATTGGTTGGTAAAATATAAGCAATGATGTTACACCAAGTACATAGATGCCCAATATGTCATGCTTAAAATTGCGCACGCCCCTGGAATGGTGCCAAACTACAGTACTTAAAATAAAATCTCCATAGGCGACCCTTTATAATCCCTTACAGGTTACAAGTTTAGAGTTACATAGGAGGTCTGATGCTAGAATTCTTGCTCTCACTATAACATTCGCAATACTTCAAATGTGTGGTGCAAACACAGTTTACATATGCATGCTCGACCTACACATGCGCTCGCCTTTTGCGCACGAGTACGGTGGGGACAAGGGTGTTTAATTATCTTTGTTTTTTTATGTATTTATAAAACTTTTACACTGTTTCTTTCACGTGGGATGAACATCCCTTGTCGTTGCATGGGCAGTGACGGGTACTATTTTTATTGGGACCTCTGGGGTCTATTAAACCCCTGATCTCTTCTCTGCCCTTCAAAGCATCTGATCAAACCCAATCATACGGAACAGCCTGGTAAAGGCGGCAGGAGGGGAGTATGGGACCTCCTTCCACTACCTGTAAAAGTAATCCAGAGGCTTCTTAGCTGCTAGGATTACTTTTACATTGAGGGGAATCGCAGGCCATTAAAAATATCATAATCATTGCTGAAGATGCAGCAATCACTGAGATATCACCCTTTCAATCCATTGACGGTGTGTCGCTGGTCAGCAAGTGGTTAACCACTTCCCGCCCAGCCCATAGCAGAATGACGGCCAGGCGGTGGTTCAGTTATCCTGACTGGGCGTCATATGACGTCCTGCAGGATAACAGCCGCCGTGCCTGGTAGCACGCATCGCAGCGATCAGTGGTGCGGTGTGTCAGTCTGACACGCCGCTACAACAATCTCAGTAAAGAGCCTCCGACGGAGGCTCTTTACCACGTGATCAGCCGTGTCCCATCACGGCTGATCACGATGTAAACAGGAAGAGCCGTTTAATCGGCTTTTACTCACGTCTGACAGACGCAAGTAGAGGAGAGCTGATTGTAGACTCTTATGACGGGGGTCTTCACTGATTGTTTATCAGCGCAGCCCCCCCTGGATGCCCACACTGGACCACCAGGGAAGTCGCCAGGACCACCAGGGAAGCACCCAACATGTGGATGGCCAGGTATATCCCCCATGGCCATCCACATGGGAAAATTAATGCCCAACATATGCCAATCAGTGCTCATTGTGGGCACCTCTATGGCACAATAAAAATCAGTGATGCCCAACAATGCCACCCAAAAGTACCCATCAGTGCTGCCTACGAGTGTCCATCAGTGCCGCCTAGCAGTGCCACCTCATCGGTGCCGACTTATCAGTGTCAGTCAGTGCAGCCATATCAGTGCCCGTCATTGAAGAAGAAAACGTACTTATTTACAAAAAATTTTAACAGAAACAAAGAAAAACTTTTTTTGTTTTTCAAAATTTTTGGTCTTTTTTTATTTGTTGGGAAAAAAATAAAAATCGCAGAGGTGATCAAATACCACCAAAAGAAAGCTCTATTTGTGGGAACAAAATGATAAAAAATATGTTTGGGTACAGTGTAGCATGACCGCGCAATTGTCATTCAATTTGCAACAGCGCTGAAAGCTGAAAATTGGCTTGGGCAGGAAGGTGCATAAGTGCCTGGTATTGAAGTGGTTAAGCATCAGCCGTAGAATGTTACTGTAGTAAATAGAGGCTTGTTGACTTTTTTTTTTTTCTTATTAAATGGTTCATTTGTGTGCTGAAGCCTATTAATTAGGTTATCCACCCAGTTTGCAGCAGCAGGTCCATGTGGGAGTAGATCCTATTCAGAGCTGTAATGCATTTTTATATGCTGTGTATTCATTCCATGGGCAGAACAAGCAAAAATGAGTTCATTAGGAATTTAAAGGGCAGATTTCATCAGCATTCTGAGCAGGAACAAGTATGCCAGTTAGGAGTGTTGACTTTACTGTCTGGATGCTTTTTGTTTTAGCTGCTTTTAAAATCTAAATCATTTGCCCCAGTCAGTCCTTATATTGTAGTATGAGACCTAAACAGTTTCAACAAATTTTTACACATGCAACACTCTACCCAGACAAAATTTTTTATCATTTTTTTGAAACAAAGCTTTCTTTTGGTGGTATTTTATTTTTTTGCTAAAAAAACGCGACGTCCGTCTGCCACCCGCGATCGCTCCACAGAGAGCCAGAATGGGGATTTGTCAATGTAAATGGATCCCCATTCTGTCAGGGGAGTAGAGAAAGATTGTCTGTCTGTTCCTAGTGATCAGGAACAGCAATCTCTCCCCTCCTCCAGTCAGTACACTCCCCCCACAGTTAGAAACACCTCCCTAGGGAACACATTTAACCCCTCGATCACCACTAGTGTTGACCCCTTCCCTGCCAGTGTCACTTATACAGTAATCGGTGTGTTTTTATAGCACCGATCGCTGTATAAATGTCACTGGTCCGAAAAAAGTGTCAATTGTCCGCTGCAGTGTCTCAGTCCCGCTAAAAATCGCTGATCAGCGCCATTACCAGTAAATAATTATAATAAAAATGCCATAAATCTATCCCCTATTTTTTAGACGCTATAACTTTTGCACAAACCAATCAATATACGCTTATTGCAATTTAATTTTTTTTTTTTTTTTTTAACGATACATATTGTTCTAAACTGAGGAAGAAATTTGCTTTTTTTTAATATTTTTTGGGGGATATTTATTATAGCAAAAAGTAAAAAATATTGCTTTTTTTTTTTTTTTTTGGTTTATAGCGCAAAAAGTAAAAACTGCAGAGGTGATCAAATACCACCAGAAGAAAGCTCTATTTGTCGGAATAAATAGGACATTCGTTTTTGTTTGGGTACAACGTCGCACAACCGCGCAATTGTCCGTTAAAGGGACGCAGTGCCTTATCTCAAAAAATGGCCTGGTTATTAAGGGGGTAAATCCTTCCGGTCCTTCAGTGGTTAAGCTGGCCATACATTATGCAATTTTCTTGTTCAGTTTCTTTTTAGATATCTTCAACTATGTAGAGCAAGGGCCTGCCTGATTGCATTCAAATTAAAAGTATTCAGGTTTGACCTCCTATCATTTGGTTTTGGTAAATCTAAAGGAAAGTTGTATAATGTATGGCCAGCCTCACACTTTAATTAGACAAAAGTAGTTTTTATTTACTTTTAATTCTCTCTGCTTGAGTTTCTTACCACATTGGGTGCTCACTCTGCCGTTAATAAATGGGGAATTGTGATTGTGTTATGATGCTTCACTATTATGACAGGGCAGCATTGTATGCCACGATTCTTGTGTCTTGCATTCAAAGCCCTTTCACACTGCCAGCGCCTGGGCGTCAGCGGTAAAGCGCCGCTAGTTTTAACGGCGCTTTACCGTCATTTTTGCGGTGCTTTTCGGGCGCTAGCAGGGAGCTTTTAACCCTGCTAGCGGCCGAATAAAGGGTTAAAAGCGCCCGCAAAGCCCCGCTGCTGAGGCGCTTTGCAGGTGCTTCGGCAGGGCTGACCATTGATTTCAATGGGCAGGGGCGCTTTAGGAGTGGTGTGTACACGGCTCCTAAGGCGCCTCAAAGAAGCTGCTTGCATACTTTTTTTTTTTTTTTTACGTCCTGCCAGCGCAGCACCATAGTGTGAAAGCACTCGGACTTTGAGTGCCGGTTCACACTGGTGCGATGCGAGAACACTCAGAATCCACTGCGTGTTCCCGCATCGCATGTCGGTTCACACTGCCATATGCGAATCGCTGGGGAGTGTCAATACATTGTTAACGACACCCCCAGTTCAGCTTGCATATCGCACTGCGAACTGACAGTTCGGACATGAATCGGATCGCATATGTGTGAACACACATGCGATCCGATTCTGGTACGAACAGAAAAAAGGGTCCTGTGCGTGTTTGCACCGAATGCGGTGCGATATCAGCCATACTATCTCTATGGCTGATATCGCACCACACAGACATCGCATGTAATGTGAACGGCAGTGCGCTGCGAATTACATGCAATGTCTGTGCGATGTTTGGCATCGCACCAGTGTGAACCGGCACTTACACTGGGATTGCAGATGAGGCTTTTTACAGGCGCTATTTTTAGCGCTAAAGCACCTGAAAAACGCCTCCAGTGTGAAAGGGGGGTCTTACAGTGAATATAAAGTCTACACACCCCTGTTAAAATTTCAGGTTTCTGTGATGTAAAAAAATGAAAGCTAAATTAATTTCAGAACCTTTTCCCACTTTTAATGCGACCTATAAACTGTATAACTCAATTGAAAAACAAACTGAAATCTTTTAGGGTAGGAAGTAATAAACTAAAATAATGTGGTTGCATAAGTGTGCACTCCCTCTTATAACTGGGGATGTAGCTGTGTTCAGAATTAAGCAATCACATTCAAACTCATGTTAAATAGGAGTCAGTACACACCTGCTGTCATTTAAAGTGCCTCTGATTAACCACAAATAAAGTTCAGCTGTTCTAGTAGGTCTTTCCTGATATTTTCTTAGTCGCATCCTACAGCAAAAGCCATGGTCCACAGAGAGCTTCCAAAGCATCAGAGGGAGATCATTGTTATAAGTTATCAGTCAGGAGAAGGGTACAATAGAATTTCCAAGGCATTAGATATACCATGGAACACAGTGAAGACAGTCATCATCAAGTGGAAAAAATATGGCACAACAGTGACATTACCAAGAACTGGATGTCCCTCCAAAATTGATGGAAAGACGAGAAGAAAACTGGTCAGGGAGGCTGCCAAGAGGCCTACAGCAACATTAAAGGAGCTGCAAGAATATTTGGCAAGTACTGGCTGTTTGGTACATGTGACAACAATCTCCCGTATTCTTCATATGTCTTGGTTATGGGCTAGAGTGGCAAGATGAAAGCCTTTTCTTACAAAGAAGTCAGACATCCACGCCTGGCTACATTTTGCAAAAACACATCTGAAGTCTCTTAAATGCATGTGGGAAAACTTGTTCTGGTCTGATGAAACCAAGGTTGAACTTTTTGGCCATAATTCCAAAAGATATGTTTGGCACAAACAACACTGCACATCACCAAAAGAACACCATACCCACCGTGAAGCATGGTGGTGGCAGCAGCATGCTTTGGGGCTATTTTTCTTCAGCTGGAACAGGGGCCTTAGTCAAGGTAGAGGGAAATATGAACCGTTCCAGATACCAGGCAATATTGGCACAAAACCTTCGGGCTTCTGCTAGAAAACTGAACATGAAGAGGAATGACAACGACCCAAAGCATACATCCAAATCAACAAAGGAATGGCTTCACCAGAAGAAGATTAAAGTTTTTTTGGAATGGCCCAGCCAGAGCCCAGACCTGAATCTGATTTGAAAATTTTTGGAGGTGATCTGAAGAAGGTTGTGCACAGAAGATGCCCTCACAATCTGACAGATTTGGAGTGTTTTTGCAAAGAGTGGGCAAATATAGCCAAGTCAAGATGTGCTATGCTGATAGACTCGTACCCAAAAAGACTGAGCGCTGTAATAAAATCAAAAGGTACCTCAACAAAGTATTAAAATAGAAGTTGTAGCGCTTAAGATGATGAATAAACAATGAATTCCATCTATGATATAAAAAAACTGGAAGGACAATCGAAAATCTTCCTCCAAAACCAGATAGAGCAGATATAATAGCCACCACCAGCACCCAAATCAACTGACCCTTACCGTCCAGTGTGTAGGGTACACACAATATAAATAATTGATGGCCCCAGCCCCTCTGCATCGATCGATGCATTCCACTGGTAATCTAGCCTATTCCTCTCCACACAGGTAGAATGAACCGAAAGACTGCTTCAATTCTTAAACTTCACCGGATAACTCCAGCATCTACATGAAGATATAAGAAATAAAAAGGGCTCATTGCACAGACATACAGATAAAAATAGGTTTTATTAAGTAAAAAGGCTGGTACACTCACATTTTATATAGGAACCGCCAAGCATGTAGAAACAAACCATTGTTTCAAACCAATAAGATGGCCGCCGTGTTTCTGGTCAGCGTCACACGTCCTTGGCTCAACCCGACGTTTCGACGTAAGGATGCGTCATCAGGGGCAAAGTATTAAGGGTGTGTACACTTATGCAACCATATTTATTTTTTTTAGTTTTACTTCCCTCCACCTAAAAGATTTGTTTGTTTTTTAATTGAGTTGTACAGTTTATACTGTTGGTCACATTAAAGGTGGAAAAAGTTCTGTAATGATTTGAGCTTTGTCTCTTTTTTTTTTTTTTTTTTTTTTTTTACATCACAGAAACTTGACATTTTACCCGGGGTATGTAGACTTTATGTCCACTGTACCTTGCCACTCATTCAGGTCACTATACAGTTTCCATGTGTCCTTTTTAAATGCCCACTAATCTTTTGCTTTGCTTTCTCTTTTGTGTGTTCAGCCAATGTAATAGGACCACAGCATAGAAAAATGTGCAGTGAAAAGATGGGTCCTACTTCAGATTTAGGAGTGGGTAAGATTGCTTGATAAATGCAACGCCGCAATCCATTGCAATGCTTGCACAATCCTTATGGCCCGTACACACGATCCGAATATTGTATGACAGATCGTACGACCTTTTTCGCTTAATAGTTGCAAGTAGAAATTGAATAGGTAAATAAAGTCACGAAAATTCTGGTACGACTGAAAAGAAAACCGGAAGTGATGTCATGTGTTGTAATGTATTTGTATTGTATTTACGGACGACAACTATACTGACTGAATGAAAATCGTACGATCTGGAATCATACGAGGAAACTTTTCGTGCATGTCTGATCGAATAATATCGGATGAACTGTCGTAATCGGCTGTCGAATGTAGTGTACACACGATCCGAAAATCGTACGATTCTTCCTCGGACGACCGTTTTCGTACGATATTCGGATCGTGTGTACGGGCCATTATTATTGCATGCACAGCAGCCGCCTGACTTGGGTTGCAGACATTGAACGGTGTATTGTAAGCCATAGGTGATGTACCAGACCATTGTAGAATTTAGGCAGCTGTGACCGATAACTTCTGAAATTACACTCTGCCCTTTTTTTTTACTTATTACTTTCCCTTCAAGCTTCTCAGTCTGACAATAAAAAGGATATATGATAATTTCCTGTGTCCGCAAATCTCATGTATATCTGGTTACAAAAACAATAGAAAGATTCTGGATTGAATGCCCAGAAGCATCTCATTTATCATCTGCCTGGCTCCTCTATGCTGGGCTCCAGTGTCTAGTTACATAAGTCACCCTGGGTCCAGGCAGTGGACTATCGGAGTTTATTTAAAGAGGACTTTGCGTTGTTATCGCGAAAAACGATTACATGTAAATGAAGTTCCTTTTAAATTTAACATGAGAGGAAGTCCTAAGTGAGTGCATAGGAAGTGAGCATTGTCACCCTGGGGCAGCAAATGTGTCTTTGGAAGGATCACCAGACGACAGGGCAAAAGAAGCCTGCTAACCAAAAATGAATGTAGCCGCCACATCTATGGACTGGTAGATTGCAGTATATTACACATTTTCTTGTGTTTCCTAGAGAAATATAGTCAAAACGCCTATGCAAGGGAAAGGGCATGTCACATATACTTCCCTTACAAGCGATCCCACGTCACTTCTTCCCCCTTTGTAAAATTGTAGTGTTGGCATCCCGGGGCATGGTAGTGTCATTTAGCCAGTCATTGGACAAGGCTCAAACCTAGCAATTGCCTCCTTGATGCCATTGCCACAAAGATGTTCACCTGCTCCTCTATATCTGCAATTGCTGGGTATTGTGGGTGGTAAAGGAGTATAAATGATGATTGGAGAGAGACAAAGAGACACAAGGTGACAGTGTTAGCCCATTTTTTTTTGTATAATGTGAAAGATGATGTTTTGCCGAGTAAATAGATAACTAACATGTCATGCTTTAAAATTGCGCACACTCGTGGAATGGCGAAAAACGACAGTACTTAAAAATCTCCATAGGCGCTGCTTTAAAAAATGTCTACAGGTTACCAGTTTAGCATTAGAGGGGGTCTTGTGCTCGAATTATTATTGCTCTCGCTCGAACTATCGCAGTGATAACTCACATGTGTGGTTTGAACACTGTTTTCATTTGCGGGTGCGATTTAAGTATGCGTTTTGCTTCTGCGCACGAGCACAGAGGGATAGGGCGCTTTACGTTTTTTTAAAATGTATTTATTTATTTGTTTTATTATTTATTTATTTTATCTTGTTTTATTTGTACACTGTCCCTTTTTTTACATTTTATTTTATTTTTTCCTGATCACTTTTATTGCTGTCACAAGGAATGTAAACCTCCCTTGTGACAGTGAGAGTCAGTGACAGGTACTCTTTATGGAGGGATCTGGAGTCTATAAGACCCCCAAATCCCTCCTTTGCACGTAACAGCATTCAAAACGCCAAGTTTGGCCGTCTTTGAATGCTGTCTCTTTTTTTAAATTTGGCACCTTTTAAGTCTCTGTAAACCGGAAGTGATGTCATGACATCACTTCCGGGTTACTAGATCAGAGACCCAATGGAAACCGATTCTGGATGTGCGGACATGCCGGCTAGTCGCCCGGGCCTCCCGGTGGCAGGGGAGAGCCCGGGCGAGCCGTGGAAGGCAGTGGGAGGAGGGGGTGGCGTCCCCTCCCTGAAAACGTTCGAGCGAGAGCCAACCGTCGGCTCTAAACAGCGGTACTGGGATGATGTGTGCAGCTGCATGCATTACCCTGGTACAACCCATTCAAGCCAAAGGACGCATATTTGCGTACGGTCAGCATGAAGGGGTTTGTCCTGTGCATTTTTTTTCAGTCCGGTTCAGGTGCAATTGCAAGTAAAACTTAATTCACACCTGAACCACTGTACAAAACTGCATGTGGCCATCACAGCGACCACAAAGCACAGAACCACTCTGAGTGTTACTGTTTAGAGAGTCCTCCCCTTCGTCTCACGATGGAGGAAGAACGAGGGGCATGTCGGACCTCTGCAGAGAGACCTCTGCTTCAACACTGTGGACAAGGAATGCTCTCTGACGCATACTTGCAGGAGACAGATATTTCTATTCAGGCTGGGGCAGCTTTCCAAAAAAATAAATAAAATAAAGACTTTGCACACCATTCGATATGATGCTCTGGGAATATATTTAGCTAATTTAAACTGAAAGTTCAATTGCGCTTTAGTCGGCTGTCCTGGTTTTCTGTCTAAAGTCTTTTCTGGAATTTCTGCTGTAAAACAGGTTGGTGAAGGTGGAACAGCTTATATTCATATTGACTTTAGTATTGACTTGAATGGCTACCTGTATATCTGTGCGACTAAAATGCAGCAAACAGGCTCTTTTGCAACCCTGTTAAACGGTGGAACTTCTCATGTCTCTCCTTTCTATTCTATACAGTGTCGCTAATATGCAGCTATCTGCGTGGCAGGGTTCAGACTAGTCTTATGTAAGTCTGCTTCCACATGTTTGCTGTTATCTAGTAATTAGCTGCTACACACTTTTCCAGCAGCTTACAAAGTTTATTTGTTGTGAGTTATGGCATTTTGCTTTTAAGCATGTTCCAACTTAGTATTCACAGTGCCAAGTGGTAGGAAGCTGTGCAATAAAATAATAATTATCTCCAAGTAGGACTAGCTGCCAAGATGGCTCTATTTTAGATAACAAATCTGTCCATGGTAAAAAGTCACCTGTAAATGCACATAAACATTTTCCAATTGTAAACTGTAGAAATCTGCTGCAAGCTTTGTAAAAAAAACTTCAATTTAATAATGAACTGGTTGGTCATCACGGTGATCACAAGGTACAGAGCCACTTTGATCAGCTCTGTACATTGTTTCTAACAATAAGTTATTCACAAGCATTTATAAACTGCATGGGGAAAAAAAAAACATCCACCACTCAGCTGTTCCTAAACATACAGTGGTGGTACCCTGTTTCCCCGAAAATAAGACCTAGCGTGATTGTCGGTGATGGCTGCAATATAAGCCCTACCCCCCCAAATAAGCCCTAGTTAAAGTCCTCGTAGGTCTTATTTTCTGGGTAGGGCTTATTTTCAGGGAAACAGGGTAGGGCTTATATTGCAGCCGACAATCACGCTAGGTCTTATTTTCGGGGAAACAGGGTAGAAAAGCGGTTGAAAAGCCGAATACAGAAAAATACTTAGTAATTTTGGATAGAAATCCAATGATCTTCTAACTTTCTTCAGCGAGTTAAACGCTGCCTCTGCTGCACTAAAATTCTAAATATTGTCATCCCTGCCTATTTCTCTTCTGCTGAACTACAGAACCCTCCCCCTTGAGCGAAACCTGTACCACTCTGTGATTTGAGGCTAGGACGGAGGTTCACCTTCCAGCAGGACAATGACCCCAAACAGACTGCTAAAGCAACACTTGAGTGGTTTAAGGGGAAACACTTAAATGTGTTGGAATGGCCTAGTCAAAGCCCAGACCTCAATCCAATAGAAAATCTGTGGTCAGACTTAAAGATTGCTGTTCACAAGTACAAACCATCCAACTTGAAGGAGATGGAGCAGTTTTGCGAGGAGGACTGGGCAAAAATCCCAGTGGTAAGATGTGGCAATCTCAAAGAGACTTATCCAAAGCGACTTGGAGCTGTGATAGCCGCAAAAGGTGGCTCTACAAAGTATTGACTTTAGGGGGGTGAATAGTTATGAACATTTACTTTTTCTGTTATTTTGTCCTATTTGTTGTTTTGCTTTACAATAAAAAAAAAATCTTCAAAGTTGTGGGCATGTTCTGTAAATTAAATTATGCTAATCCTCAAACAATCCATGTTTAATTTGAGGTTGTGAGGCAACAAAACACGAAAAATGCCAAGGGGGTGAATACTTTTGCAAGGCACTGTATGTGTCCATGCACACACAGGCTTTTAGGAGCTGTAAGTGGTGGCATCGGCGTCTTTCAAGATACAAAAAAACCCAGGGCCAGCTCATTCTGAGGACTGGCGTTGGAGCTGTAAAAACGTCTGACGCTGGTAAAAGCTGCTAAACGCGACTTAAAGTGGTGTTCTGGCCGAAATTATACTTTTTAAATAAAAATACCCCTATAATACACAAGCTTAATGTATTCTAGTAAAGTTAGTCTGTAAACTAAGGTCTGTTTTGTTAGTTTACAGCAGTAGTTTGTTATTTTATAAACTTACAGCAGGCCGTGGCCATCTTAAGTGTGGGCATCTGAAGCCAGACTGTATTTCTTCCTGGATCTCATCCTTGCAGATCTCGCACATGCTCAGTACAGCACAAGCAGTGTAATAGGTTTCAGGTCAGGTTTCCATAGCAATGGCAGTTTCAGAGGAAGTTGCCGCCCCTTCCCAGAAGGCATTGCAAACAGGAAATGATGCGATGGGCCACGGCCAGGGAGGAGGAAGTGAAAAATGAATACAGCAGATATACAGTAGGTGCTGAGAAAAAAAATAAAAAAACATCCAATTTGTTTACAGTGCACAGTTTAGTGAGGGATGCTGAAGAGTTGTAAAAGTGGGTGGAACTCCACTTTAACGATGGATACAGCCGAGTTAAGCCTCATCAATCCTTCTTCTTTTTTTTTTTTTTTTTAATTATGTCAAAATCAATGGTTCCGTATGAGAACCCATTGATTTGAATAGAAGTTGCACCACAAGTCGGATCATGAAGGGGGTACCCTTGCCAAAATGGAAAAGAACTGGCATGGTGTCGCCCCCCCTCCCCCCAAGAGCATACCAGACCCTTTAGTCTGGTATTGATTGTAAGGGGAACCCCCAAAATCCATACCAGACACTTTTTCGAGCATGCAGCCCAGCAGACCAGGAAGGGGGGGTGCGAGCGAGCGGCTCCTCCCCTCCTGGGACCATACCAGGCCACATGCCCTCAACATGGGGGGGTGGGTGCTTTGGGGCAGGGGGGAGGCCTGCCCCAAAGCACCTTGTCCCCATGTTGATGGGGACAAGGGCCTTTCCCGACAACCCTGGTCGGTAGTTGTTGGGGTCTGCAGGCGGGGGGCTTAACAAGCGGGTCCCCAGATCCCAGCACCCCAGGTGAGTTTAAAGGAGCATTACATGCTTGAAACAATGTTATTTAGCCACAATTTTGAAAGGGTGCCAAGAAATTTGACCAGCCTATTTTTGAAGTTTTGTGTGACATTATGTCCAATTTTTTGCTTTTTTTCCTCCCTTTTTTTTGTTTTGCTCCAATACACACAAAGGGAATAAACATGTGTATAGCAAGACATGTGTTACTGCAATACTATTCTGTGAGAAATACTAGATTTTCTGGGAAAAAATTTGGGGTGCCAACAATTTCGGCCATGACTGTATATGGCACGTGCTTTTCCTTATTAATGGGATAAAGAAAGTGAGAGCTGAGGAATTTCACATGCAGTTATGCAGCTGGAATTTTCCTGTGGAAGTGGATTTCCTGTGTTTATATGTTTCAGGTACATCTGCGTGTGCGTGCGTCCTTGTACAAACTCCTCCACTCCAGCAGTCTTTGAGTCTATTTGCCACTTATACAGTTGTGCTCATAAGTTTACATACTCTGGAAGAATTTATGATTTCTTGGCCATTTTTCAGAGAATATGAATAACACAAAACATTTTTCATTCATGGTTAGTGTTTGGCTGAAGCCATTTATTATCAATCAACTGTTTACTCTTTTTAAATCGTAATGACAACAGCAACTACCCAAATGATCCTGATCAAAAGTTTACATACCCTGGTGATTTTGGCCAGATAACATGCACACAAGTTTGAATGGCTATTAAAGGTAACCATCCTCACCTGTGATCTGTTTGCTTGTAATTAGAGTGTGTGTATAAAAGGTCAATGAGTTTCTGGACTCCTGACAGACCCTTGCATCTTTCAGTCAGTGCTGCACTGATGTTTCTGGATTCTGTGTCATGGGGAAAGCAAAAGAATTCTAAAAAAATATACTGAATTCTTGACCTCCTTCCACTATCTTAGCCCTAAAGATATGTCAGGTTTCACAAAATTAATAGAACTTCCACAATTAGAACAATAAATGTCATCACTGTGTAATATTAATAAAACAGCTGCTGCTTAAAATGCAACCGCATAAACATCAGAGAAGGTGATCATAAAAATTGCACAAGTCCAAAACCGGTATAATTATAGCAGTGCTACTGTCATAAAGTTTATGATCAGCTTTCATGTGTATAAGGTACACACAAGTAATAGTAGTTGACACAGATGATGTGAAAAAAGTCCCAGAAACCTCAGATGGAAATCTTGCTATATTTATGTTATAACTTTAAACACCCCACACCAAAGTCTGTGCATCACACTCCCCTTCGGGGTTCACACTCACCAGAGGGTTGCATATATCGGGCATGGATTGATAAACCACAGATCTCCTCAGCAACAAGGAAGGTGTCACAGCATATCCACTGGTTCCGATCTCCAAACAACAAATGCAACTGTTCTACCTTCGGCCCTGCTCCTTGAAGGGATAACAGTTGCATTCGTTTGGAGATCAGAACCGGTGGTTATGCTGTGACACCTTCCTTGTTGTGGAGGAGATCTGTGGTTTATCAAGCCATGCCTGATATATACAACGCTCTGGTGAGTGTGAACCCCAAAGGGGAGTGTGATGCACAGACTTTGTTGTTGGGTGTTTAAAGTTATAACATAGCAAGATTTTCATCTGAGGTTTCTGGGACTTTTTTCACATCTGTGTCAACTACTACTACTTGTGTGTACCATATACACATTAAAGCTGATCATAAACTTTGTCAGTAGCGCTGCTCTAATAATTATAGGCACCTGTTTTGGACTTGTGCAATTTTTATTATCACCTTTTAAAGCAAAAGAATTGTCAAAGGATCTACAGGAAAAGGTAGCTGAACTGTATAAAACAGGACAGGCATATAAAAAGATATCCAAGGAATTGAGAGTGCCAAACTCTAGTCAAGAAGTGGAAAATGAGGGGTTCTGTTAAAACCAAACCACAGTCGGGTAGACCAACTAAAATTTCAGCCACAACTGCTAGGAAAAGTGTTTGGACTGTAAAGAAAAACCCACAAATTACTTCAGGTGAAATATGGGACTCTCTGAAAGCGTGGTGTGGCTGTTTCAAGATGCAGAATAAGGAGGCACTTGAAGAAAGATGGGCTGCATGGTAGTCGCCAGAAGAAAGCCATTACTACGCAAATGCCACAAAGTATCCCGCTTACAATATGCCAAACAGCACAGAGACAAGCCTCAAACTTTGGCACAGTCTTTTGGAGTGATGAGATCAAAATTTAGCTTTTTGGCCACAACCATAAATGCTACATTTGGAGAGGAGTCAACAAGGCCTATGATGAAATGTGCACAATTCCTACTGTGAAACACGGAGGTGGGTTGCTGATGTTTTGGGGATGTGTGAGCTACAAAGGCACAGGAAATTTGGTCAAAATTGGCAAGATGAATGCAGTATGTTGTCAAAAATTATTGGAGGAATGTTTGCATTCATTAGCCAAGAAGCTGTGCATGGGATGTACTTTGACATTCCAACATGACAATGATCCAAATCAAACAAGGCCAAGTCGACCTGTCATTGGCTACAACAGAATAAAGTGAAGGTTCTGGAGTGGCCATCTCAGTCTCCTGACCTCAATATCATTGAGCCACTCTGGGGAGATCTCAAACGTGCAGCTCGTGCAAGACAGCCCAAGAATTTACAGGAACTGGAGGCTTTTTGCCAAGAGGAATGGGCAGCTTTACCATCTGAGAAGATAAAGAGCCTCATCCACAAATACCATAAAGACTTCAAGCTGTCATTGATGTTAAAGGGGGCAATACACAGTATTAAGAACTGGGGTATGTAAACTTTTTTGATCAGGGTCATTTGGGTAGTTTGTTTTAAAAAGTGTAAACACAGTTGATTGA
>JBBDGP010000331.1:1852500-1877500 GCA_037952835.1 Lithobates septentrionalis
ACACTAATGAAGTGTGTACAGTGTGTGGTCACTGCTCCGGTCTAGAATACTCTTACTTTCATCCACCCCCTCTGTACAGTCCACACTGAGCATCCAACGCTGAAACTTGGAATACACAGATCAGAGCAGGTCGCTCAATCTGCAGATAGTCCTTTCCAAAACGTCTTGCATTCTTGTCGATGGATGCAAGGTGTTCTGTAATTTAAGGAGGTGCGGATGAATGTTACAATCTCCAATCCTCCAGTCACAGAACGTCATCATGAAGGGATTGTCAGGGACTGGCCTATGCAGACGCATCTGCAGCGATGGATTAGCGTTTCCAAGGACTCAGGCAGCAGAATTGAGGGTATATGTTGCTTCTCTAGGTAATGGGGAAAAGTACATGCAGGATGGGTTAGAGGGGTAAGAGCGAAGGTTGGGGTGATGAGAGTGGGGTCGCTTGTGTTTATGGCAGTACATCTACAAGAAAAGTCCTTGCATGGTGGAAACCTTGGGTTGACCATATCCAAAATATAGAAAATGCTAATCCGTTATTCTGTCATAACTCGCTTTATGTAACCATTTACGTTGTCAACATTACAGTGTGTGTTAAGGCCCGGTTTACACTGCTGCGACTTCAAAGTCGACATCCCAGTGCGATGTCGGCACAACTTGACAATGACTTCTTTAACAGAAGTCAATGCAAGTAGTGCACAAACCTTTTTCTAAGTCGGAGCGACTTACGTTGCTCCTATTGGAACAGTTGCATTGCACTTTTACGTGGTTGTAAACCCACAATAATAAAAAAAAAACCTGCAAGACAAAAGCATAATGAGTTGGCATACTAGCTCATTATGAAATACTCCCCTTAGATCGCGGTCCCCGTACACTGCTCCGGCCGGCGACGTCGCTCCAGGAGTTACTTCCGGGCATCACGGGCTCCGGCGCTGTGATTGGCCGGAGCCGCGATGACGTCACTAGCGCGCGAGAGCCGCCGGTAACTGTACACTAGGTGAAGCTAGTATACTAGTACTACCTCGTCCCGAACGGGTGACTGCAAGCCGGCTGGCTGCTGCCATTGTTTGTGTCTATGCTTTTATCTACAATACGCATGTAAGTGCAACTTTTAAACATCATTAAACGTTATTTTACCGATTTACACTATGGAGAGCCCTTGTTTTATTATCTTTTTGGGTCCTGCCTACTGATCGCCTGTTGGATGGAGCAACCCTGTATGTTTTTGGCTCTTCATTGAGACGCCGTGGTGTGACGCTGCTTTCCATTGATTGTCAGGCTACTTACAAGCTATCTAAAGCTTGCCATCTGCTAAGCGTTTAGCACATACGATGGTGGATCTTCTCACAAGTCGCTATTTGTGTGACCGATTAAACTCACTTTTATTCGTCTGGATGAATTTATTCATGGAGTTTTCATTGTTTACACATTTTCACTGTTGGGACTCATTTTTACTACCCTTTTGTGTTGTTACCACCCTTTTTATGTCATTTTTTGGCACTTATATTTATTTTTTGGTCCATCATGGACCCTTGATTCATATTTATCTGTACAATTTTCATATATTCACTTTCTGTAGCGCTACTCACGTTTTTATAGTATATACTATATATATATATATATATATATATATATATATATATATATATATATATATATATATATATATATAAATGTCTTTGCAAACCCAGATATTACCTTGTAAAAGTGACATCCCTGTGCTGTACATGGGTTGAGCAGAGCTTTGGGAGGTACTGACAGGCCCCAACCACTACAGGCTGCCAGTAAAAAAAAAAAAACTACAGGAGTTGGGGGTGTATACAAGACCAGACACCAAGCACAAAGAAAGACAGCAGCTGTGGCCGGTCTTATAAGAGAAGTGTGGGTTGTTAGGTTTTTTGTTTTTTTTTTTTTTTTTTTTAACTTTACCATCATACTGACCTAAGTGGATGTAGCATTGGTCCGATGCTTCATTTGTCCCCTGGTGCCTCTTCACTGAGAACCGAGCAATCGAACACCTAAGTGCCAGTGTCTTGCCGAGAAAGTTCCCTCGGCGGATAAGTTCCCCCCCTGTACTGCGCAGTATGAACTACTGTCAGCCGCCGGAGATAGCCGAAGATCAAACTCTTCAATCAGCTGTACACGGCGCCTGCGCCCTGGGTCCAGGTTCCTTCCCCACCATCCAAGTGGACCTAGAGGGGGAATCTAAAAGAGCCGAGCGAAGCGAGGCCGTGCCCGAAGCGTGGCGAGCGAAGCGAGGCTGTGCCCGAAGCGTGGCGAGCGGCCCTCTTACAGGCGCCGTGTACAGCTGATTTTCAGCTATTCCGCTTCGGCTATTTCCGCTGGATCCTACTGCGCAGGCGCAGCGCCTGCGCAGTAGAGGGGGGTTCTTATCCGCCGAGCGGAACTTTCTCGGCAGAACACTGGTTCACACTGGGGAGGCTTTAAAATCTCATGACTCTGAAGCCATCCTGTACAGCACGACTTGCAAACAACTTCTGTAATAGAAGTCAATGCAAGCCGCTCTGAAGTCGCCACCAAGTAGTACAGGAACCTTTTTCTAAGTCGGAGCGACTTGAGTCCCTCCCATTAGATCGGTTCCATTGCAATGCATGGAGCGCGACTTGTCAGGGGGCTAAGTCGCCTGACAAGGTCGTCTTTGTGTGAACCGGGACTAAAACCTCATTTACTTAGGCATGCCATCTTCACCTGATGCATAGGAGGTCCGAGCAGCCGCATGCAGGCAGCCTGTTTTAATGACTGGCAGGTCACTCCATGGATCTCTGACTGTGGGTCCAATGTGTGGATCAGATTGCAGTCTGTCTGTCAGCATGTGACCTGCATTAGTCCTGTACAGATGTACAGTCAGATGTACTTAGAGGTCCTTACAGCCACCCACCTGCCATTAATCTGAACAGGCTGGCTCCATGGAGCATTGGTGCGTCCCGCACAAGTGTACAGATTTGTGTGTGTGTGTGGCCTTAAGCTGTATTGTGTATTGCTTTGTCCTCATCTGTGCTCTGTCCATATTATTGTAAAAGACATTGGATCATATGGTGAAAATAAAAAAAGCCTGATGTATGCCGCCATGTTTGGAGGTGTTCATGAGCCTGCCTAATGATGTGTTTTTAGTGTGCACTTGTTTGTGGGGCCCCCTCCTCCTCCCGCTGGGTGATGCTTTTGTAGTGCTGATAATGCTGCTGGGATTGTCATTTGATAAAGGATGTTCCAGTGGCATGCGAGAGATTTCATGCCCATATATGGTAATTGCCACAGGCAGACGCTTTCTATTGGAACCATTTGATTGTCACCAGGGTTACCTAATGATTTTCCATACGGGGAATTTTTTTTTATCCCTTGTGAAAAGACATTTAACTGATGTGGGAACAGATAGCCGTACTTTGCACATTTTGCAGCATTTTTATTTAGTTCTCTTTCTGCTCTCCTACAAGGAGCTGCATTAACATCTACTTGTATAAGGTATAGGATCCATTCACTAGGACTGCAACTAACAATTATCTTCATAATCCATTCATTGGCCGATTTATTGTTTTGATTAATCGGATAAAATCATAAAAAATTTAAATTATAAAAAAAAATAAAGACCTGAAATACTATTCTGCAGATTTTCAGACAGGACTGTAATATTATAATGCATGACAGAGTCCCTTGTCATATACAGGTATCCTGTCGTGTCTGTTCCTCCCGGCAATACCAATGATGGGGCACTATTCCTCCCGGGAACACCAATGATGGGGCACTATTCCTCCCGGGAACACCAATGATGGGGCACTATTCCTCCCGGGAACACCAATGATGGGGCACTATTCCCCTCCCTCCCAGGAATACCAATGATGGGGCACTATTCCTCCTGGGAACACCAATGATGGGGCACTATTCCCCTCCCGGGAACACCAATGATGGGGCACTATTCCCCTCCCGGGAACACCAATGATGGAGCACTATTCCTCCCGGGAACACCAATGATGGGGCACTATTCCTCCCGGGTACACCAATGATGGGGCACTATTCCTCCCGGGAACACCGATGATGGGGCACTATTCCCCTCCCTCCCAGGAATACCAATGATGGGGCACTATTCCTCCTGGGAACACCAATGATGGGGCACTATTCCCCTCCCGGGAACACCAATGATGGGGCACTATTCCCCTCCCGGGAACACCAATGATGGAGCACTATTCCTCCCGGGAACACCAATGATGGGGCACTATTCCTCCCGGGTACACCAATGATGGGGCACTATTCCTCCCGGGTACACCAATGATGGGGCACTATTCCCCTCCCTCCCAGGAACACCAATGATGGGGCACTATTCCTCCCGGGTACGCCAATGATGGGGCACTATTCCTCCCGGGTACGCCAATGATGGGGCACTATTCCTCCCGGGTACGCCAATGATGGGGCACTATACCTCCCGGGTACGCCAATGATGGGGCACTATTCCTCCCGGGTACGCCAATGATGGGGCACTATTCCTCCCGGGTACGCCAATGATGGGGCACTATTCCTCCCGGGTACGCCAATGATGGGGCACTATTCCTCCCGGGTACGCCAATGATGGGGCACTATTCCTCCCGGGTACGCCAATGATGGGGCACTATTCCTCCCGGGTACGCCAATGATGGGGCACTATTCCTCCCGGGTACGCCAATGATGGGGCACTATTCCTCCCGGGTACGCCAATGATGGGGCACTATTCCTCCCGGGTACGCCAATGATGGGGCACTATTCCTCCCGGGTACGCCAATGATGGGGCACTATTCCTCCCGGGTACGCCAATGATGGGGCACTATTCCTCCCGGGTACGCCAATGATGGGGCACTATTCCCCCTCCCGGGTACGCCAATGATGGGGCACTATTCCCCCTCCCGGGTACGCCAATGATGGGGCACTATTCCCCCTCCCGGGTACGCCAATGATGGGGCACTATTCCGCCTCCCGGGTACGCCAATGATGGGGCACTATTCCGCCTCCCGGGTACGCCAATGATGGGGCACTATTCCCCCTCCCGGGTACGCCAATGATGGGGCACTATTCCCCCTCCCGGGTACGCCAATGATGGGGCACTATTCCCCCTCCCGGGTACGCCAATGATGGGGCACTATTCCCCCTCCCGGGTACGCCAATGATGGGGCACTATTCCCCCTCCCGGGTACGCCAATGATGGGGCACTATTCCCCCTCCTGGGTACGCCAATGATGGGGCACTATTCCCCCTCCCGGGTACGCCAATGATGGGGCACTATTCCCCCTCCCTCCCTCCCAGGAACACCAATGGGGCACTATTCCCCCCCCCCAGGAAAACCAATGGGGCACTATTTCCCCCCCCCCCCGGAAAACCAATGGGGCACTATTTCCCCCCCCCCCCCCAGGAAAACCAATGGGGCACTATTCCCCCCCCCCAGGAAAACCAATGGGGCACTATTTCCCCCCCCCCAGGAAAACCAATGGGGCACTATTTCCCCCCCCCCTAGGAAAACCAATGGGGCACTATTTCCCCCCCCCCCAGGAAAACCAATGGGGCACTATCCCCCCCCCCCCCCAGGAAAACCAATGGGGCACTATTTCCCCCCCCCCTAGGAAAACCAATGGGGCACTATTTCCCCCCCCCCCCCAGGAAAACCAATGGGGCACTATTCCACTCACCCCCCGGAACACCAATGATGGGGCACCCCCCAGAAATACATAGGATCATGTCTATTCCCTAGAGGAAGCAGCGGGCGGGGTTGAGAAAGAGGCGTGGATGTGCCTGGTCACACATGGCGGCCCTGCTGCCTTGTATACAGAAGGATTGTAACGGACTGGCAGGGAGGAAGGTGCGGACTAACTAATCGATAATGAAAATCGCTGTCAACGATTTTCATTATCAATAATATTGATTAATCGTTTCAGCCCTACAATTCAGTAGTATACTGCATGTTTATTTTATGTAACAATACAATTCAAATCAAATCATTCATTTCACGTGTATGAATATGGCATAGCTGTGGGCTCATTATTACTTTGCATGCAGTAGTTGTTTAGGGCTCGTTCACAAGGGGCATACTACAAGACACGCCCATGTGAGGGCCATGTCTACCTGCATGGGGGTGCACAGGCAGGGTGTGTTTGGGGCCATGCTCCTGCATGGACATCCAATTGGAAGTAGCGCCTGTGTCCGCGCAGCTGCTGCCTCCCAATTGATGTTTATGGACCTGCCTGCACGGGGGTATATGGAACACCCTTGCATCCCCATTTCGGGTAAACAGTCCTCACACGGGTGTACAATATGTGAATAAATCATCAGATGTTTTCATATTGTGTACATGCATGCTAAGTGATGCTGAGCTGTAAGAAAGCATTTACGCCAGGTGTTTGGTAGCCAGCCTTGCCTTGTCTCCTGTTTAGGCCATTTCACACTACTGCACTACAGTGGTGTGTACTAAAAAAACAAAAAAAACAAAAGTATTAAATCCCGGTGCTCATTACTACTTTTGTGAACTTTGAAGATGAATTTCTTCACAATGCCCATAGCTACAAAGGTAAACAAGGACTTCTTCCAAATGCATTTATTGTTTGTTTAAAATATAAATACATTTGTTTACATAGTCTGGGCACAGTCCTTTCACCATTGTCACAAAAAGGAAATTTCAGATTTTTAGTTGTTACCAGAATAGAACTAGAGGGCAAATCTTCCAACTTGTTCCAGTGACAACTGTCTTAGAGGGCATTTGGTAGTGAGCAAGGCACACAAGGCTGAAATGTGTTTACATCTGCTGCCTGTTACTGTGTCTTTTATGGAGACTCCATACATTTTGAAGATTTTAAAGAGCAAGCAAGGAGTTGCGGATCTTATTTTCTCATTGCCATTGCAGCTGTGCGACTGCCTTTCCACACCCAGGTAGCTCTGAAAAAGAATTCTACTCTTATTGGGTAGTAGCACCCTACCTCTGCTTTACTCTAATGCCGCGTACACACGGTCGTACTTTTCGTCTACAAAAGTCAGACAGCCTGTCCGACAGACTTCCGGCAGACTTTCGGTGGACTTGCGGCGGACTTGCGGCCTACTTTCTAACGAACGGACTTGCCTACACACGACCACACAAGTCGGTCGGATTCGTACGTGATGACGTACACCGGACTAAAATAAGGAAGTTCATAGCCAGTAGCCAATAGGTGCCCTAGCGTGGCTTTTTGTCCGTCGGACTAGCACACAGACGAGCGGATTTCGGGGTCCGTCGTAGTTACGAAGTGAAGTTTTGAAGCATGTTTCAAATCTAAAGTACGTCGGATTTGAGGCTAAAAAAGTACGTTGAAAGTCCGGAGAAGCCCACACACGATCGGATTACCAGCCAGCTTTAGTCCGTCAGCGTCCGTTGGACTTTTGTAGACGAAAAGTACGACCGTGTGTACGCGGCATTAGAGGGCATTTCCCTCTCTTTAAGTACATTTCCTCCCACTTCCTGTTGTCTACTGGACTGAAAATGAAGGGAAATCTTTCAAATTGGACAAAGTAGGGAAAAAAAAAAAACTTGACAGGTTTTAACAATTCCCTACTCTATCCAAAATGAAGAAAACTCACTGTACCTATGGATATGAAGTGTTTGATGGTGGAGCATATTGCTGGGGGATGTATAGGAGTCTTTTTTTTTTGCTGAAAGTAGAAACTGCTGTTAAGATGTAAGATATAAGGATAATTGCATCAAATATATTCAACAGTTGCATTGTTCTCTTGACAGGTCGACAGAACTCATGTTAAGAGAGTAGCTTGTTGGGAGACGTTCATCCAGACAGTTGGTGGAAAAGGTAAAATTCTGGATTTCAAAAATAGTTCACGTTTCTAGCTTGATTGAGTCAACTGAATGTGACAATTCTGATTTAATGAGTTTGATCTTTCCTTTTCCTCCAATCAGCAAACGGATTTTATTTTCGACTGCATAATTTTTCTCCTCCTCCAATGGAACCTAAGCATAACTGTAGTGTTGCTTGTAGCAGAGGTGCTTAATCCTTTGGCATTGGGGTATCTGTATTTAACCTGAATTAGCAGTATTAAATGTTAAAACAATGCAGGATTACTTTTTGGGGTTTTGAGGGGTTTTCCCCCCACTATTTACTTGTACTTCACCCTGTTCAAGCAGACATGTCAGGCGGTAAGGTTGTCCTTAGTTACACAGTAGGTGAGGTTGAAAAAAGACACAAGTCCATCGAGTCCAAACTATGTGTGTGATTATATGTCAGTATTACATTGTATATCCCTGTATGTTATGGTCGTTCAGGTGCTTAGCTAATAGTTTTTTGAAACTATCGATGCTCCCCGCTGAGACCACCGCCTGTGGAAGGGAATTCCACATCCTTGCCACTCTTACAGTAAAGAACCCTCTATGTAGTTTAAGGTTAAACCTCTTGTTTCTTATTTTAATGAGTGGCCACATGTCTTATTAACTCCCTTCCGCAAAAAAGTTTTATCCATATTGTGGGGTCATCAATACGGTATTTATAAATTGAAATCATATCCCCTCTCAAGCGTCTCTTCTCCAGAGAGAATAAGTTCAGTGCTCACAACCTTTCTTCATAATTAATGTCCTCCAGACCCTTTATTAGCTTTGTTGCCCTTCTTTGTACTCGCTCCATTTCCAGTACATCCCTCCTGAGGACTGGTGTCCAGAACTGAACAGCATACTCCAGGTGAGACCGGACCAGAGTCTTGTAGAGTGAGAGAATTATAGCTTTTTCCCTGGAGTTGATCCCCTTTTTAACCACTTGACGACCGCCTCACGCCGATGTACGTCGGCAAAGTGGCACGGACAGGCAAAATCACGTACAGGGTACGTGATTTGCCTTCCGCGGGTGGGGGGTCCGATCGGACCCCCCCCCGGTGCCCGAGGCGGTCGTCTTTTGTCCAGCGGCGATCGGTGATGAGGGGGAGACCATCCGTTCGTGGCCCCCCCCTCGCGATCGCCGCCGGCCAATGAGAACACTCCTTTGCTGCTGTATGCTAAACAGCAGCAAAGGAAGTGATGTCATCTCCCCTCGGGTCGGTATTTTCCGTTCCGGCCCGAGGAGAGACGACATGTGAGTGAGTGCACCAACACACACACACACACACAGTAGAACATGCCAGGCACACAAAACACCCCGATCCCCCCCCCCGATCGCCCCCCGATCCCCCCCCCCCCCCCCTGTCACAAACTGACACCAGCAGTTTTTTTTTTTTTTTTTTTCTGATTACTGCATAGTGTCAGTTTGTGACAGTTACTGTGTTGGGACAGATACTGTTACCCCCCTTTAGGTCTAGGGTACCCCCCTAACCCCCCCTAATAAAGTTTTAACCCCTTGATCACCCCCTGTCACCAGTGTCGCTAAGCGATCATTTTTCTGATCGCTGTATTAGTGTCGCTGGTGACGCTAGTTAGTGAGGTAAATATTTAGGTTCGCCGTCAGCGTTTTATAGCGTCAGGGACCCCCATATACTACCTAATAAATGTTTTAACCCCTTGATTGCCCCCTAGTTAACCCTTTCACCACTGATCACTGTATAACCGTTACGGTTGACGCTGGTTAGTTCGTTTATTTTTTATAGTGTCAGGGCACCCGCCGTTTATTACCGAATAAAGGTTTAGCCCCCCGATCGCCCGGCGGTGATATGCGTCGCCCCAGGCAGCGTCAGATTAGCGCCAGTACCGCTAACACCCACGCACGCAGCATGCGCCTCCCTTAGTGGTATAGTATCTGATCGGATCAATATCTGATCAGATCTATACTAGCGTCCCCAGCAGTTTAGGGTTCCCAAAAACGCAGTGTTAGCGGGATCAGCCCAGATACCTGCTAGCACCTGCGTTTTGTGCCTCCGCCCAGCCCACCCAAGTGCAGTATCGATCGATCACTGTCACTTACAAGGCACTAAACGCATAACTGCAGCGTTCGCAGAGTCAGGCCTGATCCCTGCGATCGCTAACAGTTTTTTTGGTAGCATTTTGGTGAACTGGCAAGCGCCAGCCCCAGGCAGCGTCAGGTTAGCGCCAGTACCGCTAACACCCACGCACGCACCATACACCTCCCTTAGTGGTATAGTATCTGAACGGATCAATATCTGATCCGATCAGATCTATACTAGCGTCCCCAGCAGTTTAGGGTTCCCAAAAACGCAGTGTTAGCGGAATCAGCCCAGATACCTGCTAGCACCTGCGTTTTGCCCCTCCGCCCGGCCCAGCCCAGTCCACCCAAGTGCAGTATCGATCGATCACTGTCACTTACAAAACACTAAACGCATAACTGCAGCGTTCGCAGAGTCAGGCCTGATCCCTGCGATCGCTAACAGTTTTTTTTGTAGCGTTTTGGTGAACTGGCAAGCACCAGCCCCAGGCAGCGTCAGATTAGCGCCAGTACCGCTAACACCCACGCACGCACCGTACACCTCCCTTAGTGGTATAGTATCTGATCGCATCAATATCTGATCCGATCAGATCTATACTAGTGTCCCCAGCAGTTTAGGGTTCCCAAAAACGCAGTGTTAGCGGGATCAGCCCAGATACCTGCTAGCACCTGCGTTTTGCCCCTCCGCCCGGCCCGGCCCAGCCCACCCAAGTGCAGTATCGATCGATCACTGTCACTTACAAAACACTAAACGCATAATTGCAGCGTTCGCAGAGTCAGGCCTGATCCCTGCGATCGCTAACAGTTTTTTGGTAGCGTTTTGGTGAACTGGCAAGCGCCAGCGGCCTAGTACACCCCGGTCGTAGTCAAACCAGCACTGCAGTAACACGTGGTGACGTGGCGAGTCCCATAAGTGCAGTTCAAGCTGGTGAGGTGGCAAGCACAAGTAGTGTCCCACTGCCACCAAAAAGACAAACACAGGCCCGTCGTGCCCATAGTGCCCTTCCTGCTGCATTCGCCAATCCTAATTGGGAACCCACCGCTTCTGCAGCGCCCGTACTTCCCCCATTCACATCCCCAACCAAATGCAGTCGGCTGCATGAGAGGCATTTTCTTTATGTCCTCCCGAGTACCCCTACCCAACAAACCCCCCCAAAAAAGATGTTGTGTCTGCAGCAAGCGCGGATATAGGCGTGACACCCGCTATTATTGTCCCTCCTGTCCTGACAATCCTGGTCTTTGCATTGGTGAATGTTTTGAACACTACCATTCACTAGTTGAGTATTAGCGTAGGGTACAGCATTGCACAGACTAGGCGCACTTTCACAGGGTCTCCCAAGATGCCATCGCATTTTGAGAGACCCGAACCTGGAACCGGTTACAGTTATAAAAGTTAGTTACAAAAAAAGTGTAAAAAAAAAAAAAAATAAGAAATAAAAAAAAATAGTTGTTGTTTTATTGTTCTCTCTCTCTCTATTCTCTCTCTCTATTGTTCTGCTCTTTTTTACTGTATTCTATTCTGCAATGTTTTATTGTTATTGTTATTATGTTTTATCATGTTTGTTTTTCAGGTGTGTAATTATTTACACTTTACTGTGCTTTATTGTTAACCATTGTTAACCATTTTTTTGTCTTCAGGTACGCCATTCACGACTTTGAGTGGTTATACCAGAATGATGCCTGCAGGTTTAGGTATCATCTTGGTATCATTCTTTTCAGCCAGCGGTCGGCTTTCATGTAAAAGCAATCCTAGCGGCTAATTAGCCTCTAGACTGCTTTTACAAGCCGTGGGAGGGAATGCCCCCCCCCCCCACCGTCTTCCGTGTTTTTCTCTGGCTCTCCTGTCTCAACAGGGAACCTGAGAACGCAGCCGGTGATTCAGCCAGCTGACCATAGAGCTGATCAGAGACCAGAGTGGCTCCAAACATCTCTATGGCCTAAGAAACCGGAAGCTACGAGTATTTCATGACTTAGATTTCGCCGGATGTAAATAGCGCCATTGGGAAATTGGGGAAGCATTTTATCACACCGATCTTGGTGTGGTCAGATGCTTTGAGGGCAGAGGAGAGATCTAGGGTCTAATAGACCCCAATTTTTTCAAAAAAGAGTACCTGTCACTACCTATTGCTATCATAGGGGATATTTACATTCCCCGAGATAACAATAAAAATGATTAAAAAAAAAATATGAAAGGAACAGTTTAAAAGTAAGATTAAAAAAGCAAAAAAATAATAAAGAAAAAAAAAAAAAAAAAAAAAAACACCCCTGTCGCCCCCTGCTCTCGCGCTAAGGCGAAAGCAAGCGGCGGTCTGTCGTCAAACGTAAACAGCAATTGCACCATGCATGTGAGGTATCACCGCGAAGGCCAGATCGAGTGCAGTAATTTTTCCAGTAGACCTCCTCTGTAAATCTAAAGTGGTAACCTGTAAAGGCTTTTGAAGGCTTTTAAACATGTATTTATTTTGTTGCCACTGCACGTTTGTGCGCAATTTTAAAGCATGTCATGTTTGGTATCCATGTACTCGGCCTAAGATCATCTTTTTTATTTCATCAAACATTTGGGCAATATAGCATGTTTTAGTGCATTAAAATTAAAAAAAGTGTGTTTTTTCCCCAAAAAATGCGTTTGAAAAATCGCTGCGCAATTACTGTGTGAAAAAAAAAATGAAACACCCACCATTTTAATCTGTAGGGCATTTGCTTTAAAAAAATATATAATGTTTGGGGGTTCAAAGTAATTTTTTTGCAAAAAAAAAAAACTTTTTCATGTAAACAATAAGTGTCAGAAAGGGCTTTGTCTTCAAGTGGTTAGAAGAGTGGGTGATGTGTGACATAAGCTTCTAAATGTTGTGCATAAAATGCCAGGACAGTTCAAAACCCCCCCAAATGACCCCATTTTGGAAAGTAGACACCCCAAGCTATTTGCTGAGAGGCATGTCGAGTCCATGGAATATTTTATATTGCGACACAAGTTGCGGGAAAGAGACAAATTTTTTTTTTTTTTTTTTTTTTTTTTGCACAAAGTTGTCACTAAATGATATATTGCTCAAACATGCCATGGAAATATGTGAAATTACACCCCAAAATACATTCTGCTGCTTCTCCTGAGTACGGGGATACCACATGTGTGAGACTTTTTGGGAGCCTAGCCGCGTACGGGACCCCGAAAACCAAGCACTGCCGTCAGGCTTTCTAAGGGCGTGAATTTTTGATTTCACTCTTCACTGCCTATCACAGTTTCGGAGGCCATGGAATGCCCAGGTGGCACAAAACCCCCCCAAATGACCCCATTTTGGAAAGTAGACACCCCAAGCTATTTGCTGAGAGGTATAGTGAGTATTTTGCAGACCTCACTTTTTGTCACAAAGTTTTGAAAATTGAAAAAAGAAAAAAAAAAATGTTTTTTCTTGTCTTTCTTCATTTTCAAAAACAAATGAGAGCTGCAAAATACTCACCATGCCTTTCAGCAAATAGCTTGGGGTGTCTACTTTCCAAAATGGGGTCATTTGGGGGGGTTTTGTGCCACCTGGGCATTCCATGGCCTCCGAAACTGTGATAGGCAGTGAAGAGTGAAAGCAAAAATTTACACCCTTAGAAATCCTGAAGGCGGTGATTGGTTTTCGGGGCCCCGTACGCGGCTAGGCTCCCAAAAAGTCCCACACATGTGGTATCCCCATACTCAGGAGAAGCAGCTAAATGTATTTTGGGGTGCAATTCCACATAGGCCCATGGCCTGTGTGAGCAATATATCATTTAGTGACGACTTTTTGTAAATATTTTTTTTTTTTTTTTTTTTTTTGTCATTTTTCAATCACTTGGGACAAAAAAAATAAATATTCAATGGGTTCAACATGCCTCTCAGCAATTTCCTTGGGGTGTCTACTTTCCAAAATGGGGTCATTTGGGGGGGTTTTGTACTGCCCTGCCATTTTAGCACCTCAAGAAATGACATAGGCAGTCATAAACTAAAAGCTGTGTAAATTCCAGAAAATGTACCCTAGTTTGTAGACGCTATAACTTTTGCGCAAACCAATAAATATACGCTTATTGACATTTTTTTTACCAAAGACATGTGGCCGAATACATTTTGGCCTAAATGTATGACTAAAATTTAGTTTATTGGATTTTTTTTATAACAAAAAGTAGAAAATATCATTTTTTTTCAAAATTTTCGGTCTTTTTCCGTTTATAGCGCAAAAAATAAAAACCGCAGAGGTGATCAAATACCATCAAAAGAAAGCTCTATTTGTGGGAAGAAAAGGACGCAAATTTCGTTTGGGTACAGCATTGCATGACCGCGCAATTAGCAGTTAAAGCGACGCAGTGCCAAATTGGAAAAAGACCTCTGGTCCTTAGGCAGCATAATGGTCCGGGGCTCAAGTGGTTAAATGCATGCCAATATTCTGTTTGCTTTGTTAGCAGCAGCTTGGCATTGCATGCTTTTGCTGAGCCTATCATCTACTAGGGCCCCCAGGTCCTTTTCCATCCCATATTCCCCCAGAGGTTCACTCCCTAGTGAGTAGAAAGGGTCCTCTTTCCTATCTGAGCCCAGTTCTGACACTTAACAAAAACTGAGTTCGAGACCTTAGATTGTAAGCTCCTTGAGGGCAGGGACTGCGTTAATTGCCGGCGCTATAGAAGTACCTGCAATAAGTAAAAATAAAATAAATATAATAAGTGTTGTCGGAATCGTAGGAATGAAAACCAAAACTTTAAAGTGGTATTAAACTTGTTACTTTTTTTATTTTTATTATCCGGGCACCTTGCAGCTTTATGCCATGATGTGCTGATATGCACCACATACTAGCACATTATGGAAGCCTTGCCTTTCAAAGGAAAACCTCCAGTGCTACACTGTCAATGCCCTGGCGTTTCCACCTTTTACCCAGTTTTCCTTGTAGGTTCGCTCCGTTAGGCTGCTTAAATAGTCAAGCTACGATGACATCACTCCTACGCATTTACACAGGAGTCACATCACCACGGCTCAAAGCAGGTTCCGTTATGTACTCTGAAGAGATGATCAGGGTCTTGTCTGTCACAAAAAAAACCCTACCTGTCAATGTTTCTTTTAATTATTACGTTTAATAACACTTAAAGTGTTACTAAGGCAGCAACAGCAATAAAATCAGTCTGTATATGCAAAAGAGCATGCTTGTTAGACTCCCTGTGGAAGGGGTTAATCCTCCGCATTGTGTAAAAAGCCTGTTTGACCAGTTCAGCACTCCTGCTCTTCAGCAGTCTTGAATTGTGGACTGTTTCTGATGTCATCAAGTCCAGAGCATGCTCCATAGACCAGGGACAGTCCACCACTGGTCCATGGGCGAGTGCCATTTTCTGGTGGAACTAAGCATTGGACGAGTAATAAACTTTCTCCTCACCCCTAAACAAAATGAATAATTGACCCGTGCAGTGCAGGCACAGCCCCACTGCATGGAGAAACAATTTTTTTGCTCAGTTGGGCTTTAAGCGGTTGCTGCTCAGCCACAGTACATTTACTGTGGCAGAGCAGCACAGGCAGGCTGGATCACGTACATGTACATCATCCAGCTGAGGGGCGGGCAGATTGTGGCTCCTGGTACCTAGCCACTTTGAGCGGCTTGGCGATCACGTGAGAATGTCAACAAAGCTGTTATTAGTGAATCCTATAGTGATGCTGTGATTGTCCCACAGTGTTTACATGGTACCTGGGCCAATCACCGCACCCCATCTATTAGGGAGACTCATCTTCTCTATTTGTCCTAATTATAATTCCCACTAAAAGTGAAAATTCCAAATTTTGGGTTGTCTCCTGAACAGTAATAAGTGGGACATCTTCCAATGGGGACTCTAGTTGTGACCCTGGTTGAAAACCAGGGATTTCCTCTTACTTCCTCTTTTGGCTATGATACAGAAAGTGAAGGGAAATCTCCCCAATGGGGCACAGATGGAAGAAACAGATCTTACAGGGTTTTAACCCTCCCTTACACTATCCAAAATGAAGAAATTTTTTTTTTCCCCATTTTTAGTTCTGATGAAATTTCATCTGCTTTATATTTTGTCTTACTACCTTTATCAACACACTGACATTTTTGAATAAAATCCTTTAGTTTTCACTACATGCCCTGTCTTGAGCTGAGCCTCCATGAATAAACTTCCTGAAATTTAATGAATGAAAGAAGTGTGCCAGGGACAACACGGCTGGGTGAAAAGAGTTGGATGATGGGTGTCCTCCAGTCAGGAAATTAATCAGGCTCTATCCGAGCTGCTTGAGCTTCTAATGCAGAGTACACACGGTCGGACTTTTCGACCGGACTGGTCCGACGGACGCCGACGGACCAAATCAGGCGGACAATTGGACCGTGTGTGGGCTTCATCGGACCTGCAGCGGACTTTTTCGGTCGAAAATCTGACGGACTTTAGATTTGGAACATGCTTCAAATCTTTCCGACGGACTCGAGTCCGGTTGAAAAATCCGCTCGTCTGTATGCTAGTCCGACGGACAAAAACCAACGCTAGGGCAGCTATTGGCTACTGGCTATCAACTTCCTTATTTTAATCCGGTCGTACGTCATCACGTACAAATCCGTCGGACTTTGGTGTGATCATGTATAGGCAAGTCCGGTCGTTTAAAAAGTCAGTTGAAAATCCGCCAAAAGGCTGTCGGACTTTTGTAGCTGAAAAGTCCGACCGTGTGTGCGCGGCATAATGCACACTGAGAGAAACTCTGTTTGCAGTGAAAGCAATTGGTACAGGAGAGAAGTCTGTATAAGTGTGCAAACAGAAAAAAAGGTGCCTCTAAGTGCAGAAAACTTTAAAACTTTAATAGCCACGGGGTTAAAAACATTTACTATCAGTAAATATAAACAGGATCTTTGTATTATGTGAACAATTCGGCATCTGCAGTCCCAACATGATCCAAACCGTAGCGGGGTGTTTGGGGTCCCGACCGTCCAGCAGAGGGAAGCCGTGGGGAAAGGACCAAGGAGGAAGCATCCGCGCTGTGTAGAACCAGTGTGGAACGCTGAACTGTGTATGACGTCACCGGAAGTGCTGGCCGGAGAGAAGGTATGGAAACCGGGGACGTTTTGGCGGAGAAAAGTTTCTCCTTTCTATTGGGTTAACTGCTGACCGGGAGATATTGAGGGAAGACCAGAGAGGAGGAGAGTTGCCATTTGAAGGTCAAACATAGAGACTGTGGTGGGGGATATAAGCCAAAAGCAGAGCTGATCTCCTTAAAAAAGAGATCGGAGCAGCTGGTAAGAGGCAGTTATTTTCCAGGTGGAAGGACTTTCCTATCTCAAATTGCTTTTTCCTACGGTCACTATTTCTGTGAAGGTGAGATATCCCTCTAATGTGAATATTCAGTGACCAGCAACATCATCAGTTTAGACAATCTGTGTGAACATTAATATCTCCATTGACTTTTTTATGACTCCATCGTGTGAAATATTGTACTATACATTTCCATACATTATATAATACTGTGTAAATTGACTTTTTATAGTTATTAGAATTTTCCTATCGCTAGGGAGCATATACCCACCAGTAGGTCTCCCTATGGCACAGTTTTCAGTAACGTTCAGCCACAGACAGATCTCTGGGCATGACTTCAATTACCCAGACCTTCAAGCCTGCTGTGGACTTGTCATGGCATTGTAAAAAATGTTTGGGCACACTGACTGTGTATATCAGTACCTTCAGTGATGAAACGGCGATGCTCACTGAAGCGTTTGCGTAATGTCCTTATAGTACGGCCCACATAAAAAAGGCCGCATGGACATGTGAGGCAGTAGACTACTTAGTCTGAAGAACACGTATAAAGTTATTTTATGGGGTAGGTTTTGCCTTTTACCTGGAATTCCCTTTGTCTATGTTGGACAATTATTTCAAATTTGAATGAGACTTCTTTTTACAGGTTTATGGGACAGCTATGGGGCCAATTTTGCTCCCTCGTATGCTGATCTCACCATGGGCCTATGTGAATCATCTGACATCTGGCAAAATAACCCCTTTGCTTCCCACATTGTGTTCTATGGTAGATATATTGACAGTAATATCATCTGGGATGGTTGCGAAACACGGGTACAGGAATTTGTCTCGCATTGCAATACAAACTCCCATGGGTCTCTTTCTCTTCCATCACGGATAGAGATAGCCTGGCCTTCCTGGATCTTGAAATGCATCATATATGTAATCAAATTCATGAAAACAATTACACCAAACCGACAGCGGGTAACTTTTTTCTTCATTCTGACAGTTGCCACCACCACTGGTTGCTTAACATCCCTAAGAGTCAATTTTTTTGACTCAGAAGTAATTGTACCCAGACTATGAAAACCAGAGCAAGACCCTTAAATCCAAATTTCATGACAAAGGCTTCAAAACTGATGATGTTGAAGCAGCACGCTTACAGTATAGACATGACCACTGTCTCCCGCTGAGCCACCCAAACTGACATTTGTTTCATTACTCCGTTCCATTCTGTTCATAGGCAGATGGAACATATATAAAAACATTGGGCTTTACTCCAACATGACCAACATCTGCTTTCAGTTTTGCCAGATAAACCTGTTTGTATATAAAAAAGCTGCCAATATTAAAAGTAAAGTGGCACCTAGTAAACTAAAAAGAAAGCCCTCACCCCTTGGCCTGTTCCTTCCCACCTTTCTGGCCTTAACTGGGATATTTCAATGCCGCAAACACCTTTGCAAGACTTGCCTTTTTGTCCAACACAGGCAAAGGGAATTCCAGGTAAAAGGCAAAACCTACCCCATAAAAGAATTTTATATGTGTTCTTCAGACTATGTAGTCTACTGCTTCACATGTCCTTGCGGCCTTTGTTATGTGGGCCGTACTATAATGACATTACGCAAATGCTTCCGCGAGCATCGCCGTTTCATCACTGAAGGCATTGATGTACACCGTGTGGCCAAACATTTTTTACAATGCCATCACAAGTTCACGACAAGCTTGAAGGTTTGGGTAATTGAAGCCATACCCAGAGACCTCCCTGTGGCTGAACGTTTCTGAAAACTGATTTATTCCCTTGATGATTTATCTCCTGGTGGGTTAAATTAGCAATTAGATGTCAACACGTTGTTATAGCCCTCTACCCCTTTACCCACACATTTTACCCCCTTTTTTTCCATCTATATGGTCACGGATGTCCATTACATCTGAATTTTCTGTCCCTGGATGTTTAATCATTTCCTATATATCCCCTAGTGCTTGTAACCTGCGAATTTTTAGAATTTTTTTTTTAGTTTTATTGTTGTTTTTGACCACATGTGCTGACTCTTGTAGTCCCACAGATCTTTCCTCCATTTCTGTACGTCAAAAATGTTTTATTCTTGTCTATATAATATTTTTTTTTCTTGCCAGCTTCCACATATCCTCGGCATCACTGGTCATTGCTCTTGGATTCTGGTTGCTGACGTTTAGTGCCCCCGCCCACACTTCTCTCTCCCATCACGCCCATAGTCTTTTTATATAATAGACTGAATTGAGCCTATCGGATGCTCTGAAACGTGTCCCGTCCTTTAGACGTCATTTTCTGGCTTCTGCACTCAACACTGGTCCCGGGCGCACTTCCGCTGACGTCCATCATGAATCCAGTGTTCCACGCTGGTTTTACACAGCGCGGCTGCTTCCTCCTTGGTCCTTTCCCCGCGGCTTCTCTCTGCTGGACAGTCGGGACCCCAGACACCCCGCTACAGTTTAGATCATGTTTGGACTGCAGATGCTGGGTTCTTCACATAATATGAGCGTGTTTACATTTACTGTTAGTAACTGTTTTTAACCCCTTGCCTTTTTAAAGTTTTCTGCACTTGGAGGCGCCTTTTCTTCTGTTTTACCTTTTTAGTTTTTGCTTTCCTCTTGGAGTGCTGCCCTAGTGATTGGAATCAACATCTAAAGCCTGATGATGTACATGAACGGTTTTCATTGGGAACATTGTTGCTGTTATCCAGAAGTGCGCTTCTTTTATCGTATCCTGTATAAGTGTGCAAGACTGAAGAGAAAGTTGGAGTTCAGGTTTAAATATCAGGTTCAAAGGTGGTTAATCGCCAAGAGAAACGGAACATTTGCTGCTAATGTGTATTTATCCCTATCTAATTGCGTTGTTGTACAGCTGTCATACTATAGTTAAGCTATAAAAAAAAATCCTTAACCTTCCATTGCCTGTACAGCGTGCTCTGCCCCTTGTTCAATGTGCCTTCTTTTTTGGCCTCTTGTCATTCTGTTGTGTGCATCCCCTCAAACCCACGCTGCAGTTTATTGCTGGGAAGACAAGCACTGTTTGTTCAGTCCCTACATGGATTTTAATCCTGTTTGAGAGAGACCATTATCACGCCGAGTGAGGTGGTTTATGTTCTCGTTCTGCTGACTTCACATTGTGGGCGAGCATGCACCCCCCCACCCCTTTCCTAATTTCATGCCAAGGTCTCTTCCTATGACTGTTTATAACAGATGTGTTAGTTGCAGGGCCTTGACAGGTTTATGTTCTGTTTGCAGCACTAAGAAAAGTGTATCTGAACCCAAGAACATCATTTTAATATATTGTAGTTTCCAAGTCCCTAAATGTGCTGGTTGCTCCTATTCCTTCATTTTCACCTGGTGATCATGCCAGATTTGGGTTAGAGAAAACACCGGCCGCCACTGCTTTTGACGTCATCCCAAAATATGAGATTTCACTTTTGACGATAACCGCAATCTAGACAAATAGAGAGGACGGGGGCACAGACAGCAATAAATACTAACAGGTGTTCTAATCCCTCTCCAGCCTATCCAAAACTAAAAAGAAAAGTTTTGCCTTTTAGTTAAACTTTAATGCACACTTGACATACAAATGCAGGAACAGATGAAACTATTTGTAACTGTGTTTAGCTACTCCTGTGATTCACACACCTCTGCCAGACAGACAGCACAGCCAAGTGAATGAGCCCTTTATTGTGAACCCTAAAATCTGTAGGATCTGCTCCTCAAGGCGGCATACTGCGAATTTCAGCTCCGGGTTCTATGCAGTTAGGTGAATATTTGCTCATTGTTTTGGCTAGAACTCTTCAAACTGCTGTTAGAATCCATTAACCAGCACAGTAATTGGTAAGGGACGGCTCCCAATTTAAGATACGTTACGTCTGAACATCGGGAGGCCGGTGTGGAATACTTCCTAGTGAAGAGGCCAACACTGTGCGTGTGACTTGTAAATCAGCTTGTTACTTGATGATGTTATAAATGTTTTAAAGGGAGGGATGAGATGCCAGCGATGTTCCAATGCTTCCTCTGGCATTGAAGATGTAGTCTTAGACAGTGTCTAATTTGTCTGTGAAAATTGTGGGATGATGTACTAAAGGGCGGCATCAGGTGACTTGTTCATTTTCACATTTCTATGACATCAGGTTAGCAATTTTTTGCCAGTTACTTTTTTTTTCGGCTTTATTTTTCTTCCCATCTTTGGCTGTGCCACAGGCTGGTCATTTGAATGTGGACCTCAACAAGTGAAGCTACAATTTTGATGCAGAATAAAAATGCACTGGACTGCATCTGGTGTGAACCAGCCCTAAAACCCTACGAGCTGTATCTGCAGTGTGAGATCTAAGGCACTGCTGCCACTTACTGCTAGTCTCATAAACAATTATGCTATTACCGCTAGGGACCCCAGCTTCCAATCGCTTGCTGCCGCTCCCTAAAGTCCCAGCAAATGGCTGGCTTGCTTGCTGGTGTCTAAAGCTGGCCATACACTTCTTTTTTTTTTTTTTTTTTTTTGTTCAGCTGGTGGGCTGAACAATGGGAAAAAAAAATGATTCCCCTATCTACACAAGCGAGGTGAGTGGAGGGATTTCCAACCCAACAACCCCCAATCGGGACATTGTATTCTGACAGCAACACTCCACCGCACACTCTGCACCCGCTCCTGCACACATGTGGCTGTGTCTGTACAGTCAATGCATCTACTTCTATAAGCTCCAAGGCAGATGCAGACACGGAAACCAGTGGCTCGGCATGCAGAATGGATGTCGGCACCTATCTGAATGAACTGTATTTATCTTTTAGAGTGACTGTCATAAGGGAAGCATGATGGCTGTAATTCCTGGTCTGCTTCTGAAAATGCTAGGTGTATGGCGGTGTCTGAATTACAGGCCCAGAACTAGTTTTTAAGTTAATATCAGAAAAGTTGACGGATCTTTAGATCACGTGACTCATTTTATCCAAATATCACATGCGATAAATAAAAATTTCACTTCATTATATCATTTATGCGGTAAATACTGCATAAAATGATACTTTATAAAATGAAGGTAATTTCATTGAAAACAATACATTGATTAATTATTTTGTGATCTGGACACCTAGTGTGGGGATTCCCTTCGGGTCTGAGATGAATTTTAAATGGGACCGAACACCAAAAAAACATATGAGAGTGAGGTCCTCCCGCCACCCCCCCAAATTCCATACTAGACTCTTATCCAAGCATGCTGCCTGGCAAGCCAGGAAAGGGGGGGGGGGGGTGGACCAGCGTGAAATGTAGCCACCCTGTTCGTGTTGTGGAGATACACTAGGATTTGCAGTGTACATAGAACAGTGCGCATGACTGCAACTAACATGCACTGCCCATTGCAAAGAAATGAAAGTCAGGTATTGTACGAACATCCATTTTTTTTTTTTTTTTTTTTAAGTCGTATCCACAATTTTTTTGTTAGTCATTTTGAGGGGTGCCTAAATATACCTGTGCAGTTAAATAGGCTCCAGTATTTGGCCCGGTTCACCTAGTAATCCGTTCTCACCACCATCAGTCTTTTTGTGAGGATGCTTGTGCCGGGAGGTGTGGCTGTTACTCAGCTCTGCCAGCATAGACCACTGGAGGGGGCAGGAAATGGCATTCACACTCCAAGAAAAGGATATTTTAAGGTATAAAAATGTGTGATCCTTCAGGCTTTAAATTCCCAGTGTTCATACTTGATTTGATCCCAGTGTTCATGTAAGGATGCTGAGGCTTTGGATCACATGGTCAGCCTTTGTATCAGCAGAATGTCTGTGTTAGGGAGCTACTGCATCTTGTGAAGTCCGCTGCTGTTGTGACTCGCGTTCTTTGAGACCTACATGTCCTGTTTCTGTGGTGACCGATAAACAATAGCAGGCAATGGAAGACTTGCATACATGATTTAGTTCCTCAATTGCTCCCTATTGAGTGTTTTTCAGCATGATGTAACCAGCTCTTGGCACTTAGACATTGTGTTGTGTGATTTAACAAAGATCTAAACTCTGCAAGCTGTGCCAAAAAGAGGCAAGCAGATGCCAAGAGACTAGTCACTAGTATTGCCTGTAGGCTCCCTGCAGCTGAACTTTTCCGACTGACTTGCCATTTCTTATCCTGCACTTCGATTTTGTGTGGGGGTAGCCATCTTGGTAAAGGAATATGGGGGTTCAGAAGGGTTGCAGAAACCAGCTGATTAAGCCAGAAACATTACTTGTAGAACTTACGTTGAAGGTCTAAGCTTTATGAGCTGAGTACTTGCCATTTTACTCTGGAGCCCTGATGAAGGGTTAAAACGTGTTGGTTTGACTTGATATTTAGGCCTCATGTACACTGCTACTGGTAAACGGTAGCAGTTGGGCATTTTTTTCAGCTGTCCTTGAACTCTCCTCTGTTATCTTATCAGTACATGTACACAGGGTCGTTTTTATAGTCGTTTCTTGGCAGTTACGTTTAGAAGCATTTTTGGAACGCAAAAAAATGTGTTCAGGGCGGATGTTTAGAGCCTTTTGAAACGCCAAATGCCTGTACCAGCTTGTAAACGCTGTAACTCGCCACGTTTCGTTTACAGGCGTTGTTCATTTTTGGCTATTTGAAAAAAAATAATAAAAAAAAATATATATATATAGATATACCGTGTATATATATATATATAGATATACCATATATATATATATATATAGATATACCATATATATATATATATATATATATATATAGATATACCGTATATATATATATATATATATATATATATATATATATATATATATATATATATATATATATATATATATATAGATAGATAGATAGATAGATAGATAGATAGATAGATAGATAGATAGATAGATAGATAGATAGATAGATAGATAGATATACCGTATATAGATATATAGATATACCGTATATATATATAGATATACCGTATATATATATATATATAGATAGATATCAGGGCTCGACAAATCCCGGGCGCCAGGTCGCATTTGCGACTAGAATTAGCGACCTGGCGCCTGGGGTGGCACAGCTGGGGTATCCTGTGTCCGTTCGACACCCCCCCTCCCACCGCGATCGCGCTGGGCCGCGCCGGTAATTGAGGCCCCGGCTTTGCGGCCTACTGCAGTCCTATGGTTCCTGGTTCCTTCTGCAACCGGGCGCCCTCTGGTGGTGGCCGTTGGTATGACAAGACATCCACCAATGCTAATGGAGCTTTCCCTACCTGTTTTCACTGCCTGCTCATCTCCTTCCCTTTACTTAGAACCCCCAAACATTATATATATTTTTTATTCTAACACCCTAGAGAATAAAATGGCGGTCATTGCAATACTTTCTGTCACACCGTATTTGCGCAGCGGACTTACAAGCGCACTTTTTTGGGAAAAAAATCCTTTTTTTAATTAAAAAATAAGAAAACAGTAAAGTTAGCCCAATTTTTTTTATATTGTGAAAGATAATGTTACGCCGAGTAAATTGATTCCCAACATGTCACGCTTCAAAATTTCATCCGCTCGTGGAATGGCGACAAACTTTTACCCTTTAAAATCTCCATAGGCGACGTTTAAAAAATTCTACATGTTGCATGTTTTGAGTTACAGAGGTCTAGGGCTAGAATTATTGCTCTCGCTCTAACGATCGTGGCGATACCTCACGTGTGGTTTGAACACCGCTTTCATATGCGGGTGCTACTCACATATGCGTTCGCTTCTGCAAGCGAGCTCGGCGGGACGGGGCGCATTTAAAAAAATATTATTTTTTCTTATATATTTTACTTTAAAAAATAAAAATTGTGTCACTTTTATTTCTATTACAAGGTATGGGGCACATTTAATTTTTTTTTTTTTCTTATTTATTTTAACTTTTTTTTTTTTAAAGAACAGTGAAAAAATAAAAAAAAAAGTCACTT